>JANAVB010005596.1:4835859-5242219 GCA_029216955.1 Iris pallida | reverse complement strand
CCCCCGCCGAAGCCCCCGCCCCCCCCCCCCCCCCCCCCCCCCCCCCCCCCCCCCCCGCGCACCATCGGATCGCGCGGGCCGCCCCCGCCCGCGCGATCCAACGGCTAAGGATCGCGGGGCTTCGGCGGGGCTCGGGGCGGGGCTCCCGATCCGCTCCCTATATATATATTATATAATATATATATATATATATATATATATATATAGATATATATATATGGGAACCAACAACCAGTGCACTCCCAAACATTAGCATATGTAAATGCTAGGAGAGGAAGATATTGTGTTTGCAGCATAAAAATGAATAGAATGAGAAGTATGCATATAATAAAATGATCCTAAAATTTTGCTTTCAAAATACAAATAAAAATGATCAATTCGCTAAAATTATACAAAAATTGGATAAAGACATGAATAGAAGAATGCATCAAAAGGATTAAAAAGGTCCACCCAATATGGTGAAAACTACTGTTAAGTTGTCCTCAACATGCAGTTACTTCCTAAATCTACAAACTAGATTGAGGTGGATGATTATGAGCATAAATTATTATTTTATAACTAACTGTACACAAGTAACACAATGAATGAAAAGTTGGTATATACTACATAAATCTACACGACAGTAGGGTTAATATCAAAAACGTGTAAAATTATACTTCTATTTATTTCATACTAATATCAAAAAAATTGTTTTTGTGTAGTCATAGGGATACTAGGAATATGAATGCGCTTTCATAAATTCAAAGTTTAAAAGAATTAACTAGGTAGAGAGTAGCGAGTATCAAAACAGTTCATACAAGAAGATGTAGTGGCAGCGACATTATGGAGCGGGGTACCTTTGTAACCTATCTTCGTTTGCAATACAAACATGTAGTTTCATGCTTCCCCTTTCAAAACTAAACTCTAATTCAAGCCTCAATTGTAACCAGATCCATAATGTAATAATCCTCATCATAGAAACCAGATTTGAGCTAATGCCTCTCCTCAAATGGTTGTACCATCTCGCTAAGCTTGCAGTCCAACCGAACTAAGCTTGTGGCCCAACCAAACAAGCTACTGCATATGGTATAACACTGCACACAGATATGTGTTTAAACAGGAAGAAAAACAAAGATTAACAGGTTCGTAGAAATCTCAAAACATCTGATACCAAGAAGAAAAACAAAGATTGACAGGTTCCTAGAAATCTCGGAACATACAGATAGGTGAAAATCTCATTATATGGAGCTCCGTAAAAACCTCACTACCCAGATTTCATGAGTGATCTTTTTTATTTATAACAAACCTAGTAACAACAAAGATAGAAACAAAATAATTAAAGATAAAAACAAAATAATTAAGATAACAATAACATAATCAATGGATATTTTCCTTATCCATGAAAATTGAGATGGATGAGTTGAAGGTTTGAATTAGTAAGCTTGAATGTTAAACTTGTAATTGGTTTGATTCTCTAACATCTCCTCTCAAACAGTTGCATGGTGGTCATGCACAGTTTGTCACATAATGATTCTAAAGCAGCTTGTGTTTGGACTTGTTTGAGAATGAGCATCAAGTTTATTCACCATCTTTTCTGTCCTACACGACATGGGCCGTGTCTAAGCCAACCACGAATCCGAAAGTTTTTTCAGAAAGTGTTCCGATGATCCGCCCACGAACTGTCCTACACGGCATGGGTTGTGTCTAGACCAACCACGAATCCGAGACTTTCTTTAAAAAGTGTTCCTATGATCCACCCACGAAGAAGATGATCAAACCTGTTAGTTTTGGTGTGAAATTTTCTGCATCAGTGGAATTGTTTGAATTTGGTCTGTGGAATTATTTGGATTTGTTTCTGGTATAGGATTTTCTTCATCAGTAGGATTGTTTGGATGTTGTGTGTGGAATTGTTTAAATTTGGTATTATGCATAAGTGAGATTATTTGGATTTATTTTTGGGGTAGGATTTTCTACATCGATGGGAATGTTTAGATTTGGAGTGCAGGATTGTTTGAATTTGGTGTGATGCATCAATAGATTGTTTGAATTTGGTGTGATATATTTGGGAGCCAAAAGGTGTTGTAGAGAGTGCACAACCGGCTCTGATACCAAAAAGAACAAAGATTGACAGGTTCGTAGACATCTCAGAACATGTTACCAAGAAGAAAAACAAAGATTGATGGGTCCGTAGAAATCTCAAAACATGCATGTAGGTGGTGAAAAATCGCATTATATGGAGGTGGTTAAAAACCTCACCACCCCGATTACATGAGACCTTTTTATTTATAACCATGGTTTAAAGTATCAGCCGTACCGATCCGATACGATCGATACTGATCTGATACGGCCGATACCGATACGGTTTGGCATGTTCCGATCCGATACCGACCGATACCAAATATTGACAGATACCGACATTGGGGGTCTTTGTTCCGGTCAATTCGGCAAAGAAAATTAAACAAAAAGACAAATCAACAAGGGTTTAAAGCATAACAAGATTGTAGAAGCATGTAAAAGAAGAAAATCACATTTAGTGTGTGTGTGTGCGTGCTATTGTATGTAAACCAATCGGTAAGGGTGACCACTATTTCATTTAATTTCAAAACTACTCAGAAATAACACTGAAAATACTTAAAATTATGCCTAAATGTATAAAATATATGTTTTAAATGTAAATAATTTATTAATAATTATTTGTCTTTCGATACCAAAGTCCGATACTCCGATACGATACCGCCGATACTACCGATATTGTCGATACCAATACTCATAGGAATAGTCCGATTCCGATACCGATATTGTGAACCTTGTTTATAACAAACTTAGTAACAATAAAGATAGAAACAAAGTAATTAAAGATAGAAACAAAATAATTAAAATAACAACAATATATCAAGAGAGATTCTGATCCTTATCTATTATGATTGAGATGGATGAGATAGAGGTTTGAATTGATAACTTCGAATCTTGAACTTGTAATTTGTTTGATCCTCTAACAAAACAGTCATTGAAGCATATTGAGTAGTCATTCAAGAGAAGGAAGAAAATAAGCTGGAATTACATCTTTATACCCACCCATTTCATACAGCTACTTTCCAGGCTTTCCATTTATATTCTCAATTCACGATACATCACTGTTTAAAAGGGAGCATTTGCGAAATATTATGATCATATTAGTAATATCTAGAGGCTATAGTGCACTTAATAAAATTCTCGTACATTCTGTTTCTACACTCATCTCCCCAATTTCCAGCTTGCGTGATCTGAAAAGAGATTTTTTTTTTTTAAATATATAACTGAACTCACTTTCCATGGAGGAGCGGCAGGAGCCCCTGCGGTACTTTTCTAGAAAATAGATTGTTCTGAAGTACTTGCAACCATCACCATGCATTATGGCAAATCTAGGAGCTGTATTGTTGAAACAGAAAAAGAAAAATGCACTAGCATTCTCTGTCAACGCCATGATGTAAACAATCTAATTCCTTATATGAAAGGTTAACTAAGAATATCCTTCTTTCAAAGATATAATTTGTCAGATAAGACTATATAAATCCTCCTGGAAAAACATACTAACATAGTTTGCGAGACTAATCTTATATTATCCCCATAGGAACCATAATTTGCCACATGCTAAGATGATGCTAACAAGTGCATACAAAAATAAAACTCTGAGGAAAATTCAAAGCAACATAATTCAAGTGAAAATCTACAGTAAATAAGATAACCACACTACTGCTATAAATTTCTAGTAATAAAGCATCCCATTCAACAATAAAGCAAAAAAATAAGTGAAGATGGACGCAGGCTAATCCCATTTATGAAGAGGCTGTTCTGGAACTTCAACCAACATAATCTAGGAAAAGTGCTAGGCCTTATTAAAATGGGATGTAACATTTCAAAATAAGATTTATAGCATAAACAATAAGTCCAAAGGACGCAAAGCAGGAAATACTTTGTTTATTATTCTTTGTCTTACATGTGCATGCAATTAACATCACCATGGAAGCAAGAACAAAATGATCCTAGTGAGAATATAACACGCGGCAAGATATAGAATACAATCTGTATGTCACTTGTTGAGTTCCTTTAAGCAACAGATCTTGTTGTGATGAAACAAGAAAACCTTATCCTCATTTTTTTACATTTCACATGATGTTCATAATTTATACACATATGAATGACAATCCACCATCCCATCAAGTAAGGACTTACATTTTAAGTTACTTAGTGATGGTCCATCATACTTGACCTGCAAAATATATGTAGTTCATTAATAAAGTTAGAAGGCTAATATAACTTGCTCTAGCGGGTGAAGAATTGTCAGAAACAAACCCTTTCCTATCAATTCAAAATATTTCAGTTTTTCACAGCCAATGCAAAATTTACATTACTCTTAACCTCAGTAGGGACTGGACTCGCAATTGAGTAGCACAAACGGGCAACATACTTTGAGATTATAAACCCTTTAAGTAGTGGTTATTGAAAAAGACACCTTAGGACGAAACTGTTGTAGAAGCATGGAATTTCAGGCGCATCTGAGAGCCAGAACTCTCATGCGCCCCATACATCATGCGCCCCTAAAAAGTTATGCACTGAAGAAACAGAACATGGGCACAATAATTAAAAGACAACAAGTGTAATGCCTGTAGTTCGTATTACGTATCTTGGAATACGTGTACGTAGTTTATCTTGTATCGCATATCTCTTGGCTTGGCTCGGTTTATTTTGGGTTGGTTCGGCTAGGCTTGGGTTGCCTTGGTTCATCATGAACCAAGGGGAGAACCCCTACCTACCTACCACCACCATCATCCTTTATTAACCCATTCCCTCATTCTCTCTCTTCATTACTCTTCCTTCTTCTCCATATTTACTTCTACACCTACCAGGAAGAGAGAGAGAAAGAGAGCTTAGGCAAGTGCAAACTTGCTTCATGATGGATCTCAAGTTTTATTGTTCCATTATCTTTCTTACTTGATTCTAAGATACTTTAGAACTTGGCATTTTTCATTTTGATGGATATTTTCTTGTAGATCTAAATTTATATTATTTTTAATTTTCTTGGGTTTTGATCTATTGAACTTCATTATTTTTATGTTTTGATTGTTCCATGTTGTAGAGAATTCGATTTTACCCAAAATAGACCTTTGAAAAGTTGAATTTCGACTTGTTTTGAGGAAGTTATGGCCAAAAGTATTTTTGGCCATTTCTATGTTCATCTGTGCTGATTTTGGCAGGGACGATGAATAGTGCTGCATAGTGTCACGCCCCGACCCGGAATCACCCGAATCATCGTCCTCGCAGGGGGCGTGATGCCGCACGAGCCTGGAGTTGCGCTCGTGCAAGGCAAGATGATAAGTTCTCAAATGGTTTGATATTCACAACGAAAGAAAAACAGAGTATACGAAACAAATCTCTTTATTGATATTCGAAAATCAGATTACAAAGGCTTTCGATAGCCTAACAATATATGCCAGATTGGCTACAACACTCAGGTTCTCTCTTGCCCACAAGGGATTTCACCGTTCCATACATCATGCCTTCTATATCTCGGCCGCATCAATCCTGTTGCAAGTCCGAGCGTCAAGCGATCGCACGCTTCAATACGCTTCGGCATTTTCGAGCCTCAACGCGTTCAAGCAACGCTTCGCCTCGAGCCATCCATTCCCTGTACCCTGCATGAAGCTGGTGGGGGATCAGTACGTTCGTCCTCGCATGTACTGAAGCAAAGATCATCTTCCAAACCGACATTTGTAATATTTATGTTGAATCATGCAACTTAGCTTATGATCTTGCTATGTTCTCCTTAGGGTCAATTTCATGGCATATTCAAAAGCGTAAAGCAGGTTAGCATATCAGCATGTTATCGAATTGAATATGCAAGCAATCAATCCCGTGTTTGATTTGTGGCGCGACTTACCAAGCCGACGCACTCGCCCTTGCCCGACGCAAGGTGAATACGCCTATCTGATTTCCCTGTCATGTTATAGTGCTCTCTATGCGGATCTACGCACGCACGATATGAGTGTACCTTGTGCTTTCGATCCAGGATTCGTCTATGCAGGATATACGTTTACCTTGCACTTCCAACCCATCGCCCTTAACTATATGAAGGTCACTAGCTTGTCAAGCTAGAATGGACTTATACTCATCGAATCGAAAACATAAGACGATGGTAACTCTGTGCGGTTGCTAACCAACAATCAGAGGCCACCGAAATAATCGCGCGCAAGTGGCTTATCACATTCACTAGAAGGTCGCTACCCGTCTAAATGAAGTGCACCAACAATGCCGAAAACGAAATCCCTCCTAGGCCGAACGGTCCCAGCGCCCTAGCGCGCCGCGTTCGAGGGATGCCCATGCACGGGCTTTTATATTCTTTAAGTCCATTTGACCATTTAACCATGCAACGAATCTTATATTTCATACAACCAAGCAAGTTCGCTTATCGCTATTTCAATTGGCACAACGCCCCAATGTCCTCAACGAACGCCCTAAGGCCATGAACATTTCGAAGGGCACCATGCCGCGTCGACAGTTATGCCATATCCGTGCCACAACTGTTCTTCTCGTCGCAACGACGCCATCTTTTGTAAGTATCGTGCAGCTGCGCACATTCGCCGTCTTTTGTGATCTCGTGCACGTAGGCACGGTTCGACCGTATTTCAAATGTTCTATAACTTAGCATTCAATGTTCGGGGCTTGCGCGATATGGCGCTCGCCTATTGTCTTTCAATGTTCTAGCCGTTCTAACTCGTGCGCGAAGGCACGGTATGGTTCGTGCACTAAGGCACTCGCCGAGTACAGTTATCCCATGTTATTGCGGCTTGCGCACCGAGGCGCTCGCCTTAGCGATATCCAATGTTCCGTAGCGACTTGTGCATTTGATGCACGTTTCATTTCAATTGTACTAACTTAGTGTTCGACATACATTATGATTTACTTCCGATCGGACCACGCCCGTGGCGTCGATAGGTTAACTTTTAGCATACAATGATACATTTGACTTATCGAATGAAGGAGTAAAAAGAAGTCAATCCTCCCACCTTGAGTCGATATGCCTTCGTCGTTTCGCCGAGCCGATGCGGCTCGATTCCCTAACTTTGTTGCACTGCCACTCTCCTGACTTAGCCATTCGAGCACTTCGTGCTTTATTGAATTATACGTCCAATTCGCCTTAGCGTGCCAACGCCTTAGTCCGTCGCAGGGCGACGATTTGATTTCGCGGACCCCTTACTGAATAAGGCAAAACGTCGACCTCTAATATTTTCACGTCAACGTATAACCTGCACACGAAACCAACTAAAATCAATACTTGCAACGATTCGGACTTGCGCCTTGGTCGATTCGATTTCTTAGAATCTTCGAGCCGATTCAACGCACTTATCCTTCGGGGCAACGCGGCGCTTCGCATCGATTCACTCGATGCATTCTTCGGGACAAGGCAACTCTTCGCATCGACTTAGTTCGATGCGTTGCTCGGGACAACGTAACTCTCGTATCGATTTGCATCGATACATTTCCTTGGGTCAACGCGACTCGCTGAGTCAACGCTTCAGCGTAATGCACCGTGCGGAGCGGGGCATTACAGAATATACCACTCAAAACAAGGTTCGTCCTCGAACCGAAACCAACACTCCGACTAAGTGTCGTATAGATCGTTTCACGATCTCGCCCCATCGAAGTTGTTCGATTTCATGCTATCTCGCAAGCTTTTCACTAACATTTCAAAGTCCTTCCTGCAGCTCGATTTGAATTTGGATACAACTCGATTTGGATCCGTACCTATATTCAAGGCGTCCCGAAGATATATGTATTTTGACCAAGCCCAGTCGTAGCAAATTGGAACAAAGCTGACAGGTAATTTTCAATCCTATGCTTGCCATCTCGTACTCTCGATCGGACTTATCCTTAGCAACTGTTCTCGAAATTTTATCGCATACGTATATTCGATACATACTTGATTTCATTCCATAAAGTCACTGCACGCGATGCGATTCAAAATCGCATTTCTCATTTCGTATGTTTCATCGGGATTACCAACTCTATGCGTCGCGTTAAGCCGTCGCGCATCCGATCGCAACAATCCTCCGCAACGCCTTGCATTCGACGTCACTATCCAACGATTTCCGAACTATGGCTACGCAACTTGTCTCGATACGATTTCCTTGTTGACTTGCAAACGCATCAACATTTAGGACTATGTCCGCTAGGTGACTTACCTAGACACCATGCTCAAATTCTTCCGACGCAAGTTTAAATTGACATTGCACAAAGGCCACAATCTATCCGACATGACAGTTTACGTCGAGGCGACGATGCTCAAGACAACGATCGCCTTGACACGAAAGTCTTTTACTATACGCCTTACGTTCGTTTCCTAACGAGTAGGAGTTCGCTAGCCAAATTCCCAACTTTACCTCGTCTCGCAACATCGAATGTAAGTTTCGATTTACGCAAGCTCAATTTCAAGGTAAATCCGAATCTAACAATATGACTCGTAAGTCATTTCCTTACCATTCCCTCTCGTGCATAGCACGATTCTCTCAATCGCCTAGACTTATCGCCAACATGCATCGCGTTAATTTGTTATCGATACAATCCCATATGCGATATCACATGGGTCATCTTACGGTCTGCAGCATTCAATTTGATTTGGCGGTCAAGTCTTCTAGGGTCAGCTGCCCCGAAGCTACGCTCGATAATTGTAGATCATCACCGAAGGACAGTGTACTACGAACCATGCTATATCTTATTTCGGAGCCAAATCACGTTCCGACGATTCTATGCGACTATCCAAATTTTCGAACAAAACCTTTTCTATCGGCACAATCCTAGCGCAACTAGCCGCCGACTAACTCATGCACTACCGTTGATGATTCCGCAATTTACGAAACATCCACTCGTATCGAGTTCGAGTCCATCTTATTTCGCGGGTCGACACACGAGATGCTATACGCATCGAGCAATCGTCGATGACTTATAGTCTCGTCTTGATTAATCACAAGTTCATGACCAACCAGTTCGTTCCTTTTTGTATTGCTATTTTCGAAAGTTTCGATAACATATGCCTATTCCGTCGTATTGCTCATATCGTGCTCACATTTCCTTACGTATCGATCTCGATACGCCGTATCCATTTCGATAACGTAAGGGTCAACTTTGAATCTGTTTCAACGTCAACTTAACTCGCCTTGCATACATCCAAGTTCGCAACAACTCTTCCATACGCATCAACTTGTTTTCCGATTCGTCGTATCCCGCTATACTTTGATCGCGTAACTGAGTTACCGATTATCCAACATCGAACCCTCAAGTTATACGATCATGCCCTCTAAGTTTTGCATGTTTTTCAGTCATACTCAAATGAGTGTCGCCGCAACGTAACCAACTATTTCTTAGGCACGATTTCTCACGTCAACTAACTTTCCACCGAAGTCGCACATCGTGCGGTTCGATTACCACTTGCATTGCCCAACATTTCTATCAAAATCACAAGTCGTGCGATTCGATTCGCCTTACCCAATATCTTTACCGAGATCGCAAGTCGTGCGATTCGATTCGCCTAGTCCAACATTTCTATCGAGACCGCATGTCGTGCGACTCATTTGTAAGCTCAAGTTTTCCCTTTCCCGTCGATCCGATTATTGCATCAAGGCATAATCGTTTCGCTAGTCTCGGTCGTCCGACCAACTTATAACTTTCGTCCAACGTATCATTCATTGCTACGTGCCTCGCCTTATCGTCCCAACCGATTTTCGAAGAACACTTGCATCAACATGCCGTCGCACAAATTTTCAATCGAGTCTCGGTACTCACCCGTCTGTTGCGGACAAACCTTCCGCAATTCTCACAATACGTTGATGCAATTCATCGCACAAGTGGTATCCCATATACCACTCGGAATCGAGTCATTCATCGCCTACTTGGTATAGCATATACCACTCGAGAACCAAGCCATTTCCCTCGTACTATACTTAGTATAAACCGACGATCTCTTCCGACTTACGATTTCCGCAGTGATCGTGCTTGATCACAACCGTAACTTTGATTCAAATCAAATCCGCCATAATTCGGCCAATGCATTCATTTGCCAACACGAACTCGGTGCGCAACCGAACCGATTTCATTTTCTCGATTTATAACTTTTGTTTTCTTCCGTTTGCATCTTGGACAAATTTTATTATCGATATCCGTTGCGTCTCGTGTAACGATTTCACTTTGATACGCGTTGCACCTCGTGCCACGATTTACTTCCGATACGTATTGCACATCGTGCAACGATTATTTATTTTTGATATCCATTGCACTCGTGCAACGATTTCTCTCTGACATTTAAGTCAATGCTCAAATCCGTTTCAACACATTCGATATTGACTTATCGCTTTTCATCGCAACGCATGTTCAAAATCGATATGAGAATCCGTTCGACACATTCCATATCAACTTTCATTTTCTTTTCAACGCATCGTTTACAATCAACGCGTGACAATTGCTGCAGCAACATTCCACGACTATCATCGTATTGATGCAACCAACATTTCTCGTATCGTTCGTTGTAACCAATGAATATTTCGAATTACAATTTACGACGTGTTGCATCCCGCGGCAACAAATCTTTGAATTCACATCTCGCAACATGTTGCACTTACAGCAACAAACATTTTCCGACTTTTCCATGAACACCATGTAATTTCCAAACAACACGCGTCAAAATTACATGGTTTGTATTAGACTTATTGTATGGAACATCCAGTGTGGCATCGAGTAGAGGCAAGAGTGATTTCGATTGGTGGTGGGCAACGTTTTGGATTTGTAATGAAGCAAGCGTCCAGAGGAAATTGAGCCTAGAGCTCTGATACCAATTTGTCATGCCCCGACCCGGAATCACCCGAATCATCGTCCTCGCAGGGGGCGTGATGCCGCACGAGCCTGGAGTTGCGCTCGTGCAAGGCAAGATGACAAGTTCTCAAATGGTTTGATATTCACAACGAAAGGAAAACAGAGTATACGAAACAAATCTCTTTATTGATAATCGAAAATCAGATTACAAAGGCTTTCGATAGCCTAACAATATATGCCAGATTGGCTACAACACTCAGGTTCTCTCTTGTCCACAAGGGATTTTACCGTTCCATACATCATGCCTTCTATATCTCGGCCGCATCAATCCTGTTGCAAGTCCGAGCGTCAAGCGATCGCACGCTTCAATACGCTTCGGCATTTCCGAGCCTCAACGCGTTCAAGCAACGCTTTGCCTCGAGCCATCCATTCCCTGCACCCTGCATAAAGCTGGTGGGGGATCAGTACGTTCGTCCTCGCATGTACTGAAACAAAGATCATCTTCCAAACCGACATTTGTAATATTTATGTTGAATCATGCAACTTAGCTTATGATCTTGCTATGTTCTCCTTAGGGTCAATTTCATGGCATATTCAAAAGCGTAAAGCAGGTTAGCATATCAGCATGTTATCGAATTGAATATGCAAGCAATCAATCTCGTGTTTGATTTGTGGCGCGACTTACCAAGCCGACGCACTCGCCCTTGCCCGACGCAAGGTGAATACGCCTATCTGATTTCCCTGTCATGTTATAGTGCTCTCTATGCGGATCTACGCACGCACGATATGAGTGTACCTTGCGCTTTCGATCCAGGATTCGTCCATGCAGGATATACGTTTACCTTGCACTTCCAACCCATCGCCCTTAACTATATGAAGGTCACTAGCTTGTCAAGCTAGAATGGACTTATACTCATCGAATCGAAAACATAAGACGATGGTAACTCTGTGCGGTTGCTAACCAACAATCAGAGGCCACCGAAATAATCGCGCGCAAGTGGCTTATCACATTCACTAGAAGGTCGCTACCCGTCTAAATGAAGTGCACCAACAATGCCGAAAACGAAATCCCTCATAGGCCGAACGGTCCCAGTGCCCTGGCGCGCCGCGTTCGAGGGATGCCCATGCACGGGCTTTTATATTCTTTAAGTCCATTTGACCATTTAACCATGCAACAAATCTTATATTTCATACAACCAAGCAAGTTCGCTTATCGCTATTTCAATTGGCACAACGTCCCAATGTCCTCAACGAATGCCCTAAGGCCATGAACATTTCGAAGGGCACCATGCTGCGTCGACAGTTATGCCATATCCGTGCCACAACTGTTCTTCTCGTCGCAACGTCGCCATCTTTTGTAAGTATCGTGCAGCTGCGCACATTCGCCGTCTTTTGTGATCTCGTGCACGTAGGCACGGTTCGACCGTATTTCAAATGTTCTATAACTTAGCATTCAATGTTCGGGGCTTGCGCGATATGGCGCTCGCCTATTGTCTTTCAATGTTCTAGCCGTTCTAACTCGTGCGCGAAGGCACGGTATGGTTCGTGCACTAAGGCACTCGCCGAGTACAGTTATCCCATGTTATTGCGGCTTGCGCACCGAGGCGCTCGCCTTAGCGATATCCAATGTTCCGTAGCGACTTGTGCATTTGATGCACGTTTTATTTCAATTGTACTAACTTAGTGTTCGACACACATTATGATTTACTTTCGATCGGACCACGCCCGTGGCGTCGATAGGTTAACTTTTAGCATACAATGATACATTTGACTTATCGAATGAAGGAGTAAAAAGAAGTCAATCCTCCCACCTTGAGTCGATATGCCTTCGTCGTTTCGCCGAGCCGATGCGGCTCGATTCCCTAACTTTGTTGCACTGCCACTCTCCTGACTTAGCCATTCGAGCACTTCGTGCTTTATTGAATTATACGTCCAATTCGCCTTAGCGTGCCAACGCCTTAGTCCGTCGTAGGGCGACGATTTGATTTCGCGGACCCCTTACTGAATAAGGCAAAACGTCGACCTCTAATATTTTCACGTCAACGTATAACCTGCACACGAAACCAACTAAAATTAATACTTGCAACGATTCGGACTTGCGCCTTGGTCGATTCGATTTCTTAGAATCTTCGAGCCGATTCAACGCACTTATCCTTCGGGGCAACGCGGCGCTTCGCATCGATTCACTCGATGCATTCTTCGGGATAAGGCAACTCTTCGCATCGACTTAGTTCGATGCGTTGCTCGGGACAACGTAACTCTCGTATCGATTTGCATCGATACATTTCCTTGGGTCAACGCGACTCGCTGAGTCAACGCTTCAGCGTAATGCACCGTGCGGAGCGGGGCATTACACATAGTATCCAGCCGCATAAGGGTATTGTTTAGTGTCCAGCCACATAAGGGTGCTGCATAGTGTCTAGCCGCATAAGGGTGCTACATAGTGCCGTATAGTGTCCAGCCGCATGAGAGTGCTGCATAGTGCCCAGCCGCATAAGAGTGCTGCATAGTGCCGCATAGTGTACAACCGCATGAGAGTGTTGTATAGTGCCCAACCGCATAAGAGTGCTGCATAGTGCTGCATAGTGTCCAACTGCATAAGAGTGCTGTATAGTGTCGCATAGTTCCCAGCCGTATGAGAGTACTGCATAGTGTCCAGCTGCATAAGGGTGCTGCATAGTGCCGCATAGTGTCCAGCCGCATAAGGGTGCTGCATAGTGCCGCATAGTGTCCAGCCGCATAAGAGAGTGCTGTATAGTACCGCATAGTGTCCAGTCGTATATGGGAGTACCGCATAGTGCTGCATAGTGCCGCATAGTGTTGAATAGTGCCACATAGTGCCTATTTTGGCTGTTTTAAGTCCTGTTTGGCTGAATTGTGATCAAAATTTCTCCCAACTTCCAACATGAAAGTTGTAGATCTTTTTTTTTTGACTTCAAGAATATGTTATTAGTTATTTTATGTAATTTTTTCATTCATGATAATGTAAGAATAGAACACGATAGTGGCCCGCTGGGGCGCACTCTTGGCAAGTAAACTGATATATCTCGACATGCTGTTACGACAGCTAGCCTGACATGACAAGTATGAAAGATCTGGACACTGTGGGCAATTGCGTTTGTACAAATAAACCAGTACTGTCTTGCATCATGTCTAGGATAGGGATCCCTGAGTACCATGGTCAGGGAAACCTACAATAATTGACTAAGGCTAATAAACTAGAATAATTTAGTAGACATGAAGAGATTCCCAGCTACAGGCAATCCAGTTATCTTGGCGTATTAAGTGGACTTGTAGCCTACCGACAAGTAGGGCACATTTCCAGCACACAGTCACGTGTTGCATTCTTCGTAACAGACATTCGACCCGGATAACCGGATGGTCTGCAGGACTTGTGGCTGTTGGGATAATCTCATTGCAACTTGCTAGTAAATAGGCCTGTGATAACCCTAGTTAGTTAAAAGTATCAAGCCGTATTGTTGATTGGCCATGATTGATTGGATGGAGTTTATTCCAGCTTAGTCTTATCCTAATCCTGTGCAAGATTGTGACATGACATGATTATTGATGCTTGCCTTAACAATAACGATCGGGAGTCCAGTTCTGTTCAGGGGAAGGGTTACAACCCCGGTCTTTGTTTGGTTTAAGGGTTGTAACCTGGCTCCCGGAGTAGTTTTGTGTCCTCTCTTCGTTTATTGTCTTATTGCAACCCCATGCCATGTTCGTCATGTTTTACCTTACCTTAATACCATGATTAATTATGGTGGCCTTAGCAATAAAGATCAGAGGTCCAGTTCTATTCAGGCGAAGGGTTACAACCCCGGTCCTTGCTTGGTTTAAGGGTTGTAACCTGGCTCCCGGAGCAGTTCTGTGTCCTCTTTTCGTTTACTGTCTTTACTGTACCAATAGTATTTGAGACGGGTTTCTATTCAGGTGAAGGGCTGCAACTCCGATCCTTGTTTGGTTTAAGGGTTGTGACCTGGCTACTTGAATGGTTTCTTCATACTCAGTTTACTGTTGTTATCTCTATTATTATCAGTTCTTATTTGTTATTTATCTTTACTATTCTATTGTGATATGCTGGTTTTAGTTCCTAAGTGAAGCCTCCTTTGTGGCACTTGCTCTTTCTGGGGTCTGACCCAGCTGGTTTTGTGTGGCCAGATATCGGAGCAGCACCAGAGGATCCACCTGTCTTCCAGCCAGATGGTGACCACCAGGCGTAACCCTGGCAACGAGTGGGTTTCTTTTTGTCCTCCCACTTTATTGTAAAAATTATTCTTTTGAGGCATTTAGCCTGTAAACCCCCAAATATTTTGAGATTCTTTTTTTACATATTTTATAGTACTTATTTATTTGATTTTAAATTTTTTTTGAATTTTTATCTATTCTGGTAGCAAGATTTAGTGATACACTCTATATCTACATGGATAAATTTTTACAAGGTGCTGTGCTAAATAGTTCAGGAAAATACTTCTGCTATTTTGAAATTTTATTAGAAAAATTTACTATATTTTATTTTTATTTTTACAAGATTTATTGATTACTAAAATAGTGTATATTTAATAAATGGTATTTTTATACCAGTAGAAGCAGGTAAATGCTACAAACTAATTAGCTAAGAGATTTATATTATTATTAAAAAGTTTTAGGCAATTTTTAGGAAATTATGATTTTTATTTAAATTATTCTCCTGCATATTAATATATATATAATTGTAGAGTTAAGATATATTTATATTACTAAAAAAAAAAACATTGCTGACGTCATGCTGACGTCAGCACTACTTAATTGCCAGCAGCCGAGCGGTTCCCATATAGGGACTGTGCAGTAAAAAAAAAAAAAAAAACGTTGGTGGTGGGCCGAACCCCCACCATTAAAGCAGCTACGCTGCGGAGAGGCGGGGGGCCCGACCCCCTAAACCATCCTAACAGCAGCTACAGCTGCAAATTTTTTTCCTTAAACCCGAGCCATACGAGGCCCCATACCGAGCAAATACCCAGCGCCCCTATATAAACCCAAAGCATACGAACTCCCAAACCCTAGCAATCCTCGACCAAGTACGCGGCGTGACCACCCCGACTAACCTCGACGTGCGTGCGCGCCACCCCGACGTCGCACGAAGCGCCGGAGTTCGCCGCGGTCACCTGGGACACACCGGACAAAGCACAGCGGACCCAACTGCGAGGTACCCACCTTTCCGAATCTTTTTCCTCTCGCATACTAAATCGTTTTTGATTCCGGTTAATCCCCTAGAAACCGAACATAACCATCTCGAATTCCCATCAAGTGAATTCAAATATTATTGCACGACCAGTCCGATAAATCGACGTAAAGTCGAAGAAAAACAGACTGAAACGACACCCAAAAAAACCAGTGCAATACCCTCCTTTGGAAGGCAAAATTTTGCCAATTCCTCGACTCTATGGAAAATCTGTTTGAACAGGTTTGATAACAACATATACCATAAGAAAACCCAACTTGTATTTTTATTTTTACTTAATTAATCTGTTAGTAATTTACTTTCAAATTTTGGCGAAAAACTGTATTTTCAAAACTAGAAATTTTAGAAAACTTTCCGATACGGCGTACGCCCCGACAAATCGGGCGACGTGGTCGCGCGCTATACGCATCGAAAGGCGCGGATGGAAGTTGCTGACGTGTGGGAACTGACGGAACTCAGTTTCGTCGCGTGTGCGCGACGGAATCAACGCGTATCCGTCGAGATACCCCCGTATCGGTGTTTTGCAAACTTGATCCTAACTTCGTGTACAGTCATCGAATCGAGACAAAACTTGTGCCAACAGGTCCGGATCGAAATTCTGGTCCTGTGTGGCAAGTTTGGTTCGATTCTGAGAAGGTCGAATCGGAACCCTTTTTGGCGGGCCCGCGACCCACTCAAACGGACGATTTTGTACGCGGCTCCTCGGAATCCGAAACTGGACATACCGTTGAGTTCCTCTCCTCAAATCGAATTTGTAGACATGTAGTTTGACGACTTTAGAGACCGTAGATATTGGCACGCATTTCGGTACAAAACGGGTCCAACGGTGGACATCATTTTGATCCGAAATTACGATTTTGCCCATGTTCCAGAATTTAACTTTTGGACAGGCGTTTCCTAGGCATATCTTTTATTCCAAACTTGTTCGTGATGTTTGTTTCAGCATCCGGAGCTTCTTGTGGATTTTGACTTTCGGGTTGACGATTCTGATTGTTGGATTTTGCTGCTTCTCGCACCACCCTCAGGCAAGATACCTTGCCTTATTTACTGTTAAAATTATACGCACCTTTATTTATTTATTTACTGCATATTTATTGTCTGTTTTCAGTTGGATCCATTACTTGCTATTTTTAGTTCATTGTATTTTGCTTCAGTTATTTTTCCTTCTTGTCTTTTTGTATGCATATGGACCTAGTCTTAGCGAACTACCCTTTGCTAGTGTCCTTGGGAGGGAGAAGACAATTAAATGTATGGGCTACCCCAAATCCAATAGCTGTAGTAATTGCGTACTACAGTAGTCGAGTCGCGAGGGTCACTAGCCTTGAGCTATGTGGACCGAGGGTCACGTGGGTCGCTAGTCTCGAGTTATGCCGGCTGATAGTATTGGTATTGACGTGTGCGTGTTGAGAGTTGTTACATTGTCCTGGGGGAGTCAGCCTTCACTTGCCCATACATCGATATGTCTTCTAAATTGCCTACTAGAAAGGTTAGGAGACCTTAGCAAATTTCATGTTCCAATCATGGCACGGAAAAATGTCACATCGTGGAATAGTAAGTTATCCCTTGTCCTTGTTTGGTTGTAGGGATAGCCTACTGTTTCGATGATGGGATATTGAGCCGTGTTATGGTTTGGACACTTTTACTTTATCTTTATTTTATGGTGCATTTATATTCAGTTCATATGGCATGTTCTTCCTGTATCTTGTTACGTCCCTCTGAGGACCTGGTTATCTCTCCAGGTTTGTGTGTTTCTGTGATATTGGAGGTATTCTAGTCGAGGTCGTGATCTTCTCCATCCCATCGAAGATGATTGTACTTGGCTAGTCTTGTTATATCATCTATTCTTCTTGTATCTTTTCTTTGAGATAGTTGGTAGTGGACTTTGTCTCCACCCAACATATTGAGCAAAGACTTATTACAGTTGATTATATGATATCTTTTATTCTTCATTTTTGGATGAGATTAGTTTACTCTTGGCTTACTGCATTTTACAGCTTATGTGTTCATACGAAGCTTCCATATATTGGAGTATACTTCGTATGTATGCAGCTGGCATGGATACGTACCTAGTCCTAAGTATTTTGGGACTGGGGCGTTACATATTTTTGTGGTGGCCCATGCAGGTCAGAAAATATTGTTGGGTTACATGACTGTGCCCAACAAGCCTGCATATAAGAATAGGAATAGTATCTCATCCATGATTATTGCCTCCTTTGACCTCCAAACTTTTCGAACTCTCTCTGATTACCTGTACTGCCTAATATCTAACCCTTCATCATATCAGTCTAATTCATGCTTGGTAGAGGTTAGGACGACGACTCCTTCTAGGTAGACATGTTCCATCGTTACTAGCTTAACTCTTATAAGTTGGGTAGAATGCGTCACGATCTAACCCTTCTATGACCGTAACCATGGCCTCAGACAAGAAGACAGTAGGACGTCTATACGGGCACGAAACCCGAACAAAACTACGATTTTAATAGACTAAAATTTTATTCTTTTATCATTATCTCGCGTGCTTATGTTTCACTATCTTGACCAATACTGCTATTATAGCCTAGATTTGCAAGCCTATTCATTTTTCGAGCTTGTTCATGACAAATATGTTATTGGAGGTACCCCACTAACATATTGTTTATCAGAACCGGTGTATGATGGTCTGATCAACCTAGTGCACTTGGTTCGCTCTTCATAAATTTTTCCAATGAGATATAGTTAACTTGTCTCCCCAAAATCTCATTCTGCAACTGCGTTGACAACTCTCCTTCAACTGCTTGACCTGTAACTTGTTTGAATCTATTCTAACGTTATCCTATTTTCATGCCAGCAGTATGGATCTACATAACGGACGCAGCTCTACCTTGGCCCTCACCTCTGATGATGCGTCTACCCAGGAGGAGCAGAATCCTCCAATAACCCCGGTGACCCCGTATCAGCCAGGACAGCCGCAGACTACCATAACCCCATCAATGGTACAACAGGAAACCCAAGTGCCACCAGTAATCCAGGCTGGGCAGGCTACCGAAGTTCCATCCGGGGAGAATGTACCATCTCCTCCACCACCCACTCAACAGTATCCACCTCAGTGTGGGCCACAGATGCCTCCCACACCAGAGGATGAAAACCCTACTACACAGTTCATGTATGCCATAATACATACTCAGTGGCAACAAGCTGTACTGATGAGGCAGAGCATGACGGAAGCACTAACTAGGCCCCCACCTCCACCTCCGACACCGGTACCAGCACTAGCTCTACATCCATATAAATGCTCTATCAATGACTTCATGGATATGAATCCCAAGCCCTTCAGAGGTACCGAGGAACCCCTAGAGGTCACTGCGTGGCTTATCAGCACGGAGAAGCTATTGAGGGCGTCCCAGTTGCCAACAAATGATTGGATGACAGCAGTAGACTTGCTCTTAGAAGATAACGCCCATCATTGGTGGGAAGCCGAAGAAAGACGCTCGGGAGCCAATCAGACTTGGGAAGAGTTCTGCAAACTCTTCAATGAGAGATTCTTTCCTATCCTTGTACACGATGCACTCTATGATCAGTTCCTGCACCTCAAGCAAGGAAACATGACCGTAGATGAGTACGATGCAGAATTCAGTCGATTGAGCAGGTTCGGTGAGACACTGATTCCTACTGAGCAGGAAAGGGCCAAGAGATTTCACCAAGGGTTGAAACCAGAGCTCAAGAAGCATACTACGGTGCAGTCTAGAGTTTAATATGCTGCAGTGTTAGAAGAAGCTAGAAGCCAGGAACTCCTTGACAAAGAAGTACAACAGGCTCAGAGATGCCATATTCCAACAACTGGGCCAAGTAACCTTATCCAAGGTGGACCAATCAGACGTTCTATGACGCAACAACCACCAAGAGCATCACCCTATCCAATTGATGAGCTCCTTACATGTCGCTTCTGTCATAGAAAAGGTCATATCATGAAGGATTGTCGTCGCAGATTAGGACAATGCATGATTTGTGGCTCCAATCATCACAAGGCCCGAGACTGTACAGAACAACTAAAGGCAGCACAACAGCGGATGCAAGGACCCGTAGCACCAAGACCAATAGCAGAGCCCATTCAACCATCACATGGAAGTTATCCTAGAGGATCACACTTAGCTGAGGACCAGAGCATAGGCAAACATTTAGCATGGCGCTGATAGGCACCCATCCTGAGGTGGGAGATTTAGCAGGTATTACTCTAGTTACACCATTTACTTGTTTTAAACATGGCTTAGCATTAGAACAACACATTCATTAGCTTGGCTAGCATACATAGCATAATACTTGTCTTAATATGAATTACTAGTTACCAGCGATAAGACATATGCAGTTCCTTCGACACCATTAGAAATATATTAACTAAAGTCTAGCAATCTTATCTCAGAGATTATGACTTAGTAGTTAGAGATTTTTGCATGATGTACCTTATAATTTGTTACCCCATCAATAACTGTCTTGTGCTATAGAAGAGTGAATCATCCAACACCCTCGGTACGCATGTCATCCCGGCATCCCTCACCAACGAGGAAGCGTAAAGATGTTCCTTTTATTTTAATATTTTTTAATTTTAATGTTTTTTAATTTTAATTTTAATTTTAATTTTAATTTTAATTTAATTTAATTTAAATTCTATTTTTATTTATTTTATTTTAATTTTAATTTTTGGTTATATTTCTATGTTTACTTATAATTTATTCTCTTTTTTTTTATTCTTATTCTTATTTCATTCTTATTCTTATTCTTATTTTCATTCTTATTTTAGTTTTATATTTTTTGCTTCATTTTTTTTTATTTCTATTTTACAATTTTATTTTTTATTTCATATTTCATATTTCATATTTTATATTTCATATTTCATATTTCATATTATATATATATATATATATATATATATATATATATATATATATATATATATATATATATATATATATTATTTTTTTAGTTTTCTAATTTTACAATTTCCTAATTTTTTTTTGTTTTTTAAAATACTTATTCAACAATTTTTTATTTTTAAAAATTTTCATTTATATATTTTATATTTTATTTTCTTAGTTATTTATTTATAATTTTGTAAAATTTACTTTTAGAAAAATTAATGTTTTAATTGTTTTAGTTTTTAAATTTTTAAATATTCTTAATTTTTTAGTTTTTTAGTTTTTGACCTTTTTATTTTATATTTTACTTTAAATATTTATTTTCTTAATATTTTGATATTTTAATCTTAACTTTTTAGCTTTTTAATTTTTAATTTTTTTTAGTTTTTTCACCATTTTTTATTTTTTATTTTTAAATATATTTTACTTAATTAGATTTAATTTTTCACTTTTTACTTTTTAGTTTTAATTTTTAATTTTTAATTTTTAGTTTTTAGTTTTTAGTTTTCAAATTTTAATTTTTACTTTAATTTTTGTATACTATGTTTTTATATTATTTACTCTTTTATTCTTTTATTTTCTTGTGTATTTTATTTTTTCGTATTTTATCATTTTATCATTTTTACCTTTTTGTACTTTTATTTTTTTGTTTCATTTTTTTGTTTCATTTTTTTAATCTTTTTAATTTTTATTTTTACTTCTACTATATTAATATTTATTTGGTTTTTATATTTTATATTTTTTTTTCAAAATTTTCAATTTTGCAGTTATTCAATTTTTAATTTTTATTTTTTTGTAATTTTGTAATTTTTAGTTTTTAAATTTTTTGTTATTTATTATTTTTGTTATATTATTTTAAATTATTTTATGTTTTTATTATTTGACTATTCAACTATTTTATTATTTTATTACTAATTAGTATTATTATAATTTTGTTTTTATGTTTTTTATTATTGATTTTTTTTATTTTATAAACTTTTTATATATTTTAATTTTTTACTTTTTACTTTTTGATTTTTGATGTTTTTATTATATTTTTCTTTTAAATTTTTAAATTTATTTTTATGTTTTAGTTTTGTGTTTGTTTATTTGTTTATTATTTATTTTTTAATTTTTAATTTTTAATTTTTAATTTTTAGTTTTTAAGTTTGTGCACGCTGCATTGCATGTCTGTTGGGCCTACTGCACCCCAACTCCCACCAACTAAATGAAAGGAATAATATGCCTCCGGCTCGATCCACTGATCTTCCGCCATCCAGCCGAGGTCTTATCTCTCCTCGGTAACCATAAGAGTGACTCGAGTTCGGTTTTATGGAAATCATATGGTAAATAAATAGGAAGGAGAAGCTCTATTTTCTAAATGCAACTTTTCCATGTACATCTTGAAGTACTTAACATGCAAGGCTTTCTATAGGAAAACTTGGTGTTATTAGGACATATATAATATTTTTTGTCCAAGTATGTTATATGTGGACTTTGGTTTCCAAGTCAAGAGATTGGGGTCTTATGGGTTCCATAGGTTTCTGTCTACATTTAATTAACCTAAGAACAATTGATAGGTACTATTATTTGGTTCCAAGTATTGGTCCAAATAGCAGGGATTAGTATATATACAAGAGAATTGAAGAGGTCTTCCAATTGGCCACCTCTAGGGTTTTGCCACCTCATATGCATGAATTCCATTTGTAGTAAAAGCTATTGATTTCTATTATTGGTGGGTTTCTATGATTGGAATAACTCAAAAGGCTTGCAAGGCCGACTTGGTCAGGGACAGTTATCAATCAACAACAACCTCTTCTGCATCGAACTCAGCTTTGTATACTGTACGGGTATAACTCCCTTTGTTTATATATCCGTTTTCTAGACTGTACTGGTTTCTGTATCGAACTCAGCTTGATCAATAGAGAGGATGGATTCTTCTGCAGCTACTTTGATTCCTGCTGATTCTTCTAGCTTTGTTAGGGGTGGTGCTTCAATTGCCGGAGGAAGACAGAGAGATCCGAGAAGAAGCATTGCTGCTTCCTAATTGGCCGAGAGGATCATATGTGCCATTTTGGGCTGTGTTTTTGCTACATGTTTTGCTATTAGGGTAGACCACTGATACTGCTAAAAAGCTAGTTACTACTCCAGAGGCAACACTTCCTTTACAAACAACAAGCAGACCTCAAATATATCTCCCAGTGTGATAATTAGAAGAAAAATCTTAGGATTGTGCTTCCTATGTGATGAAAAGTGGTTCAAAGGTTACAGATGCAAAGAAAAGAAACTCTACATGCTGTGTGCTGATAATGAAGAAGAAGAAGATGAAGAAGAAGAAGAGGAGGAGGACCAAGTGACAACTGCAGAAAAGGAAGGTGAGAGCATTCCAGAAGACCCAAGAACATTTTCAATCTCTCTTCAAGTTCTGTCAGGGATCTCCTATTACTCCACAACCAAGTCAAGAGGTACTCTTAATAGGAAACCAGTTCTGATATTAGTAGACTCCGGCTCTACACAGTTTTTAGAATGCAAGTTTGGTGAACGGATAAGACTACCTAAAAATGAAAACAAGACCTTTGAATTGATGGTAGCTAATGGAGAACGACTACACAGCCAAGGCATGAGTACCAGGGATTACCATTGAGTGCCAGGTACAAAAGATATTGGTGGATCTCTTGCACCTTCCAATTACTGGGTGCTAGGTAGTTTTGGGAGCTAACTGGCTAAGTACCATGGATGATATAGTCTGGAATTTTCAAGACTTGACCATGAGGTTTGAAAAACATGGAGTGATGCATTAACTCAAGGGGATACAGTCTCAAACTGATGGCCTGACTGAACCAAGGAGCAAAGATCTAAGACAGAAACCCCAATTCTTTATTATACAACTCTGTTCCTCAGAAGGAATGGGAAAGAGAATAAAAAAAAAAAATAAGAAACTAAAAAACTAAAAAACTAGAAAACTAAAAAAATAAAAACAATAGAAAAATAAAAAAATAAAAAAATAAAAAATAAATAATTAAAAAAATTAAAAAAATTAAAAAACTAAAAAAATTAATAAAATAAAAAAAATTAAAAAAAATAGGAAAATAAAAAAATAAAAAAAATGAAAAGAAATAAAAAAATAAAAATTAAAAAATAAAAAATAAAAAAATAAAGAAATAAAGAAATAAAGAAATAAAAAAATTTAAAAATTGAAAAACTAAAAAATAAATAAAATAAAAAAATATAAAAATAAAAAATAAAAAATAATAAACAAAAAAATAAAAAAATAAAGAAAAATAAAAAAATAAAAAAATTAAAAGTAAAATAAAAAAAACAAAAAAAACAAAAAATAAAAAAACAAAAAAACATAAAAACAAAAAAATATAAAAATAAAAAATAAAAAATAAAAAATAAAAAATAAAAAATAAAAATAAAAAATAAAAAATAAAAAATAAAAAATAAAAAATAAAAATAAAAATAAAAATAAAAAATAAAAAATAAAAAATAAAAAATAAAAAATAAAAAATAAAAAATAAAAAATAAAAAATAAAAAATAAAAATAAAAAATAAAAAAATAAAAATAAAAAATAAAAAATAAAAAATAAAAAATAAAAAATAAAAAATAAAAAATAAAAAATAAAAAATAAAAAATAAAAAATAAAAATAAAAATAAAAAATAAAAAATAAAAAATAAAAATAAAAAATAAAAAATAAAAAATAAAAAATAAAAAATAAAAAATAAAATAAAAAATAAAAAATAAAAAAATAAAAAATACAAAATAAAAATAAAAAATAAAAAATAAAGAGAAATTTTGAGTTGCACCCCACATTATTTAACCATATTCAAGGTGCACCCCACTGTTTTATCATAATGTACAATACCCCCCACTTCCGTCAAAAACTAACGGTCAACTCCATTGAACGTTAATTTTTGACCGAAATGCCATTTCCATTTTTCCAAGCTGACGAGGGAGAACTGGTAATAATGGTGATTTGTTAGGGGTATTTTGGTCAAAAATTAATGGTTAACTCTGTTGACTGTTAGTTTTTGACGAAAGTGGGGGATATTGTACATTATGGTAAAACAGTGGGGTGCATCTTGAATATGGTTAAATAATGTGGGGTGCAACTCAAAATTTCTCAAAAATAAAAAATAAAAAATAAAAAATAAAAAATAAAAATAAAAATAAAAAATAAAAAATAAAAAATAAAAAATAAAAAATAAAAATAAAAAGGTAAAAAAATAAAAAAAATAAATTTACGCTGACTTGTATTGGTTGCCATACGCAGCCCTTTGACTGTAATACGCACAGAGTCATTAATGGCTAATGAGCCGACTGCTGTCGTAAGGGTAGAAGGAGAAGAGACTTTGACATGTCCAGAGATGGTTTCCTTGGACACGCTGACTTGGTTAAAGAACCCAGTTTGTCAGCGTGACTAGGAGGAGCCATTGTTGCTGTATTCAGAGAAGCTGAGGCGTGCTTCACTGAAGTTGGAGGCGTGTTCTTGTCAGTGTAAGAAGTGACAGAAGCGTCTCGGGCCGCCGAAGAAGACTTAGGGACATAGACAGAACGTCCTTTTTTCTTTGCAGCAAGAAGAGCGGAGGAAGCAGTTCGGCCCTCCTTCGTCTTGAGCATTTCTTCGTAAGCAGATTGGTCGAATTTTACGACCATCACTTTCTTCGTCGAGCCGATCGATGAAGTATCGCATTGAGTTGTTGCTATCTCGTTGGAGGAGACAGCTTTCCCCAACAGGGTCGCCAATTTGTTTTCCATAAATAAATTTACTTTATTTATTGTGTTTCTGAGAAAATTACAACTATAGGAATCTGATCTAGAAGACGATCACTTTATTCCTTGGACGATGCGATGAAGAAAACTCGAACTTCGAAGAACTTGGACAGCAACTGGGCAATCTCTCTGTTCTCTCTGAATTGAATGTAGTCTCTGTTGAAGATGAAGAAACTCTCTTTTATAGAGTTCTGGATAACTGTTCTGAAGCATACGCTCAGTCAGTTACTTGACGTGTGCATAACTGCAGGGACGCGTGGCGAATTTTGATGAAGACACGTTGGAGTGCGGTTGAAAGTAGTAGAATATATCTAGGAGAGATTGATGGCATGGATGCCACGTTGCATAACTTCTGAATGAGTGGATAAGCAAATACAGGACACGTGAGAATGTGTGTTGACTGTATATTTAAAGTCATCCTAAATACATTTGCTGTGATACGCTGTCTTTGTTGAAGAGGAGTCATACGCTACCTTTTGGAGACATACGTCTTGCATACACTGACTTGAATAGCATAGAGTCATATAAATTTGATACGCTCACTTGATTGATAAGGAGTCGTATGGAGTACTTACACTCACTTGGTTGATAAGGAGTCGTATGGAGTACATACGCTCACTTGGTTGACAAGGAGTCGTATAGAGTCCATACGCTCACTTGACAAGGAGCCGTATGGAGTACATACGCTCACTTGGTTGGCAAGGAGTCGTATGGAGTACATACGCTCACTTGGTTGACAAGGAGTCGTATGGAGTACATACACTCACTTGGTTGGCAAGGAGTCGTAAGCATTGGAGGAGTAGACACGTGGCTGTCCTCAATCTTCTCAAATACGCCATATCTTCTAATAACTGACAGATATCTCTCGAGCGTCGTGTTGCAGATATGATGGCTGACAGACTGTCAGAAATGACAGTAATGATGGCTGTGCATTTATGATGGCTGATGAGCTGTCCTCGTAAGAGACAAAATTAACTATCGAAAACCCATACGACGGTTAATCTTCATAGGGCAGCTGTCTTTGCACGAAAGACGAAGTGTCAGATTCATCCCATATTTAAGCGTATGCTGTGCTGTCATTCAAGAAATAATAAAATATTCACTGAGCGTACGGCTTTTGAATGAGCGTATGGCTTTGGCTGAGCGTATGGCCTTGAGCGTATGGCTTTGGCTGAGCGTATGGCCTTGAGCGTATGGCTTTGGCTGAGTCTTATGTCAGCGTGTCATAATTTTTCACACCCTACAAGACCCCCTTCAAAGTTTTCGAACTTTATGAATTTCAAAAGTTCGAAATTACTTTGAACTTAAAGTGGGAATAAGTCTTGACACGCTGGCATGAGTTTGTTATTTTCCTCAATATCAGTGCAAATCTTTAGGGATTCTGTTTAAAGAATGGCCGCCGTTTAAACTTCCCTTTTCTTCTATAAATAGGTCTTTCAAAACCTAGTTTATTTCTTTACTTTTGCCTTTGTCTTCGAGAGAAAAAAAAATCCAGAGCTTCAAACTTTCTTCTTCTTCGACTCAATCTTCATCAATGGCGCCCAAGATCGACGCTGCTGCGAAGGGAAAGGGGAAAGCTCCTGCGGAGTCATCTCGACCTGCCGCCGCCGCTGCAACTGCTAAGAAGACTGCTGATCAGCGTATGCGACGAAGTGAACGTCCATTGAAACCCCTTTATGGTGAGGACGGGGATGATGAACAGTAACTATCCCCTATTTAGGGCTCTGGTTAGGACAAAAATCAGAAAACGTATCCCCTTTTTAGGGTCAATACGTCATAAAATACGCTTCCCTCTTTAGGGTTTAGTCGTATTCCATGTTTTTCGTCTATACGAAAAATATGTTTGGAGCGTATTTCTGTAAGATACGCGTATCTTTGATAGAAATGTCAAAATACGCTGATCTGAAAGAATACGCTATGTCAAGTTGTCTCACTGAGATACGCTGACTCCTTTGTTAGCGTATTTTTGATGAACATCTTGTCAACTATACGCTGTTCTTTGGAAAATTCCATACACTGCTTGCCTTGGTTGAACATACACTGATACGCTTAAAGAAAAAAGATCTAATCATCCTCTAATCTTTGAATAAAAGCTGAGTGTAGGCTGAACTTAGAATTCATCATACGCTTAGGATAGAATGAGCGTATATTGATCTTTGAATCTGTCATACGCTTAGGATAGAGTGAGCGTATGTTGATCTTTGAATCTGTCATACGCTTAAGATAGAGTGAGCATATATTGATCTTTGAGTCTGTTATACGCTTAGGATAGAGTGAGCGTATGTTGATCTTTGAATCTGTCATACGCTTAGGATAGAGTGAGCGTATATTGATCTTTGAATCTGTCATACGCTTAGGATAGAGTGAGCGTAGATTGACCTTTGTCATCTCTTTGTATTGAAGAGTTCTAACTTCTTATTCTTCTTTTGCAGTGGATATTCTGGCCCATGATGCACAATTTGAAGGATGTGTAGGGAACAACTATAAAAGTGACCTATCTCATGTCCATTTTCCTCAATTTGATGGACCTTCCACAAGGATAGCTATTCTGAAGAACCAGGAAAACGAAACACTGCTGAATTTGATAAGTGGACCGCCTCTACAGAGTGTGGATAGTGCTACCCACTCAAAGCCGACGTTTCTATTTGGGGATGCTATTGATATAAACTCCTAGCCAGCTCTTGATAAAGTGTCATACTCATATTATAGAGATGGTGATGAGAATCAACCAATGTACTTGACTGGTTTGTCTAAAAGCATCAACATAGCTCGTTTATTTCACGCGAGTCATCAAAGGCAAATGAAGTGGGATATCACTCCATTCCGTCAAGCAAAAGCTGGATGGATAGGATACAGTCAAGGAAGATTCCGCAGTGGTACTGAACCACATGTTTCAGTCCTACGAGGATTACTGCCAGCCACCATCCCTCCTGAGGACTCTGCACTTCTGAAGCCAGTTAGAGTCCCAATCTTTGCAAATGAATTCGTTCAGCTAGAAAATGCTGTCTACCCAAAACAGTCTATGAGGCTTACTGGTCTGGTGAACCCGGAGAATACCAGATGGACTGTTCTTGTAAGATGGATTCTGAACAACTATGGAGAACAGTTAAAGGTGATTGTAGGCCTCAAAAATGACAGTCACGCTGAGTTGATCAGGACAGAGTTAAAAGTCACGCTCAATTGATCAAGACAAATATTTAAAAGTCACGCTAGAGATAGCTCATCATTTGTCAGAAGTGTAATTATGACTGACAGCACGACAGTCGAAGAACGTCTCTTCGTATGCCACGTATGCACAGAACTCAAGAGATCACAGCCGCATATTGCGTGATTTTCGAAATCTTCTT
The DNA here is from genome assembly GCA_029216955.1 of Iris pallida. NCBI lineage: Eukaryota > Viridiplantae > Streptophyta > Magnoliopsida > Asparagales > Iridaceae > Iris > Iris pallida. The sequence continues at coordinate 5,213,190 of JANAVB010005596.1, read as the reverse complement.
CAGCAAGACTCAGCCTTTGTCAAGGTGGCGTACCAAAAGAGCTTCTTGTCATTTAATGCGACTGACAAAAGCAATCACTGTCAGAGATTTTGTGTCAGTCGAGGCACGCTAAATCAAGATAGCTGGCAGTCCCATCTCAAGTCTGCGTGTATTTGTGAAAACATCTCAAGTTTGCGTGGATTCTGAAGTTTTCTTCCTCAAGTTTGCGTGGATTTTGAAGCTTTTTTGCCTCGAGTCTGCGTGGATCCTGAAGCTTCCTGCCCCAAGTTTGCGTGGATTATGAAGCTTTCTACACTGAGTTTGCGTGGATTTCGTCCTCAACAAGTCTGCGTAGATTTCATCAAATTGGAGTACGTGGCAGCCATGCCACCGATCTCTCGCCTGCGTGTCCTATAACTTGCACACGACTCATGCACGATTGCCATGTGTCCAACAGTTACGGGTCACGTCCAGTAACTGCCCACAACCTTGCGTATGTTGAATCCTGCATGATTTTTAACTAGGCACAGGCTGTGGAGACAGTTATCTTTTCAGTTATTATTTTTGACTCTATAAATAGAGTTCTTTTTCTCATTCATTGTACAGATACATAGTTATCTAAATTACTGTCAAAATTTTGAGAGCTTTTCTTCTTCGCATAGTCAAAGGGATAAAGCGATCGTCTTCTAGATCGGATTCCCACAGTTGTAATTTTTCCAGAAACACAATAAATAAAGTGAATTTATTTATGGAAAACAAATTGGCGACTCTGCTGGGGAAAACCATCTCCTCTTCTGAGATGGCAACAACTCAATGCGACGCTTCGTCAGTCGGCTCGACGAAGAAGGTGATGACAATCAAGTTCGATCAACTCGCCTACGAAGAAATACGGCGGGCCAAGGGTGGTAAACCCACTCCAGCCTCCATCACCACTGCCAAGTCGAAAGGACGCTCTGTCTATGTCCCTAAGAATCTGTTGGCAGTCAACAGTGAAGTCTCTGCCACAGTGTCAACTCCAAACACTGGCAAAGACTTTACTGCAAGCACGCACACTCTTGTGTGCTCGAAGAAGACAGTAGTCAAAAGTCACGCTGACAGTACTGGCTCTTTAGCCAAATCTGTTCCAGTGTGCAATCTCACATTCAAAAATCACGCTGACAGTACTGGCTCCTTAGCCAAGTCTGTTCCAGCGTGTATTTCCAAAGTCAAAAATCACGCTGACAGTACTGGCACTTTAGCCAAATCTGTTCCAGTGTGCAATCTCACATTCAAAAATCACGCTGACAGTACTGGCTCTTTAGCCAAGTCTGTTCCAGCGTGTATTTCCAAAGTCAAAAATCACGCTGACAGTATTGGCTTCTTAGCCAAATCTGTTCCAGTGTGTAATCCCACATTCAAAAGTCACGCTGACAGTACTGGCTCCTTAGCCAAATCTGTTTCAGCGTGTATTTCATCTAAGAAGAATAGCTCTTTAGCTATCTCTTCTTCTTTACCAAATTCTGTTAAAACTGGGGGTGGTCTTGTTAGAACTTCTCCACAAATGGCTCACAATGTCCCTTTGAAAAGGAATAACTCTTTAGTTATTTCTTCTGCTCCTGAAGTTTTTACTTCAGGAACAGCTTTGACTGATAATTTTGTTAGTCAAAGAAAAGGAGATGGTCTTTTGACTACTCTTCCTTCTGGACATTTTATGTCTCAAAACTTGAATAAGTCTAAGAAGAAACATTCCTTAGTGTTTTCTCCTATGACTTCTTCAAATTTGGCACAGAATTTGTCTAGAAAAGAGGGTCTATTACCAACTCCTAGTCAAGGGGGTGGTTCTATTCTTCCTTCTCTGCAGATATCCAGATCATTGGAAGGAAAACTCCAAGTTTCTGAAACCAATGTATTACCTCCAATTGATCTAAGAGCCAAACTGAATCAAACCCGTTTGGGAAACACTTCTGATACAAAGATAAGAGATCCAGATGCAGAGTATGCTAGAAATTATGTGGCTCATATTAATCATTCTCTATATAATCAAGAGCCATTAAGATCCAAGAACCAAAAATATATACCTCGATCTTCACAGATAGACTTAAGAGAACACCTTCAACAGAAGAAAAGGAACAATTCTATGGATCATGCTGAATGTGAATTTCAGCCAAGAGTCATAATTCAGTGCAGATGTCGATCAATGGTTCAGAACCATGTTGATCATGAATGTGACTTCCTGCCTAGAGTCACAATGCAATGCAGATATCAAAATAAACGACAATCTGTCTTCAATCGGATTCAGTATGAATCCATGCCTGATGAAGATGAGCCTTTGTTTGCTTCTGTCAATATGACCTCTAGAAATATTGGGGGTAGCATGCGGTCTGATGCTATATCAGATTCTGAAGATGGTGTTTACCTCGGCACCCGATCCAGGACTGGAGCTTTAGCCAGGGTCTCTTCTTCCTCTCATCCAAGTGCTAATCCAGAGATCACAGAGGACTTCCTTGGAGAGTCCAATTTTCCAGCATTGACTCCTGTAAACAACCCCGAAAAAGATTCTGACTCTCACAGCGATGATTCAGAACAAACGGTTTCATCGTCCATTCCTCGAATGATTACCACTTACATGGTAGACGGCAATCATGAACCTTCGACTAGCACCGAAGCTCATGAACAGAGGATTTCTTCTTTGGAACAACAGTTGCGAGCTATGGCAGATACATTGAATGCTATGCACACTCTTATGCAAGCTCAGCATCAAACTCAACAAGTCCAACAGACAGTACCACCAGTGGTACTAGATACTCCTGTTGCTCCAACCCTGGAACCTTCTACTATTCCGGGGGTACAATCTAATGTTCCTGTACAACCCACTCCTAGTCAGTCTGGAGCTGGGGGTGGTACATATGCTGAAGTTCCTCCTCCCAATTATACTCAGCAAGTTACAACTCCACAATCTTCCGGAGTTGTTACCGAAGAATTGAAGAACCTCAGAACTCAATTTGAGGCATTCAAACAGAAAAGATGGTTTGCAAAGGTTAGGTATCAAACAACCTTACCCGATAGAATGGAAGCAAGTATCTTACCCTCCTAAGTACAAACCTCCTACTATCTCATTCTATGATGGAACCACTTCTCCGAGTCAATTCATCAATCATTTTGAAGTGATGACTGATCAATTACAACCAAGTGACGCCCTCCTTACTCGGGTGTTTGTTGGATGCCTCAAGGGAACAGCTTATGATTGGTATAGAAGCCTCCCTGATGGGTGCATTACCTCATTTGCTGGTTTCAAACAAATGTTTCTTGAACGATTCTATGAAGGGCTCAATGACATGACTATGTCTGCTCTCATAAGAATCAAGCAGAAGAACAATGAAACTACGGAGGATTTCATTGAACGGTTTCGAAGAGAAGCTTTGAAGATGCCTCTTGGAACTCCTGATGCTGTCACCATCGACACATGCAAATCAAATTTGCTACCAATTATCAGCATGTGGACAGGATCAACTCAATTTCAAGATTGGCCTTCTTTTTAGTGCCAAGGCCGCAGAAACTAGTGCTGAAACCTTCAAAGGTTTAGGAGTGCAGATGTCTCCTAAAGAAACAGGTCAAGGTACTAACAATAATGCTAAATCCAATACCCGTAAGGGGAAAGAAACTCTTGAAGTGAACCTTCATAGTAAAGATGCATCAACTGTTCAAGCTTCTCCTACCTCTACAACTCAACAACCAAGAACACCTCGTCCCAGAGAGGAATACTCTTTTGATGACGATGATGTCCAAGGTATCTTTGAATGTCTGCTGAAAGGTAATAAAATACAGTTACCTGAAATCAAGAAACCAGACGAAGCTGGTAAGACAGATCACCCTAAATACTGTCCGTACCACAGAATGTTGGGTCACACACTTCGTACATGTTATGTACTGAAAGGAAAGATCCAGGAAATGATCAAATCTGGAGCTATCTCTCTTACTCCAAAAGAGAAGACTGTCACTTCTAATGTCGTCTCTATGCAATTTGGAGATTTCCCTCCTCAATTCCTTGAAAATGGGATTGTTCCTATTCCCAAGGTAACTCTTAAAATAGTGAATATTCCTCCTCCACAATCTAAAAGATTGGTGCCAATCGCTATAGAAACGGGAGAAATAATGTGGATTCATCCTGATCTAGTGGCAGACTTTGAATCTCCTCCTCCTCAAAAGACTACTTCTCGAAAGTCTAAAAAGGCTGGAAAGGTTAAGTCATGTCATATGATTTCTCTCGGATCTACCTCTGATACAGAGCCAAAAGATAAGGAAGAAGCACTTGCTGGTGCTACTCGAACAGGAAAACCTTATCTGAAGGATTATTCCAAGAATCCTGAGGATATTCCTGATGTCTTTCCTGCTGATAAAGACGCTGCTGATGTTCCTATTGAAAAAGAATCATCCACGGCACCTGTTCCTTCAATCACACCGGGGGTACCTACTCCTTCCAAGCCCACAGCTATTGAGAAAGGCAAGCAACAGGCTCGTTTTGATAAGCCGATCAAGAAGTCCCCTCCTCTTGGGCTTCAGAAGCCTTATAGCTTTGACATTTTAGCGCAACTTGCTAATACTCCAGCTAGAATGTCCCTCTATGAACTTCTACGTCTTTCCAAAGAAACTCGGGAGACGTTAAGTGAAGCACTTCTACAGGCTGAATCTTGTCTTGCACAATTAAAAAGGCCGGATGCAGAACCTGCCACTTGCTTACATTGCAACAGTGTATTGGAGATTATCCCAAATGTCACCTTTACACAAGACGACATGCTTCTGGAGAGTAATCTACATGATCGGCCTCTCTACTACACCGGTTATATTGATACGATGAAGATAGATCGTATTCTTATTGACCCAGGTTCTGCTATAAGCATAATGCCGAAGAGTCTGTTGGATGAGCTAAAAATCCCTCTTCACAAACTTTCCAAGACGGTTACTACTATCTTGGGATTCAATCAAAACCGAAGCGAGCCCTTGGGAAAGATTCATCTGAAGCTTCAGATAGGCGATTTCAGATCCAAAGTCACTTTCTATGTGATCGAGATCGTGGGATCCTATAATCTTCTTCTGGGAAGGCCCTTCCTTCATGAAAATAATGTGGTACCCTCTACTCTCCATCAGTGTTTCAAATACATTGACAGCAATGGAAATATACAAAAGGAAGTTGCTGATTTAAATCCTTTCTGTGGGGTTGAAGCTTATTTCAATGATTCCCGGATGTACAAAGAAGAGTATACAAAGGTGATACAAGCTATGGAACAAGAGGACTCATAAAGTGAAACCTTGACAATTCCTGTTAAAGGTCGAACTTCTCAGCAACAGTCTCCTAAATCCTCTGGAGAGGGTACTTTCATCATTCCAGTGAGTGGACGGATCTCTCCATTACCTCAGTCGTCTACTCAAGATACACTAATCATTCCTGTCAGCGGGCGTACTACAGTTCCTGTATCTTCATATATGAAACAGGATACTCTAATAATCCCAGTTGGAGGGCGGACTACTCTTCCATCTCAAGCTTCAAGGGAGCTCACCTCTTCTGAGCCATTTGTTATCGATCTTAATCGAAACAAAACTTCTTCTCATTCTTCTTCTCCCCCTTTAGTCATTGATTTGGCTAAAATCTCTAAGGCTCAACCTTCTCCCAATGTAAATATTGCTACTTTTGAAGTCAATAAAAAGTCTCCATCTTTGCAGTATGTTGATGTGTGTAATTATGTTCATAGTTATTTACATATGTTAGATGACTTGAACACAATAACCATAGGAGTTGTACAGACTGTTCATACGGATGTATCTTTAGAACCTGTACAATCTTCATACTTTCTAGTTCCCAGCAGAAAACCAGGAGACATTCCAATATTCTTTTACAAAGGGCCCCAAAATCCTTCTGGCTTAGAAGATGATGACAAGAACGATGATACTGGAAGATTACAATTACGTCGTTATAGTCAGCAATCTAAAGACATCATTAAAAATATGGACTATGACTTCAGGACTGGCCTCAATGATGGAAAAGGAAGAAAAATGCCGGTTCGGATTCCTCCTCTGAAATATGGGAGGACAAAATACGGATTGGGTTATATTGCTCCTACTTCTTTTGTCAATATTGTCCATGAAGATCCCGAATCTGATGAAGACAAGAGATCTGATTCTTCTAGTACTACCTCTTGGGATTCCGATACGAGTATCGGTGATTTCTACTGCAACATTCTGTCTTCCAACATGGTTTCTATTGACCGTTCTGAAGAAAGTGATGAAGACGAAGAGGAGTTTGAAGTCTCACCTGAATCAGAACAATGGGCCCAAAAGTTAGATAATCAATGGGAGTTCCGATTTGAGCAAAAAGAACCTCCGACTGAAGATAAACTTGTTCAAATAGATGTTGGTGAAGAGGGATCCCCCAAACCAATATTTATCAGTGAAAGTCTTTCAGAAACTGATAAGCAAGACATGATCAAACTCATTCGTGATTACATCGACGTCTTCGCTTGGAGTTATGAAGATATGCCAGGACTTGATCCACAAATTACAACTCACGAGCTCAATATCATGCCGAATACTAAACCGGTCAAACAACAACAGCGGCGATTTCGTCCAGACATTATGGATGCAATTGAAGCTGAAGTCAATAAACTCTTGGCCTCTGGGTTTATTAGAGAGGAACAACATCCTGATTGGGTAGCTAATATAGTTCCTGTTCTTAAAAAGACTGGCAAGATCAGAGTATGCATAGACTTCCGCGACCTCAATGCGGCATGTCCTAAAGATGAATTCCCTCTACCAATCACTGATGTCATGATCGATAATACCTGTGGATTTGAACGGATGTTATTCATGGACGGGTATTCTGGGTACAATCAGATTAAAATGTTTCCAGATGATGAGAAGCACACTTCTTTCAGAACGCCGATCGGTACATACTATTATACAGTTATGCCATTCGGTCTCAAGAATGCAGGAGCAACTTATCAACGAGCCATGAGCACTATATTCCGTGAACATTTGCGGAAAACAGTCGAATGCTACGTTGATGATATTGCAGTCAAGAGTCGACAAAAGGAGGATCATATCCAAGATTTGAAGACTATATTTGATCTAATGCGTAAGCATCAATTAAAGATGAACCCTACTAAGTCCTTCTTGGGCGTCTCTAGTGGCAAATTTCTTGGCTTCGTCATTACCGCTAAAGGTATACACGTGGATCCCGAGAAGATCAAAGCCATCCAAGAGATGCGTCCTCCACGCACCTTAAAAGAGCTACAAGGATTTCAAGGAAGGATCGCTTATATCAGGAGATTCATCTCTAATTTATCAGGACGCTGCAGACCATTCAATAAACTTATGAAGAAAGGTGTTTCTTTTGTCTGGAATGATGAATGTCAGAAAGCATTTGAGGATATAAAACAATATCTGATGAGCCCACCAGTATTGGTACCTCCTGTCTCAGGAATTCTGTTTCTCCTATATACCCGAGCAATGAGTCATTCATTGGGTGCATTGCTCGCTCAAAAGAATAAAAATGGTCATGAACAAGCCATTTATTATCTCAGTCGCACTATGACCGGAGCTGAACCTCGATATTCACCGGTCGAGAAAGAATGTCTAGCCTTGATGTTCGCTGTCCAAAAGACACGACATTATATCATGGGTCAGACCATTCATGTTATCTCCAGAATCAATCCTATACGGATCATGATGAAGAAACCTAGTGTTTTGAATTCTAGATTGGCTAACTGGGGAATTTTACTTGCTCAGTATGACATGCATTATATTCCTTAGAAATCAGTCAAAGGACAAGCTTTAGCTGATTTTCTGGCTGCTCATTCTATCCCAGAAAATTCAAAACTCTATGATGAAATCCCAGATGAAGTCTTAGATTCAAATCAAATTGCTGAAGAAGATCCTACTTGGCGTCTATTCTTTGATGGAGCTTCAAGAATAGGTCCTAATGGTGATATTGTTGCTGAAGTTGGAATTGTTCTTGTATCGCCAGAAGGTCTTGCTATTCAAAGAGCTTATTCTCTCGATCAACCATGTTCAAACAATGTAGCTGAGTACAATGCATTGCTTATTGGTCTTCAACTCGCCAAACATCTGAATATTCAACATTTGGAAGCATATGGAGACTCTAAACTTATTGTCAATCAAATAAGGGGCACTTATGAAGTTCGTCACCAAGATCTGGTTCCTTATCATAGATCGGCTATATCTATGGCTTCTTCATTTGAAGAATTCTTCATTGAACATGTTAGGCGAGCATGTAACACAGAAGCTGATGCTCTTGCTAATCTTGCGGCAGTATTGGCTATTCCGATTAGACGTCAACAAGTGATTGTTGTTTACAATCGGGAATTATTCCATCTCGAAAACAATCTAACTCTGGGACTTCCAGTTGACACTGAGGAATCAACATCTCATGATGTCAACACAACAAGAGGATTTGGATTTAGCCGTAAATCATTATCCTCTTCATCCGATTCCAGCATAGAATTCATCTTCAGTAACTCGGCTGAGGATCAAAATACGGATAAAGATTGGAGACTTCCTTTCTCAGATTTCGTATTATATGATATTCTTCCGGATGATCCGAGTGAGGCAGCATCTATCAGACGACGATCACTCAGATTCTACTACAATCATACAACAAAGACCTTATATCGTCGAGCTTATGATGGTTTATTTCTTCGATGTGTTGCCGATAACGAGGCTCAACAAATCATCCGTGAAGCACATGATGGAATCTGTGGAGCGCATCAGCCAGGACCAAAACTTCAAGACCGTATTCGATGTATGGGTTATTATTGGCCCACTATGGTATCTGATGCCATCGAATATGCAAAGAAGTGTAAAGCTTGTCAAATCCATGCGGATTTTATTCATCAACCCTCGGAATTTCTACATCCGACGGCAGCATCATGGCCCTTCGAAGCTTGGGGCATGGACATTATTGGCCCGATCAATCCACCGTCATCTAAAGGTCATCGGTTCATTCTCGCAATAACCAATTACTTCTCCAAATGGGCCGAAGCCATTCCTTTATCTGAAGTTAAGACGTCCAATGTCATCAGCTTTATCAAACATCACGTCATCTACAGATTTGGTGTTCCTTGACGCATTATTCATGATAACGGACCGCAGTTCGTCAGTCAGAAATTTACTCGATTCTGTGACGATCACCGGATCAACAATGTGGCTTCTACCGCATATAATCCGGCAGCTAACAGATTAGCAGAAGCTTTCAACAAGACTATTATCAAACTCCTAAAGAAGTTTGTATCTACTAACAAACGTAATTGGAGTGAGAAGCTTGGTGAATGTCTATGGGCTTATCGCACTACAGTTCGTAATGCTACCAAATGTACACCTTTCTCTTTGGTGTATGGTTGCGAAGCTGTTCTTCCATTAGAGATTCAAATTCCTTCTTTAAGGATAGCAATTGCTAATGAACTCACTGCTGAAAATAACGATCGTCTTCGACTTCAGGAATTAGAAGCTCTGGATGAAAAGCGATTATCTGCTCAACAGAATATTGAATTCTATCAAGCTAGAATTTCAAGAGCTTTTAATAAAAAAGTCAGAGTTCGATCGTACCAAAAAGGAGAACTTGTTCTAACAGTCAGACGTCCTATGACTATGACTCATATGAGTAAGGGCAAATTTGACGCAAAGTGGGAAGGTCCCTATATTGTGAGCAAAGTTTTCTCAAATGGAGCTTATCAACTCTCAGAATTGGATGGTCGAAAAGTTTTGATGCCTATTAATGGCAAATTCCTTAAGAAGTACTATGTATAAATGTAAATACTTGTAATCATCAGACAAATTCATGTTTAGACATAAAATTCTTATTTTATTTTCATGAATGATGATACATAATATTAAGGAAGATCACTATCATCCTTTTCAACATTTGGACGTGGGCCACTGCCGTCCTTCTCGAAGACGTGATCAGCAAAAGAACCGAGAACCTCCTTGCTAGAACCCACGAGGAACTTGCAAGCGGCCATCCTCATGATTTCTTCTTCTTCAGTCCTTCCTGGTTCGAGCAGGAAGTCCAGAATGTCCCTTGGTGGCTTTGGTACAGACAAGCCTTCGTCTGCTTCCACTTTCTTCGATTGAATTGGATCAGCAGGTCGTTCTTCAGTGCCTTTCTGAACCTTTGAGGCCATCTCAGTCTTCTTGGATGCTTCTCCAGACGACATTTTTATGTTGAGGAGTAGAAGTGTTCGTTCTTGTCAGATTTCTGCTATATTTATAGGCAGAAGTTCCTCAAATAACGAAGCGTCACATTCATCCGACGATTCATACATTCATTAATGCTTGACGGTTCATCTGTTCATTTCTCACATTCATTAGACGGTTCACCCGTTCATTAATACTTGATGGTTCATCCGTTCATTTATTACATTCACTCGACAGATTCATCTGTTCATCATTTCCTAACGGTTAATCCGTTCATAATCTTCTATCAATTTATTTCAAAGTGGGGATTCGTTATTTATCACGTTTTCATAACCTCTGAATAAATGATGAATCTACTTACTCATCTATCATTTTTCTATCTTTGACCTCTGCATAGAAATCAATATATTTTTTTTTGAGTTCCTACATATTATCACGTCCACATTACCTCTGATAGTATCGAGTACTCTAAATCAGAAAAGAAGATTTCATTATCTATCATGTCTACAATTCATCCAGATAGATACAAATCATTGAGCATAGAAGAATTTTTTATTTCCACTCTCATATCATCATAAAAAGTCTATTACATTTTCTTAGACTTTCTTACAAATCATAATGGAAATCTATTACAATCTCTTTGGATTTTCATTCTACACCACAACAACAACCTAATAGAGATATATCTTCTTCTTTGGATCTTCTCCGTCGGACCTTCTCCGTCAGGTTCGTTGTTCGTGGCAGTTCCTGACTGTCTGGGTCTCAGTCACGACCAGATCAGCAGGAATCAAACTCTGGTCTCCTCTCTCAGATAAGAGGGGAACCACAGAGTATGGCAGCCCGAAGTCGTGGTGCTGCCAATACAACTGGTGGATTGAGGGTAACCTCTCAAGGAAGATAGGAATGTATTCCATATTGGGATACAATTCCTAGTTCTGCCTTGAAAGGAACTCTACTACCCGATTTCTCGGGGTAGAGTTAACTCCACCATCCAACTCTCGTGTATAAAGGCTCTTCCTACCATCTGAGGAAGACCCTTCTATTTCACGAAGAGTTCTGAGTTGTCTGATTTACGCGTCAAAAGCGTATGAGCTCCCTGATGTAGATGTCAGCAGGATATTCTCCACAGCATCCACATCCCCAATGCCAGTTCTGAAGAAAATTTTCAGCCAAGTTTCTGTAGGAAGCATTAAGAAGCATTAAATTAGATCAACAGAAATCATTCAGCGTGCATTTATCAAACAGATACAGACGTGTATTGTTCAAATCAGAAATCAGAAACGAAAAGCCTATCTTCAACAGCAACAAAATATTATGCGTACTACGCTGACTTACCTTCAAGTTTGATGCTAGGGATTGGCAAACTCATGTTTGATACAGTGCACAGAAATCGAACATTAGAAAACATTGCTTTCCTGTTTGAGAGTGAAATCTCCTGAAAATTTCATTCTCAGAGAAGAAGAAGAATGGGAGATGAGTCTCTTTGAAATTCAGCTATCTATTTAAAGGGCAAAGCTCAAGTCTATTCTTGGAAAAGATCCGCGTGAATTGCGTTCATGAACCATGGAAGGAGTGCCACGTGTGCTGAAAGACAATACAACATTGGAAACAGTCAAAGTTGACATTCTTCATTAAATGCACGCAGATCAAACACAAAAGTTGTACTTCATTTCTTAAGACAGGCACTGATGGCCTTACAAAAGACAAAACAAAAAGTACAACAAAAGCATAAAAGTCACGCTCTATTTCCCAGAGCGACTGAGTTTAGTGCCTAGTTCTTCTACGCTCCTAACTCCCAGACGGTGCAACAGAGCTTTAAACATTTCACGCTGCTCTATGAGGCTGCGCCCATCAGAAGAGGACGAGCCATCCAGGCCAAAACAGCTCAAGAAATTCTTGGCTAGTTGCATGGGGTCGTCTTTGAACTCGAAGACAAGGGGCTTCGGTTCTTCACCCCCAGAAGTGGGGTCACCGTGGGCACAAAAGCCTAACTTGCGTGCTTCTTCTTCGGCTTCTTCCTTTGGTGTCATGTTGACGTGAGATGAAGTTAAAAATGAATCTTCTCCTTGTTTATATATACAGAGCTTGCCGGCGGTTCATATTCCATAATAAATTGGATGCAATCAGTTTCGGAGAACGAAGAGTCATCATGACATTTAATAGGTTCATTTGAATGTTTTCAAAGAACTTTGAAGTCTTTTCGACTTTCGAAAAATTTGAAGTCATCTCAGCGTGACTAAATCCATTTTATCATCTATATTTTTCAAAGTATTTCGAAAATTTTGAAGTCTTTTCAAATTTTCGAAAACTTTGAAGGGGGTTTTGTAGGCCTCAAAAATGACAGTCACGCTGAGTTGATCAGGACAGAGTTAAAAGTCACGCTCAATTGATCAAGACAAATATTTAAAAGTCACGCTAGAGATAGCTCATCATTTGTCAGAAGTGTAATTATGACTGACAGTACGACAGTCGAAGAACGTCTCTTCGTATGCCACGTATGCACAGAACTCAAGAGATCACAGCCGCCTATTGCGTGATTTTCGAAATCTTCTTCAGCAAGACTCAGCCTTTGTCAAGGTGGCGTACCAAAAGAGCTTCTTGTCATTTAATGCGACTGACAAAAGCAATCACTGACAGAGATTTTGTGTCAGTCGAGGCACGCTAAATCAAGATAGCTGGCAGTCCCATCTCAAGTCTGCGTGTATTTGTGAAAACATCTCAAGTTTGCGTAGATTCTGAAGTTTTCTTCCTCAAGTCTGCGTGGATTTTGAAGCTTTTTTGCCTCGAGTCTGCGTGGATCCTGAAGCTTCCTGCCCCAAGTTTGCGTGGATTATGAAGCTTCCTATACTGAGTTTGCGTGGATTTCGTCCTCAACAAGTCTGCGTGGATTTCATCAAATTGGAGTACGTGGCAGCCATGCCACCGATCTCTCGCCTGCGTATCCTGTAACTTGCATACGACTCATGCACGATTGCCATGTGTCCAACAGTTATGGGTCACGTCCAGTAACTGCCCACAACCTTGCGTATGTTGAATCCTGCGTGATTTTTAACTAGGCACAGGCTGTGGAGACAGTTATCTTTTCAGTTATTATTTTTGACTCTATAAATAGAGTTCTTTTTCTCATTCATTGTACAGATACATAGTTATCTAAATTACTGTCAAAATTTTGAGAGCTTTTCTTCTTCGCATAGTCAAAGGGATAAAGCGATCGTCTTCTAGATCGGATTCCCACAGTTGTAATTTTCCCAGAAACACAATAAATAAAGTGAATTTATTTATGGAAAATAGTGATAGGCCTATATAATGCCATCAAGTGCACCGCTTATGGTTTTAGGCTAAATCCAGATTTGTTCTTGGCATTAGCGGAAAGGTACAATTACCGTACCGGCACTTTCATGACTCCGAGAGGCGAGATGGGATTCGCCCTCCATGAGATGGCATACATTTCTCAGCTGCCAACAGAAGATTTGCCATATGAAGAATATATTCCTTTCATTGATGAAATGAATAAGATTTCCGATGCCAATCCGCTAGTTCTTCATGTATTTGAAGAATTAATGTGCCATTACAGTATATGTAAGGCCTTTTATAAGGCACAAGGTGCAGAGGGAGATTTAAACTGCTATTCTTCTAAGTGGATGGCCTATTTATTCCAAGGCCGTACTGAAGAAGTTCAGAAGAAGACCGATCAATATGTTGGTCGTTTTAAACCCTTGAGTCAAGCTGAGATTGACAAACTTATCCGGGACACCACTCATGACGACATCATCATTGAAGAAGATGAAGGCACCTATAAGGCTGGTGATAGGTTGGAGACCTATATAAAGCAAGGTAGCCAGGAATTATCTGAGGAAGGTCATCTAGCCGGGTTTATATCCCTCTGGCTGAGAAAATTTGTAGTATCTGGCACCTGTTCAGCAGACAGGATGCACAGAGGAGTTGTTTTTGCAGCAATCCGTCTGACTTTCGGGTACAAGATGGATTTGCTAACAGCAATGACATATCGTTTGAATGCCGGTTTAAGGGCATATACAGACAGGATGTTTGAATTGGCGAAGAAGAAGCTCACAACCTTTCCTCGGGTAGAAATGCCCTTTACATATTTATATGGGTGGCTGCTCCTCCATTTTGAATCTCTCATGAGTGTTGGAATGGCTAGACCAGATGATACCTTTTTGGAACGATACCGTCACACACCAAAGTGGAGGTATGACACTCTAACAGACTGCAGGACCATATTAAACAGGGGAGAATTATGGAGTTTCACTTGTGTTCCTCCACTTGCTGGTTATGAAACTATGTCTGAGAAGTTGATTGATGGCACTGGTGCCAATGAGTTGGATGATATTCAACATGAATGGCTGAAGAGGATCAGGCCATCTCACTTGATCTGTCGCCGTGACGATGTCACCTATTTGGAGCCATATCTTCCGAGTAGGTTCGCTCGGCAATTTGGCTATGATCAGTTGCATGTGGGAAATGCAACGACATGCTTTGGCTACCAAGGCGGATTAATCGATGGCGCCAGAGCTTGGATATACTATATTGCTAAAGGTACCAGAGCTACCTTTTCCATGCCAGATCCGGTTACTTATCGGAGAGGAGCTAGAATGTTGGCATCTTATGCCAAATTCTATGTATCGGCGAATACCTTTGATGAAAAATTCAGCATCTTAGGTAAAAGCTTCATCCATGTTGATAAGAGATCAACCAAATCAGCCTTGCCAAGAGATTGTCATGACCGAGAAGATCCTCTAGCTACTGATGAAGTTCATGAAGAAGTTTTGGAGAATCTCTTCTCAGATGAACTTCATCAGCCATTACATGTATCAATTGGAAGTGCTGAAGAGAGTGTATCTGTCGACAGTACACCGAAAAGAAAGAGGGGCAAAGGTGCTTCTAGGCCTGCTCCAAAAAGGGTTACTCGAGCAGAAGCTCGTAATCGTGGAGGGATTACTATCCCAGGGACTTCTCCTGTTTCAAGTCGATGAATCAGAGATGCTGATGAAGCAGGTAGTGACTCCAAAGATGATTATCCTACTATTCTACTAACAAAAAGAATAGGAAGGAAGGTAATAGTTTCAAAGACTAAATTTGTAATTTGTCTCGATGCAGAGAGTCCCACCAATCGTGCCGAGCGATTGGCTTTAGAAAAGCAAGCTGTCCTTGCTTTTTCTGTTAAGACAGAACCTATTGAAGAGGATGTGCATGAACCTGCTGAACCATTTATATCTTCTGATATGGAGTTGATTCCGCCAACGGCCGATGATGCGCAGGTGATTAGTCAACCCGCGGTAGAGGTCGAGAATCAGACTAAAACAGCTGATGACTTACTGATTTTGAGAGAATCAGTGAAAGAAGCAACCACTCTCAAGCCACTTGCTGAAGTTTTGGAGAGCAATAAGAGTGACGAAGAACAGGTTGACTATGAACCTTTGTCTCGTTCCTTTGAAGAGGAGGACATGGAGATAGAAGATGAGTCACCATCTAAAACTCATATTGATGTACTGAAGACAGCTGGTCAACATTCAGGGTTGACTCCAGAGCCGGAGAAACTTCTAGAAATAGAAGTCCATGTTCCGAGCACTTCTGGGGCGGGCAGTAGTGAAATAAATCCAGTGTCAGAAAATACTCTGAACAGACTACGAGCTGGGCTGAATGATCCAAAAGAAACAGAATATGAACCAGCTTCAGGTAATATTTTATTCAGCAAAGTTTTTATCTTTTCCTTGCTTTATTGTCTTTTAATTTTGATCAAGCTTCTTTGATTCCAATAGTTGTAGGAACTGCACCGGCAATGAGCTCGACTCAAGCCCCACTTGTTCAGATTGATATTGGTGAGGGGAGCTCACATTTGTCTAGTTCCCCAAAAGCACCTACTTCAGCTCCCAGAATAGAGTCCACTCCAGCTCCTTCATTTACAATAGCAGCGACTCCCGGTTTTGAAACAGGGATAGCAAAGGTTATGGGGATGTATTCAGAGATCATTTATTCATATCTGGACACATTCTCAAGGCGACTTATGAAGGATGAAACTATGCCTTTTTCGAATCTTCGAGCGACGATTAGTTTCCCTCTTTTAGCTTTGAGACAGGCTGGTTATGAGACCCAGTGTGTCTTCTTTGAGCATCTCCTGGATGATTTAGAAATAACCATCCATAAATATTAGGAGATCAAAAAGGAAGATATTAAGTCTTTGACTGCAGCTGAGATTGCCCAATTGGAAAGTGAAGCTCAAGCTCAGTACGCTGCTTTGAAAGAGTTCCTCGCTCTGTCTTCTGAAAAGTTAATGGCGAAGGATGAAGAAATAATAACCACTCGTCAGGAGATCGAGCGCTTGGAGAAAGATGAAGCATCAAAAGCTGAAGAACTTAAGAAGTTGAAAGAGGAGCTGGCTCGTCTTCAGGAGCGAATTGCCTCCATGGAAAAGGAGCAATCGGAGATTGCCACTGCTCGTATATCTGAAGCTGAACGCTGTCAACTTTTACAGCAAGAGTGGGAACTGATGCAGGCTAAGCAGATTGAAGAGACAAATCGTCGTAGCTCTATTATCATAAATTATGACCAACAAATGGTTGGAGTTGAAGCAGCAGAGCGAATTTATAAAGCTCATGAAGAAAAGATGAATAATGTAATTGTTCGTATTCAGGAGATAATTACTCCTCCTAAATAGATCTTTTACATTTTTCATGTGTTGAATTTTTGATACCCATTTGTAATCAATATTTTGATTTTGACTGAAGAAATGAATATCTTGACTTGATTTCAATTTTGTGGATGATATTTTTTGTAGAAAACATGTTCAGAGGTAAATAATACATGACATATTTCAAATAGAATAGAATATACAAATGAACTTTGTAATTCTATCAGATGATATTAAACCAAAGATAATTTTAGTTTAATACTGATTAGAAAAAACAGAATTCAAATATAAAGATATCTTTGGACTCTATTTTCCATGATCTTTAGATTCGGAGATTAAAAGACTAGATATCATTTTCATAGAATAGAAAATAGGATACTGAGATAGAAAATTCAGAGGTAATATGGACGTGATTTTTTATACGAGATCTTTATTAAATCCACTGGGGATCTCATAAGACAGAATATCAAATTCTCTGGGAATATGATACGTGGTAGAATATCAATTTCCGCTGGGGATAATGATATCGAGATAACTTTTGTAGGAAAGAATTAACTCTGATTTTATATTTGCTGGAGAATAATGAAAATATCATATATTGATGAAATTTATACATAATATTTCTTTAAGAATTTGCCATTGATAGGCATCATCGTAACTTTACCATCCATAGAGGCAAGCTGATATGCTCCATTAGAGAAGATTTTGTTTACTACGAATGGGCCTTCCCATTTCGCGTCAAACTTGCCTTTGCTCATATGTGTCATAGTCATCGGACGTCTGACGGTAAGGACCAGTTCTCCCTTCCGATATGCTATGACTTTCACTTTCCGGTTAAAAGCTTTTAAAATTCGGGCCTGATACAGCTCGATATTTTGTTGAGCATACAATCGCTTTTCATCTAGAGCTTCCAGCTTCTGAAGTCGAAGACGATCATTATTTTCCGTTGTAAGTTCATTGGAGATTGTGATTATCAGAGAAGGAATCTGGATCTCGAGGGGAAGGACAGCTTCATACCCGTATACCAAAGAGAAAGGCGTACATCCGGTCGCATTACAAACTGTGGTACGGTAGGCCCATAAACATTCACCAAGTTTCTCGCTCCAGTTACGTTTGTTGGAAGAAACGAACTTTTTTAAGAGTTTGATGATAGTTTTATTGAAAGCTTCTGCCAATCCATTAGCTGCTGGATTATATGCTGTAGAAGCCAAATTATTGATTCGATGGTCGTCGCAGAATCGAGTAAATTTTTGACTGACGAACTGTGGTCCGTTATCATGGATAATACGCCGAGGAACACCAAATCGATAAATGACATGATGCTTGACGAAGTTGATGACATTGGAAGTTTTGACTTCGGATAGCGGGATTGCTTCAGCCCATTTAGAAAAGTAATCGGTTATTACTAGAATAAACCGGTGTCCTTTTGATGACGGTGGGTTGATGGGACCAATGACGTCCATGCCCCAAGCCTCGAAGGGCCATGATGCCGCTGTCGGGTGTAAGAACTCTGACGGTTGATGGATAAAGTCTGCATGAATTTGACAGGCTTTATATTTTTGAGCATATTGAATGGCGTCAGCCACCATCGTGGGCCAATAATAACCCATACGTCGGATGCGATCTTGAAGTTTAGGACCTGGTTGATGGGCTCCGCAGACACCATCATGTGCTTCACGGATAATCTGTTGTGCTTCTTCACCAGCGATGCATCGGAGGAGAAGACCGTCGTAGGCCCGACGATATAGTGTCTTCGTTGTATGATTGTAATAAAATCTGAGAGATCGACGTCGGATAGACGCTGCTTCGCTCGGATTGTCGGGAAGTATGTCATACAACACAAAGTCTAAAAATGGACATCTCCAGTCTTCGGTTATGGCTTCTATTTTGTTGGAAAAGACATATTCTATAGTAGAATCGGAAGAAGACGAGGACACTCTGTCAAACCTTAATCTAGTGCTAAGATTTGATGAAAATTCATCAAGATTGAGAGAATTTTTGTCTGGATTATGAGGAAAACTCAAAGCCAAATTATTCTCAACGTAGAATAGCTCCCGGTTATAAACCACTATCACTTGTTGACGTCTGACCGGTATGGCTAGCACAGCGGCGAGATTAGCCAAGGCATCGGCTTCCGTATTACAGGCTCGTCGAACATGTTCAATAAAGAAATCCTCAAAGAAAGAGGCCATAGAGAGAGCTGCTCGGTGATAAGGTATCAAATCCTGATGACGGACCTCGTATGTACCTCTGATCTGATTGATGATAAGCTTGGAGTCTCCATAAACTTCTAAATATTGAATATCCAAATGTTTAGCAAGTTGAAGACCGATGAGCAACGCATTATATTCGGCTACATTGTTTGAACATGATTGATCCAGAGAATAAGCCCTCTGAATAGTCAGCCCTTCCGGGGATACGAGAACAATTCCAACTCCGGCGATAATATCGCCATTAGAACCTATTCTAGATGCTCCATCAAAGAATAGACGCCAGGTAGGAGTTTCTTCAGAAACCAGATTTGAATCCAGAACTTCATCTGGAATCTCATCGTATAATTTAGAATCTTCTGGAACCGTATGAGCTGCCAGAAAATTAGCAAGAGCCTGTCCTTTAACTGACTTTTGAGGAATATAATGCATGTCATATTGAGCTAACAAGATTTCCTAATTAGCCAGCCTGGAGTTGAGAATACCAGGTTTCTTCATCATAATCCTGATGGGATTCACTCTGGAAATGACATGAATCGTTTGACCGATGATATAATGTCGCATCTTCTGAACGGCAAACATTAATGCTAGGCATTCTTTTTCGATTGGAGAATAACGCGTTCAGCACCTGTCATTGTGCGACTGAGGTAATATATAGCCTGTTCATGGCCATCTTTATTTTTCTGGATGAGTAATACACCGAGAGAATGATCCATAGCTCGAACATATAGAAGGAATGGTATTCCCGAGACGGGAGGTACTAAAATCGGAGGGTTCATAAGATACTGTTTGATATCGTCAAATGCTTTTTGACATTCTTCGTTGCAGACGAAAGATACACCTTTCTTCAGAAGTTTGTTGAATGGTCTACAGCGTCCTGATAAGTTGGAAATGAATCTCTTAATATAAGCAATTCTTCTTTGAAATCCTCTTAGCTCTTTTAAGGTGCGTGGATGACACATCTCTTGAATGGCTTTGATCTTCTCGGGATCCACGTGTATACCTTTAGCGGTAATGACGAAGCCGAGAAATATACCACTAGAGACGCCCAGGAAGGACTTAGTAGGGTTCATTTTAAGTTGATGCTGACGCATTAAATCAAATATAGTCTTCAAATCTTGGATATGATCCTCCTTTCGTCGACTTTTGACTGCAATATCATCAACGTAGCATTCGACTATTTTTCGGAGATGTTCGCGGAATATAGTGCTCATTGCTCGCTGATATGTTGCTCCTGTATTTTTGAGACCAAACGGCATCACTGTATAACAGTATGTACCGATCAACATTCTGAAGGAAGTATGTCTCTCATCATCTGGAAACATTTTGATTTGATTGTACCCCGAATACCTATCCATGAATGACATTCGTTCGAAACCACACGTGTTATCAATCATGACGTCGGTGATTGGAAGAGGAAACTCGTCCTTAGGACAAGCCGCATTGAAATCACGAAAGTCTATACAGACTCGGATCTTGTCGGTCTTTTTGAGGACATGAACGATATTAGCCACCCACTCAGGATGTTGTTCCTCTCGAATAAATTCGGAAGCCATAAGCTTGTTGACTTCAGCTTCAATTGCATCCATAATGTCTGGACGAAATCGTCGTTGTTGTTGTTTGACCGGTTTAGCATTCGGCATGATATTAAGTTTGTGCGTTGCAATCTTCGGATCTAATCCTGGCATATCCTCATAGCTCCAGGCGAAGACATCGATGTAATCATGAATAAGCTTGATCATGTCTTGCTTATCTGTTTCTGAAAGACTTTTGCTGATGAATATTGGTTTGGGGGATCCCTCTTCACCAACATCAATTTGGATCAATTTATCTTCAGTGGGAGGTTCTCTTTGCTCGAACCTGAATTCCCATTGGTTATCTAATCTTTGAGCCCAATGTTCTGATTCGGGTGATATTTCAAAATCATCATCATCTTCATCATTTTCTTGCGGACCATCGGCAGAGACCATATTGACGGATAGAATAGAACGATGAAAATTGCCAATACTTATGTCAGAATCCTAAGAGAGGAAATCGGAAGAATCAGATCGTTCATCACCATCAGATTCTGGATCCTCATGGACAGTATTGATTAAGGAGGTAGGAGCAATGTAACCCAATCCATATTTTGTCCTTCCGTATGTTAATGGAGGAATTCGAACAGGCATTCTTCTTCCTTTTCTATTATTGAGGCTGGTTCTGAAGTCATAACCCATGTTCTTGATGATATTTTTGGACTGCTGACTGTAGCGACGTAGCTGTAACCTTTCGGTATCGTCGTTTTTGTCATCGTCTTCCAGATTAGGAGGATTCTGGGGTCCCTTGTAGAAGAATATTGGATTTTCTCCTGACTTTCTAATAGGAACCACGAAGTATGAATTTTGTATAGACTCTAATGATACTTCTGTGTGAAGAGTTTGAACAACTTCTATAGTTAGTGTCTCTAAGCTATCTAGCAATTATAAATAACTTTGCACATGATTACAAACATCAATATACTATAAAGGAGATGCTTCATTAATATTAGATGCTGTATTTACAGAAGAAAGCTGAGCCTTATCAGACTTGGTCAAATTAATGACTAAAGGGGGAGAAGAAGAGCGAGCAGAAGTTTTGTTTCGATTAAGATTGATAACAAAAGGCTCAGAAGAGGTGAGCTCCCTTGAAGAAGATCGTAGATAGGTAGTACGTCCATAGACTGGAATGACTAGAGTATCTGGTCTAGCCCGAGGAGATGGAGGGAGAGTGGTGCGTCCACTGACAGGGATTATCAGCGAACTTTGTGGAGCTTGGGAAGATAATGAAGTGGTACGTCCACTGACAGGAATTATCAGTGGACCTTCTTCAGATGGTTTAAGAGACTGCGGATGAGTGATACGCCTTTTTACAGGAATAACAAAAGTGTCGACTTTTGATGTCTCATCATCATCATCCATAGCTTGCAAGACTTTTGAGTATTCATCTTTGTACATGCGAGAGTCACTGAAGTAAGCTTCGACTCCTCTGAATGGATAGAGATCTGCAACTTCCTTTTGAACCTCCCTATTATCATCAACATATTTGAAGCATTGATGAAGAGTCGAAGGAACAATATTATGTTCATGCAAGAATGGCCTCCCCAATAGAGCATTATATGAGCAACCATGATTATCGATGATGTAGAAAGTAACCTTAGTGCGAAGATTGCCTATTTGGAATTTGAGACGAATCTTGCCCAAAGGCTCGCTTTTCCCTTGATTGAATCCCAAGATGGTAGTGATAGTACCGGAAAGACTATGCACAGGTATTTTTAGTGCATCTAGCATAGTCTTTGGCATAACACTGAGAGCGGATCCTGGATCAATCAATAGATGATCAACCTTCATAGAATCGACATATCCTGTATAATATAAAGGTCGGTCATGTCGATTATCTTCTAGCAGCATATCGTCCTACGTAAAGGTAATGTTTGGGATTAATTCCAATACATTATGGCAATGAAGGTGAGAGACCGGCTCTGTTTCCGGCTTCTTGAGGAAAGTCAGGCAGGTTTCTGCTTGCAACAGCGCTTCACTCAGAGTTTCTCGAGTCTCTTTAGAAAGGCGTAAGAGCTCGAAGATTGACAATTTAGTGGGTGTATTGGCTAGTTGAGCCAATATATCGAAATTGTAAGGCCTTTCAAGTCCTGTAGGGGATGACTTTTTTAATGGTTTGTTGAAACGGACTTGTTGTTTGCCTTTGTCAGCTGCTGTTGGTTTAGAAGGAGCCATCTCAATAGGAGCATTTGAAGGTCCTTCGTTAGAGATTAGTGCTGGAGTAGCAACCAGAGGGACATCAGGAGTTTCCTCAGGAGTTTCAGTGTAATCTTTCAGATATATTTTTTCCTGATCGAGTTCCGGCAAGAACTTCGACTTCAGGCTCAGGTTCAGGGTCTACCGAAACCATGTTGTAATTCTTCGTCTTGTTCTTGGTTCTTTTGTGCTTGATGAGAGCTTCAGTCCAGAAACCGAGGCCAACACGAGATTGATTATGTCTCATAGTAATGGCTAAAGGTGCTTAGAGTCCTTTGCCTGAGTTTAAACCAGGAGCAGTGGCTAGATCATAACCCATCTTCGCCATTAATTCACGAGATTGTGAACTATATAGATGGAATGCAGGCTTGTATTTATCTTCAGATTGAGGTACAGTTTTTACCTCCGTAGGGGGTGAATTTCCTGCTAAGATGAAAGTAGAGGTTAGAGAAAGATTGGGTGTGATACTAGAAGTCATATTGCATGACTTAGTCTTCCCAGGTTTTTTTTTAGACGGAGGAGTCTTCTGAGGAGAAGAGGAAGACGTCTCGAACTCCGTCATTAAATCCGGATGAATTTACATGATCTCTCCCTTCTTAGTGGTGATGGGAACAAGTCCTTCATTTTGGGCTGGTGGAATATTTACCACTTCAAGAGTTGCTTTGGGGATAGGAACAATCCCACTTTCCACCATTAACGGAGGGAAGTCATCGAACTGCATCGAAATCATATTTGCTGTGACTGTCTTGTCTTTAGGTGTCAGTGTCACAGCTCATGATTTAATCATTTCCTGGATCTTTCTTTTTAATACATAGCAAGACTGGATTGTATGACCCAGCATTCTATGATATGGACAGTATTTCGGATGATCCGTCTTGTTGGCTTCATCAGGGTTTTTAATTTCTGGCAATTGGATCTTGTTACCTTTGAGCAAGCATTCGAAGATACCCTGAACATCGTCATCGTCGAAAGAGTATTCTTTCTTAGGCCGAGGAGGTCTCTGTTGTTGATTTGTTGGAGCTTGGGTAGCTTAGGTAGTCATTATCTCTTGACTATTGCTCTGGAGATTGATTTCGAGAGCCTCTTTTCCTTTACGATTGTTGGGTCGAGCACTATTGCTAGTACTCTGATTTGATTCTTTGGGAGTCATGTGTACCCCCAGACCTTTGAAGGTCTCAGCACTGACTTCGGCAGCTTTGGCACTGACGATGAAGGAAGGTCAATCTTGGAACTGAGTGTATCCTGTCCCCATGCTGATGATTGGTAAGAGATTCGACTTGCAAGTGTCGATAGTGACAGCATCGGGAGTTCCAAGAGGCATTTTGAGGGCTTCTCTTCTGAATCTTTCGATGAAGCTCTCAGTGCTTTCATTATTCTTCTGTTTGATTCTTATAAGGGCCGACATGGTCATGTCGTTGACGCCTTCATAGAATCGTTCTAGAAACATCTGTTTGAACCCGGCAAATGAAGTAATACACCCATCAGGGAGACTTCGATACCATTCATAAGCGGTTCCTTTAAGACAACCAACAAATACCCGAGTGAGGAGGGCATCGCTTGGTTGCAACTGATCAGTCATTACCTCAAAGTGATTAATGAACTGACTTAGGGATGTGGTCCCATCAAAGAAAGAGATGGTCGGAGGTTTGTATTTTGGGGGGTATGATACATCTTTCCGTTGTATGGGATAAGGCTGCTTGATACCTAATATTTGTAAGCCGTCTTTTTGCTTGAATGCTTCGAACTGAGACCGAAGATTTTTTAACTCTTCAGTGACAGCTCCGAAAGATTGCGGTGTTGTTGCTTGTTGAGCATAATTGGGAGGAGGGACTGCAGCATATGTACTACCCCCAGCTCCTGACTGGCTTGGAGTGGGTTGTATAGGAACATTAGACTATACCCTCGGCATAGTGGAAGGTTCCGGGTTTGGGGCAACAGGAGTATTTAATACTACTGGTGGTACTGTTTGTTGAACTTGCTGAGTTCGTTGCTGAGCTTGCATAAGAGTATACATAGCAGTTAATGTATCCGCCATGGCTCGTAACTGTTGTTCTAAGGAAGAAATCCTTTGTTCATGAGCCTCAGTGCTAGTTGAAGGTTCTTGATTACCATCTACCATGTAAGTGGTAATAGTTTGAGGTATCGACGATGAAACAGTCTGTTCTGAATCATCGCTGTGAGAGTCAGCATCTTTTCCGGAGCTATTCACGGGAGTTAATACTCAGGATTATCACCTGGATGAGAAGAAGAAGAGACCCTGGTCGAAACCTTGGTCCTGGATCTGGTGCCGAGGTAAACATCGTCTTCAGAATCTGACATAGAATCAGACCGTATTCTACTTCCAATATTTCTGGAGGTCATGTTGACAGAAGCATAAAGAGGTTCGTCTTCGTCCAGTATTGGTTCATGTTGAATCCGTTCAAAAACAGATCGTCTTTTTGGTGAACAACAACACTGAATCACAACCCAAGGTTGGAAGTTACAACCATGCTCTTCATGACGAATATGAGCAATATCATAGCCTGATGGAGTGCTGATTCTCCGCTTGTTTTGCAAGTGTTCCCGGAGATCTGTAGGAACAGATTGGAAAGTATTTGAAGATAGTTTCTGTGTAGAAACTTGTCTTTTATTCTTCTGTCTTCTTGGTTCTTGAGTGTATAAAGACCGATTAATCTGAGCAATATAGTTCTTGGCATATTGTGCATCCAGGGTCTATTATACTTGTCCCAGTTTGATAAGGCTTCTTTATACCGGAAGTAGAACCGAGACGATTCCAGTTGAGCTTGTTACGAAGATCAATATGAGATACAACCTTGGTATCAGTCTTGAATACTTGTAATTTACCTTTCTCAGATCGGGACATTTTGAGAGAAGGAAGATGGATATTATTCCGACTGGGAGTCGGTAATAATCCATCTCTAGAGGAATTAGCCAAAATACGTTTTCCTTTATTTGATCTAGTAAAAGTACTAGTCAAATTAACTCCAGAGATAAAAACCTTAGGAGTAGAGGAGTTGACTAAAGAGTCGTTCTCCTTGGTTGGCACAAGATGTGCAAGTTGTGGGGGAATCATTTGTATGTTCTGTGGAAGAGAACCCACAGCCTGACTTTGAGAAACAGTCAAAGGACTGTATTGGTTGGCATACGCTGACTTCAGTTTTGCATTCTGGTCATACGCTGTCTTTTTATTAGCATACGCCGACTTTGGTTTAGCATACGCTGCCTGTTGTTGGCCTTGGTTGTACGCTGCCTTTGCCGTACGCTGCCCTTTGACTGTAATATGCACAGAGTCATTAATGGCTAATGAGCCGACTGCTGTCGTAAGGGTAGAAGGAGAAGAGACTTTGACATGTCCAGAGATAGTTTTCCTTGGACACGCTGACTTGGTTAAAGAACCCAGTTTGTCAGCGTGACTAGGAGGAGCCATTGTTGCTGTATTCAGAGAAGCTGAGGCGTGCTTCACTGAAGTTGGAGGCGTGTTCTTGTCAGTGTAGGAAGTGACAGAAGCATCTCGGGCCGCCGAAGAAGACTTAGGGACATAGACAGAACGTCATTTTTTCTTTGCAGCAAGAAGAGCGGAGGAAGCAGTTCGGCCCTCCTTCGCCTTGAGCATTTCTTCGTAAGCAGATTGGTCGAATTGTACGACCATCACTTTCTTCGTCGAGCCGATCGATGAAGTATCGCATTGAGTTGTTGCTATCTCGTTGGAGGAGACAGCTTTCCCCAGCAGGGTCGCCAATTTGTTTTCCATAAATAAATTCACTTTATTTATTGTGTTTCTGAGAAAATTACAACTATAGGAATCTGATCTAGAAGACGATCACTTTATCCCTTGGACGATGCGATGAAGAAAACTCGAACTTCGAAGAACTTGGACAGCAACTAGGCAATCTCTCTGTTCTCTCTGAATTGAATGTAGTCTCTGTTGAAGATAAAGAAACTCTCTTTTATAAAGTTCTGGATAACTGTTCTGAAGCATACGCTCAGTCAGTTACTTGACGTGTGCATAACTACAGGGACGCATGGCAAATTTTGATAAAGACACGTTGGAGTACGGTTGAAAGTAGTAGAATATAGCTAGGAGAGATTGATGGCATGAATGCCACGTTGCATAACTTCTGAATGAGTGGATAAGCAAATACAGGACACATGAGAACGTGTGTTGACTGTATATTTGAAGTCATCCTAAATGCATTTGCTGTGATACGCTGTCTTTGTTGAAGAGGAGTCATACGCTACCTTTTGGAGACATATGTCTTGCATACACTGACTTGAATAGCATAGTGTCATATAAATTTGATACGCTCACTTGATTGATAAGGAGTCGTATGGAGTACATACACTCACTTGGTTGATAAGGAGTCGTATGGAGTACATACGCTCACTTGGTTGACAAGGAGTCGTATAGAGTCCATACGCTCACTTGACAAGGAGTCGTATGGAGTACATACGCTCACTTGGTTGGCAAGGAGTCGTATGGAGTACATACGCTCACTTGGTTGACAAGGAGTCGTATGGAGTACATACGCTCACTTGGTTGGCAAGGAGTCGTAAGCATTGGGGGAGTAGACACGTGGCTGTCCTCAATCTTCTCAAATACGCCATATCTTCTAATAACTGACAAATATCTCTCGAGCGTCGTGTTACAGATATGATGGCTGACAGACTGTCAGAAATGACAGTAATGATGGCTGTGCATTTATGATGGCTGATGAGCTGTCCTCGTAAGAGACAAAATTAACTCTCGAAAACCCATACGGCGGTTAATCTTCATAGGGTAGCTATCTTTGCACGAAAGACGAAGTGTCAGATTCATCCCATATTTAAGCGTATGCTGTGCTGTCATTCAAGAAATAATAAAATATTCACTGAGCGTACGGCTTTTGAATGAGCGTATGGCTTTGGCTGAGCGTATGGCCTTGAGCGTATGGCTTTGGCTGAGCGTATGGCCTTGAGCGTATGGCTTTGGCTGAGTCTTATGTCAGCGTGTCATAATTTTTCACACCCTACATTGTACTTAGATTGTTTCCTAGGTTTTCTTTTGTACAAGCGAGTTTGTAATCAATTTCAGTGTTCTACAATACCTGATGTTGATTTTTATGACAAACATGATGGCGACTCTGCTGGGGACATCATTCTCTTCCGATGAGAAGTTGGTGACACAATTTGACGCGTCCAAGCCCGGCTCTACACAACAGATGCTTGTGGTCCGCTTCGACCCACAAGCCTTCGAAGAATTGCTCTCTGAAGGGAGCGCCAGCCCGTCTCAGAAGCGAGCCAACCCGAAGAGGACTCGTAAGGCGTCGGTGCACAAAACTGTTGCCCCCGACCAAGTTCTCGAAGAAGCTCCTTTCGCAGCCCAAGACGGTGACCAAAACTCTCCTGTGGCTCTGTTTTCTACCGTAGAGGACCCTACTGTCCCCAAATCCAGCAGAGAAAAACACTATGATGCTGAGTTTTTACGGGCACAAGGAAACTCCATGCGGACAAAGAGGAGGCCGCGGAGAGGAGATGGGCAGTCTACCCTTGCAACAGCCAATTCTGGCCGCAGGCAGATAACTCATACGGCAGCCAACTCTCGCCGCAGGAAGATGATCCATGCAGCAGCCAGCTCTAGCCGCAGGAAGATGGTCTATGCAACGACCAATCCTGTCCACCAACAGGACGTCTCATGCGGCCCTGTTAGAAGCTCCGCGTTCGACCGCCTCTCATGCGGGCCCGACGCTGTTTGCAAAAACAAATGTCCTTTTATTTTACAAACTTTAAAGAATAGTATAATGAATTCTGGGAAAGTACAACTATAGGAATCCGATCTGAAGACGATCACTTTATTCCTTGGACGATGTGAACTTTGAAGACGATAGCCTCTGAAGAATGCAGCAGCACTTGGGCAAGAACTCCTGATCTCTGATGATCTTGAATGATCTGATCTCCCCTTGGTGAAGAGTTTGAAACTCTATTTATAGATTTCTGGAAATAACCAATTTGTAGTTATTCTGAATTGCTCAGACTGGATTGCGCTGGAGATAGACTGCGCAGACTGCAAGTTGCGCTGGCCATTGGGCAGTTGCTTCGATCGTGTGCTAACCGTACTCAGACGCGTAGCATTGTTTGATTGAAAAACGCTTGGTCGTGTGTAGACGGTTGCTACATGGCGAGCAATTGATAGCATATAATCCACATAATGAATGTCAGTTTTTTTCAGAAAGCTTAATTGATTGCGCTAACCAAACAGCGCTAGCTTCAGACTGTACTCAATTCTGGTCAATAGATCGCGCTGGATAGAGAGAGCTGGACTGCGCTAGAAATTAACAACTGGACCGCGCTAGGAATTGGACAGTTATCCTAGGCGATGGCACAACATGAGAAACGAACAGACTCCTCGTCTTTCGGGCTGTCAGTTGTCAGAAGATTTAATCTTTTGTCAGATAATGATGATACTGCCACGTCAATGTAGCATGCTTGGGTAGTAGCGCAGTTCAGCTCGTACGTTCGATTTGTAGCGCAATCCGTTTCCTGCGTAGTCCATTTGAAGGATGCACAATTTGATTTCTATGCACTTTTTAATTAATGTAACTTGATTTTCAGGACCTACAAGACCCCCTTCAAAGTTTTTAGAATTTGAAAAGACTTCAAAGTTTCGAAATACTTTGAATTTAAGCACTAATAAATCATCCAAATGAACTTATTAAATGTCATGATGAATCTTTGTTTTTTGAGACTGATGAATTCAATTTATGGTGGAATGTGAACTGCCGGCGAACTCCTTTATATAAATGGGGATAAGATTCAGCTTTGACCTTCATCTCACATCAATATGACACCGAAGGAGAAAGCTGAGGAAGAAGCACGACAGTTGGATTTCTGCGCCTATGGAGATCCTACTTTCGGGGGTAAGGAGCTGGAGCCTTTTGTTTTTGAGTTCAAGGATAACCCCACCCAACTAGTCAAGAATTTTCTGAGCCACTTTGGTTTGGACGGGTCTTCTTTAGACAAGCGCAGCCTTGCAGAACGGAAGGAGACGCTTGATAACTTGCTGCAACGCATGGGAGTCAGCAGTGTGAAGGAATTGGGCGCCAAGCTTAGTCGATCTACGAAGCAGGGCGCCCCCTCTTGTTTTTTTTTCTTTTTACTATGTAGCGCCTCTTTAGTTTATGTAAGGTCATCAGCGCCTCCATCAAATGAAAGTCTTATCTTTGCTTTCAATGCTCAAATATTTCTGTGGTACGACTTTGTGCTGAGTGCTAGCTTTACTCCGAATAGTGCATGCTAATGAAGAGCCTTAGGTGGTTGAATATTTCAAATGTTTTGCTGTTTTCCAAAGCACACGTGATAATCGTTCTGTGGTTATGAGCGCCTTTTATTCGGATCTTTCCCAAAATAGACTTGCGCCGTTTGCCTCTTTAACCCTTTATAAATAGCTGAGTTAAAGAATGTTTATGCACTCTCATTCCTTTATTCTTCTTCTTCTCGGAGGATGGCTTTTTGCAAGATTCCATTCTCGACAAGAAATTGATGATAGCGATGCTTTCTGATGTTGTTTTCCTGTACGCTGTGTCATCAGACATTGGTTTGTCAACCCTCAGCGCCAAACCATTTGATCTCGATGGTGAGTCCAACATAGCATAGTAGCCCTTCTGTATACTATCATCATTTATACATTTATTATACGTACCACTTTTTACTGAAAATCGTTTGACAATAGGCATTTGATTATGAATGGGGCAGGGCGCGCTCTTCTTCGATAGGATTGAGTGTGCCCCTCTTTGATTGAACAGGGCACGCCTGTGCTTTGCTCGATCAGGATGCGTATGTTTTTGACTGAACAGAGCGTATAAGTGCCTGTATAAAACTGAACATGATGCGCCTGTCTTTGATAGATAAGGCGCGCCTGTTAAAGACAAGCTTTTGTCTTTGACTAAACAGGGTGCGCCTGTCTTTGATAGATAAGGCGCGCCTGTTGAAGACGAGCATTTGTCTTTGATTGGCCAGTGCGTGCCTGTCTTTGATTGGCCAGTGCGCACCTGTCTTTGATTGGCCAGTACGCGCATGTCTTTGATTGGCCAGTGCGCGTCTGTCTTTGATTGGCCAGTGCGCGCCTGTCTTTGATTTGCCAGTGTGCGCCTGTCTTTGATTGGCCAGTGTGCGCCTGTCTTTGATTGGCCAGTGCGCGCCTGATGATAATGACACTTCTGTTTATTAATTTCTTTTTCTTTGCTGTTTTCTGCAGAAGCTTGGCTGAAGAACTATTCCAGGACTGGCATTGGCAATTTGGATGCTGTGGGGAGCATTCTTCTAACGCCAACATCAGACAGCTCATGCGCTTTTGACGCGCAAATCAGACAGCTCAGAACTCTTCGTAGGATAAAAAAGGTCTTCCTCAGATGGTAGAAAGAGCTTATACACACGGAGAGTTGGACGGTGGAGTCAACTCTAACCTAATAAGTTAGGTAGTAGAGTTCCTTTCACGACAAAACTAGGAATTGTATCCCAATGCTGGATACATTCCTATCTCTTCTGAAGGGATGTCATTCCTCCACCGGTTGTATTGGCAACAACGTATCTTCGGGTTGCCATACTCTGGGGTTCTCCTCTCGTCTGAGAGAGAAGACCAGAGTCAATTCCTGTTGCCCTTGTCGCCATTGAGGCTCAGAAAACAAGGAATTGCCACCAACAATGAATCTGATAAAGAAGATCCAGAGATGTAATAGATCTCCGTTAGGTCACCGTTGTTGTATAGAATAAAAATCCCAGATGTAATAGATTTCCATTATAATTTGTAAGAAAGTCTAAGAAATTTAATAGACTTTTATGATGATAGAATGCGAATGGAAATGACAATTCTGTGGGAAATACTCCTTTGAAACTTTTTCGATGTTCATGGCATTTTGATAAACCGATGTTTTTATCAGCGATAACTTGATCTTAGCGTATGATTCTCAGAAAAGAACTGTTACTTATTTTAGTAGATTCGACAGAGGTAATATGAACGTGACAAAACGACTGTTTAAGCTGTCAATCCTTTTTGAGAGTCGAATAGCTAGAAAGAACTTATCATCTGACAAAGGACGATCAATGAGATCAAAATATCATTTTTTCAAAAATCTGAGATAATTAGATTTCCAAAGGAGACTGATTGATTTATTGTTCCATTCTTGAAAAGGTAAATGGACAGTAATGAATGTAGATATATCCAAGGTAAGTGATGAAACCGATGAATGAACAAGCGAATAGAAATTTCTTTTTGCGAGGAAAGTGAATAAACCATAATAAATGCAGATACATCCCTTTGCATGGAAGGTTGCTTCTGTTCCCGGGATCGATTGAGCGGTAGAGTAAAGATCTTATAAAATTACCATCGTCATCAGCAAGAATGTCTTCGAATGATGTATCAGAGAAGGCTGAGATCACCCCGAAAGTTGAAGAGGGCACCGAGGAACGTCCAATCGAGTCGACCCAGCCGAAGCAGACAGATACGGGCGAAGAGTCGTCTGCACCCAAGCCACCACGGGATATCCTGGACTTCCTCGTTGAACCAGGGAAGGCCGAGGAAGAAGAAGCTAAGCGACTGGCCATTTGCAAGTTTCTTCTGGGTTCGAGCAAAGATGTCCTCGGCTCTTTTGCCGACTATATCTTTGAAAAGGACGGCAGCGGTCCTCGTCCTGATCTTGGAAAGGATGATAGTGATCTTCCTTGATATCTTGTAATATCATTTATGATAAAATAAAAATTTATTTATGAACTGTTTTGTCATATTTATATGGAATTTCTTTTACATTCATGCAT
Source organism: Iris pallida (assembly GCA_029216955.1). Lineage (NCBI taxonomy): Eukaryota > Viridiplantae > Streptophyta > Magnoliopsida > Asparagales > Iridaceae > Iris > Iris pallida. The sequence goes on along the minus strand of JANAVB010005596.1, from coordinate 5,180,614 downwards.
AGTACTTTTTAAGGAATTTGCCATTGATAGACATCATTGCAACTCGTCCATCTAGCTTTGTGAGTTGATAGGCGCCGTTTGAGAAGACTTTGCTCACGATGTATAGACCTTCCCATTTTACATCGAATTTGCCTTTGCTCATGTGAGTCATAGTCATGGGACGTCTGACTGTTAGAATGAGCTCTCCTTTCTGAAAGGCTCTGACTTAACTTTGCGATTAAAAGTCTTCGAAATACGGGCTTTATACAACTCAATATATTGTTGAGCCAATAGCCGCTTCTCGTCGAGCGCCTCTAGTTCTTGAAGTCGAAGAAGATCATTGTTCTTCGTAGTAAGTTCGTTGGCAATGGCGATCCGTAGGGATGGGATTTGAAGTTCAAAAGGAAGAACAGCTTCACAACCGTACACAAGAGAGAAAGGTGTACAGCCTGTAGGATTGCGAACCGTAGTGCGATAGGCCCATAGACATTCTCCAAGCTTTTCACTCCAGTTCCGTTTGTTAGTAGACACAAACTTCTTAAGGAGCATGATAATAGTCTTGTTGAATGCTTCAGCCAAACCATTAGCAACAGGATTGTAAGCCGTAGAGGTGACATTGTCTATCCGATGATCATCACAAAACCTGGTAAACTTCTGGCTAATGAATTGTGGTCCGTTGTCATGAATGATCCGTCGAGGCACACCGAATCTATAGATGACATGGTGTTTGACGAAGTTGATGACGCTATTAGTCTTAACTTCAGCCAGAGGTATAGCTTCAGCCCATTTGGAGAAATAGTCGATTATTGCTAGTATGAACCGATGTCCTTTAAAAGAAGGAGGGTTGATAGGACCTATGATATCCATGCCCCAGGCTTCAAAAGGCCAGGAAGCAACAGTCGGATAAAAGAATTCTGATGGTTGGTGAATGAAGTCTGCATGGTTTGACAAACTCGATATTTTCTTGCATATTCAATGGCATCTGAAACCATAGAGGGCCAATAGTAACCCATTTGTCGGATACGATCTTGTAGTTTAGGACCAGGTTGATGCACTCCGCAAACACCATCATGGGCTTCACGCAATACCTACTTTGCTTCTTCACCAGCAAGACAACGTAAGAGAAGACCATCATAAGTCCGCCGGTAGAGAGTTTTAGTAGTCTGATTGTAGTAGAATCGAAGAGACCGCCGCCGAATACTCGTAGCCTCCTTAGGATCGTCAGAAAGTATGTCATGAACTACGAAGTCGATGAAGGGAGCTCTCCAATCTTCATTGATAACATTGACTTCGGCATGATTACTGTACTCAATGTTGCGATTATTTTCGATACAGAACAACTCTCGATTTGAGACAACCACCACCTGCTGTCTTTTGATAGGAATGGCTAAGACTGCTGCAAGATTAGCCAAAGCATCTGCCTCAGTATTGCAAGCTCGGCGGACATATTCGATGAAGAAGGCTTTGAATGATGTAGCCATGCTGATTGTCGCTTTATGATAAGGAATTAGATCTTGATGGCGAACTTCATAGGTTCCTCTAACCTGATAACAACCAGCTTGGAGTCACCATAGACTTCAAGATATTCGATGTCTAGTTGTTTAGCTAACTGAAGGCCAATGAGTAGAGCATTGTATTCTGCTACGTTGTTAGAGCAGAATTCATCTAGAGAGTAAGCTCTTTGAATAGTTGACCTGTCTGGAGAAACAAGAACAACTCCGACTCCTGCAACAATGGCACCATTTGGTCCAATCCTGGATGCACCGTCAAAGAATAGACACCAAGTAGGAAATTCCTTGGAGACTATATTTGATTCCAATGTCTCGTCCGGAATTTCATCATAAAGTTTAGATGTCTCTGGTATAGGATGAGCTGCTAAGAAGTCCGCCAGCACTTGACCCTTGACAGACTTTTGCGGAAAATATACCATGTCATATTGGGCTAGCAGAATGCCCCTTGTAGCTAACCGAGAGTTAAGTGTGCTGGGTTTCTTCATCAATACCCGAAGAGGATTGACTCGGGAAATGATGTGAATGGTTTGGCCAATGATGTAATGCCTTGTCTTTTGAATAACAAACATAAGAGCTAGGCATTCTTTCTCAACCGGACTATAACGGTGTTCAACACCAATCATAGTACGACTAAGATAGTAGATGGCTTGTTTATGGCCTTCTTTGTTCTTCTGGGCCAGTAAAGCACCCAATGAATGATCCATAGCGCAGACATACATTAAGAATGGTATGCCTGAGATTGGTGGCACCAAGACTGGTGGTTTCATGAGATATCGCTTTATATCATCGAATGCTTGTTGACATTCTTCAGTCCAAACGAAAGATACACCCTTTTTCATTAGCTGAGTAAACGGTCTGCAGCGTTCAGACAGATTCAAAATGAACCTCCTGATGTACGCAAGTCGACCTTAGAATCCTCGTAGCTTTTTTAAATTGTGTAGAGGACACATCTCTTGAATGGCTTTGATCTTCTAGGGATCCACGTGTATACCCTTAGAGGTAATGACGAAGCCGAGAAATTTGCCACTAGAGATACCCAAGAATGACTTGGCGGGATTCATTTTGAGTTGATGTTGGCGTATTAAATCGAAGATAGTTCTTAAATATTGGATATGATCTTCCTTTAGACGACTCTTGACGGCAATATCATCAACATAGCATTCGACAGTCTTGTGCAGATGATCTCGAAAGATGGTACTCATAGCTCGTTGGTAAGTTGCACCCACGTTCTTGAGACCAAATAGCATCACAGTGTAGCAGTAGACTCTGCGAGGAGTGCAAAAAGAGGTATGTTTTCCATCTTCAGGATTCATCCGAATCTGATTGTATCCAGAGAATCCATCCATGAATGATATTCTTTCGAACCCACAAGTGTTGTCGATCATGACATCCATAATAGGGAGAGGAAATTCGTCCTTTGGACATGCTTCATTAAGATCACAAAAATTAATGCAAACTCGAACTTTGCCAGTTTTCTTCAAGAGTGGAACGATATTTGCTACCCAATTAGGATGTTGTTCTTCTCGAATAAAGCCACAAGCGATGAGCTTCTTGACTTCGTCATCGATTGCATCCATCATTTTTGGTTTGAAGCACCGTTGTTGCTGTTTGACTAATTTTGCGTTAGACAAGATATTCAATTTGTGGGTAGCAATTTTGGGCTCCAAACCCGGCATGTCTTCATAATTCCAAGCGAAGACATCAATATATTCTCGAATAAGAAGAATTAATTCTTGCTTATTTGTCTTTGGAAGATTCTTACTGATGAATATTGGACGAGGTGACCCGCTCTCTCCTACGTCAATTTGAACCAATTGATCTTTGGTGGGAGGCTCCCGTTGTTCGAATCGGAGTTCCCATTGGGTATCTATTCGTTGAATCCAAGGATCTGTTTCAGGATTTTCCTCAATGTCCTCATCACAGCCTTCTGGGAATTCAGCGGAGACCATGTTAGAAGGTACGATCAATCGATGAACTTGACTAATGCTAGTATCAGAATCCCATGATCTGGAATTAGAAGAGTTAGAGCGTTCTTCACTGTCGGATTCAGAGACTTATGGAGATAGAACCGGAGGTAAAGTGAATTTGAGACCTCTTTTCGTCCTGTTGTAATACATCTCTGATTTTCCTTTCGGAACAGTCGTACGGATAGGAGTTCGTCTACACTTACCATAGTTGAGGCCATTCTTGAAGTTATAACCCATCTTTCGGATGTGTCTTTTAATTGTTGACTATAACGACGTAGTTGGAGATATCCTGTATCGTTATTTTTGCTATCATCCGTATAGCTGAATTTTTGTTCCGGTCCTTTACTAAAAAGTATTGGACATTCGCCTCTCTTTCGAGAGGGGACAACAAAACATGAGTCATCTAGGTGCTCCAATAAGACCTCTGTCTGAAGGGATTGTATGGCTTCTATCGTAAATGAATGAAAGCTGTCTAACATATTCAAATAGCATTTAGTATGATAAATGACATCAGTATACTGGAAAATAGATGCTTTTTCATTGATTTATACATCTGTATTTACAATAGGACCTTTAGCCTTAGCAGACTTGGTCAGATCGATTATAAGAGAGGGAGAAGAAGAACGCGGAGGAGGCTTGCTACGACGAAGGTCAATAACAAGTGGCTCAGAGGAGATGAGTTCCCTTTTATTGTGGTTATGATATAAGTCAATAACAAGTGGCTCAGAAGAGGTGAGCTGCCTTTTATCCTTGTTACGACATAAGTCAATAACAAGTGGCCCAGAAGAGGTGAGCTCCCTTTGATCTTGACCACCATCAGTTGATTGCTTCCGGAATGGCAAGTGAATAGCCATTGGTTTGGAGGATTGAGGATAAGAAACACGCCCTTTGACAGGTATTATGAGGGTGTCATTGGGTACTGCTTCTTGTTCTTCTTCAGTATCCAAAGCTAGTACTACTTTCATGAACTCATCTTTATATATGCGAGCATCTTTACAATATGCTTCGACACCTTTAAAAGGGTAGAGATCCGCAACTTCTTTTTGAACATCTCCTTTGTCATCAACGTATTTGAAACACTGATGGAGAGTCGAAGGAATAATGTTGTGTTCATGAAGGAATGATCTTCCCAGAAGAGCATTGTAGGAACAACCATGATTGTCTATAATGTAGAAGGTCGCCTTCGTGCGAAGATTGCCAATTTAGAGTTTTAGGCGAATCTTGCCCAGAGGCTCACTTCTTCCCTATTTGAATCACGGAATGGTGGTGATTGTGCCAGAAAGACTATGCACTGGGATCTTCAGTGCATCTAGCATTGTCTTTGGCATGATGGTGAGTGCTGACCCTGGATCTATCAGAATACGATTAACCTTCATCGAGTCGACGTATCCTGTATAGTATAGAGGACGGTCATGCCTATTGTCTTCCATCAATATATCATCCTGTGTGAAGGTAATGTTTGAAATTAATTCCAACACACTGTGACAGTGGAGGCAAGAGACATGCTCTGATTCTGGCTTCTTTAGAAGAGTTAGACAGGTTTTTGCCTGTATTAGAGCTTCACTCAGAATTTCTCGATTCTCTTTAGAGAGGCGCAAGAGCTCGAAGATCGACAGCCTGGCCGATGTATTGGCCAGTTGAGCCAATATATCAAAGTTATATGGCTTTTCAAGTCCAGAAGGAGATAACTTCTTCAACGGCTTGTCGAAACGGACTTGTTGTTTGCCTTTGTCGGCTGCCGTCGGCTTAGGGGGAATGGGTTATACAACCGGTGAGGATGCAGATGGGATGTCCTTAGTAGAGATAGGTTGCACTGGAGAAGACTCAGAAGAACAGAATTTTCTTAAATTTTGAAAAATTCACGTAGATAGGCTTTCCCTGACCTGGTGCCCAGCAGGATTTCCTCTTCAATTATGGGGTCAAAAGACACCATATTGCAAATCTTTGTTTTGTCTTTGGATGGTCTTTTTGCTTAGGCGAGGAAGAAGCCTCGAAGTCTGCGACAAGATCAGGGTGGATCCACACAATCTCACCATTATCAAGAGATAAGGGAACGAGACCTTCACTCCGTGGAGGGGGAAGATTCTCGATCTCAAGAGTGGCCTTGGGGATAGGGATAACACCATGCTGTACCATCTGTGGAGGGAAGTTACCGAACTGTACTGAGACCATGTTCGCGGTAACAGTCTTCTCATCTTGTTGAAGGGTGACAACACCAGCGTTGACTAACTCTTGGATCTTGCCTTTGAGCACGTAACATGCTCGAGTAGGATGCCTAATAAACCTGTGATAAACACAATATTTGGGACGATCAGTCTTACCGACCTCATCAGGCTTCTTCGGGTCTGGGAGTTGGAGCTTATTGCTTTTTATCAAACAATCGAAGATGCTCACGGTGTCGTTCTCGTCAAAGGAGTACTCTACTTTCGGACGAGGTTCCCTTGGTGGAGGGGCAGAAGGAGTAGAAGTAGGTGGAGCCACGTTGACAGCCAGAGGTTCTTTGCTTTTTAAATTGATGTTCAAAGTTTCTTTACCCTTGCGGTTGTTCTGGCGATTACCGCTACTAGATGTCTGGTGTTCATTTCGGTCGGGGTTAGACATATGTACCCCCAACTGCTTAAACTTGTCAGCGCTAACTTCAGCTGCTTTGGCATTGACAATGAATGATGTCCAGTCTTGAAATTGAGTTGATCCTGTCCACATACTGATAATAGGCAAAAGATTTGCCTTGCAGGTACCTATAGTTACAGCGGCCGGAGTTCCAAGAGGCATCTTTAATGCTTCTCGACAGAATCTTTCAATGAAACTCTCAGCGGTTTTATTATTTCTTTGTTTGATCTTGTTGAGGGCCGACATGGTCATGTCGTTAATTCCCTCGTAGAATCGTTCTAAGGAGATTTGTTTAAAACCCGAGAATAAGGTGATACAGCCATCAGACAAGCTTCTGTACCAATCATATGCTACACCGGCTAAAAAACCGACGAATACCCTGGTAAGAAGAGCATCATTTGGCTGAAGTTGAACAGTCATTACCTCAAAGTGGTTAATGAACTGACTCAAAGAAGTGTTGCCGTCAAATAGTAAAATTGTGGAGATCTTGTATTTAGGAGGAAATAGGACTTCCTTCCATTGAATATGATAGGGTTGCTTGATTCCCAATCTCTGTAAATTGTCATTCTCTTTAAAAGCCTCAAATTGAGTGCGCAAGAGTTTGACAGCTTCATTAGCATCCTCCGATGATGAAGAAGGAGCAGGCTGAATTATAGTGTTAGGGGGAGGAACAGTATGGTAAGCACTTCCCCCAGCTCCTGACTGACTGGGTGTGGATTAAATTTGTACAGGGGGCATTTGAGAAGATACTACCCCCAAACTTGCATTGACAGGCACTGACGATGCTATAATCTCAGGATTTGCAGTAGGTTTAGTCGGTGGTACTGTATGTTGGGTCGCGATGATATAATGCATACTTACGACCATTTCAGCCATAGTCTTTAGTTTATCCTCTAGTGCAGCTATGTTGTTCTTGATTTTCTGAACTAGAAGCGTCTGGGTCGTCAGTGACAACATAAGCTATCACTTCTCTAGGTACAGTAGAAGACACTGTCTGCTCAGAGCTTTCGCTGTATGCATCATAGTCAGAGAAGGAATCATCTCCTGAGTGAGAAATGGAGAGATGACCAGAAGGATCATGGAGAAGATTCCTTTGACCAATTGTGTCTCGACTTCGGGATCGGGTATGTCGAAATACTCCTTCAGAAGATTCTTGGAGTAAATCTAAGTACCGCTTGCTGGGTTTATGGGGCTTGCCTTGTTTGGAGCACTTTCTACCCCCAGTGTCTCGAGAAGCCATATTAACAGAAGCATACAACACTTCGTCCTCGTCTTCTGACATTGGTTCAGAAGTTGCAAAATTCAGACGATCGAAGACAGATCGTTTTGTTGTCTGGCAACAGCACTCGATGACAACCTTGTGATTACAATGGCGTTCAAATGATTGAACTTGAGGTGTTAAGATATTGTCCCGCTTTTGCTTGAGGTGCTATCGGAGGTCCGGAACAATAACATGATGAGAAGAAGTTTGAGGGATATGTTGTTTGATGACATTCGGAACATGATTCCGATTCTTCAGATGCTTTGTCCCGTTAGTATACAAAGAAGTACTCAACTCATTGGCATAGGTATTAGGACTTTTCTTCTTGGAAGTTTGTTTTTGATGCAAGTTCGCCTTCGGCATTGGTTGCTTGCGTTTTATAGAAACTGGTCTATTGAGATAAGTCCGTAAATCGGCAAACTCACCCCCAGGGGCTTCCGTCTGAGATACCAGTAATTTTTTCTGCTTTGATCGGGATATCCGGAGGGTAGGGAGATCTTGGAATTCTGCTACCGGGGTAGGCAAAATACCTCTTTGATCAGTACATTTCCCTTTGGCAAGGAGAGAAGACCTCTTGTTTGAGAGAGTCCGTGCATTGATCGGTGCCAAGGCACGTTCAGGTTGATCTTCCGAGGTAAAGACTGAGAAAAGACAAAGGACCTTTTCCCTTGTTTTGTGAGGAAGGGTTGGCTAAAGAGCATTTCCCTCTGTTGTCTTCCAAATAGTGGAATGAGAAAGTTTAAGAAAAGACCAACGGGCCTTTTTCTTTGTTCTGAGGAGTAGGAGGAATAGTCAACAGACTACCCCCAGTGGATTGCGCTGGAGCAACAGGGTGCTTGGGAAGAGGAGCAGAGTCTTTCCCTTTGCTGTGAGAAGAAGGGAGATTAGCCAAAGGGCTACCCCTCTCAGGCTGCACTGGAATAAGAGGGGCCACTTGCGCTCGGGTTGGGACAGCAGTAGGCGCTTTAGCCGATTGCGCCTGGAAGGATTTGACAGATGGCCTTTTGGCCACAGAAATTCCAGGAGTGGCAGCTTGCGCAGCAGGAGTTTTGGTTACAGAATGCTTAAGTTGCATTCTGGTTGAAGGGACAGTTGGTTGCACAGGAGCAAAAGTTGCTGTAAGTTACGCCAGGGAAAAGAAAGTCTTAAACTTTCGCAAAGTAGCATAGAAAGTGGCTTGCGCTATGGCAAGGGAGGAAGTGTGCTGTGCCTGGACCACAGGATCTTTGGATTGCGCCTTATAGAGGAGATGGAGACTTGCACAGAAGTAAACGTTGCTACTGGCAGCTTATCAGAGGAGACAGCAGATTGTGCAGCAGTCTTGGGAATCCACACCGACCGAACCGTGCTCGTGGCAGAGGTTGCAGTACGAGGGGTAGTCCTAGAGTTGATCATTGCTTCATAGGCAATCTGGTTGACCTTCACAACCAGCGTCTTTTGCATCTTTTTGATAGACGCTACGTCACATTGAGTTGTCACTTTCTCGTCGGAGGAGAAAGTTATCCCCAGTAGAGTCGCCATTTTGTTTGCAAAAACAAAATGTCCTTTTATTTTACAAACTTTAAAGATTAGTACAAGAGTATAATAAATTCTAGGAAAGTACAACTATAGGAATCCGATCTGAAGACGATCGCTTTATCCTTTGGACGATGTGAACTTTGAAGATGATAGCCTCTGAAGAATACAGCAGCACTTGGGCAAGAACTCCTGATCTCTGATGATCTTGAATGATCTGATCTCCCCTTGGTGAAGAGTTTGAAACTCTATTTATAGAGTTCTAGAAATAACCAATTTGGAGTTATTCAGAATTGCGTAGGCTGGATTGCGCTGGAGATGGACTGCGCAGACTGTAAGTTACGTTGGCCATTGGACAGTTGCTTCGATCGTGTTCTAACCGTACTCAGACGCGTGGCATTGTTTGATTGAAATGTGCTTGGTCGTGTGTAGACGGTTGTTACGTGGCGAGCAACTGATGACATATAATCCACGTAATGAATGTTAGTTATTTTCAGAAAGCTTAATAGATTGCGCTAACCAAACAGCGCTAGCTTCAGACTGCGCTCAGTTCTGGTCAATAGATCGCGCTGGATAGAGAGAGCTGGACTGCGCTAGGAATTGACAACTGGACTGTGCTAGGAATTGGACAGTTATCCTAGGCGACTGTGTGACACGAGAAACGAACAGACTCCTTGTCTTTTGGGCTGTCAGTTGTCAGAAGATTTGATCTTTTGTCAGGTAATGATGATACTGCCACGTCAATGTAGCGCGCTTGGGTAGTAGCACAGTTCAGCTCGCGCGTTCGATTTGTAGCGCAATCTGTTTCCTACACAGTCCATTTGAAGGGTACGTTATTGGATTTCTGTGCACTTTTTAATTAATGCAACTTGATTTTCAGGACCTACAGACGCCATGCGGCCCATTATTAAAGCGACGAAGTGTACCAGTGTAAAACCCCTAAATTTCTACTATATTTTTTTTATAAATATGGTATTGATTTTGGTACTTCGTATTTGTACGTCGCGTACGAGTTTACGTTTCGTAAATTTCTCGTTAAGTGCGAATAAATGCGAAGTACATATTGTTATAAAATGTTTTAATTATATAGATGCAGAAAATATTTCAAAATAATAGACGATAAATATTTTATATTGCTTGAAGTTGTAAATGCGTTGTGCCGAGGATTATCAAACTTTATTTTTATTTAAAAAAAGGTCATTTTATTTTATGGTACTAGTATAACTAGTAATTTAGAAAAACTGTGTTTTATGTAAGTATTATTTTTGCATGCGAGTGTATATATATTTGTATTTTTGAAATTAATTATTATCATATATTATCTCAAAAAAGGGTATATTAAATATGGGTTGATTTAATATGTAGTTAATTATGGTGATTTAAGTTAAAAAAAATTTATTAAGTTATTTAAATACAGTTTAAATTAGAGGTAGAATCTATCTACATTGGATTATATTTGATTGAGTTATTTTTAAATCAATTTGAATTAAATAGTGAAAAATCTAAGGGGAATTAAACTCTTAGTAGTCCTTATCTAAATAAGACTTTTGTAAATCCCCTGATTTTTCAAAATAAATATTTGTGGAATTTTTGGATTTTTAAATAAATATTTATTGACTTATTATATAATTTATATTATTTTACATATATTTAGTATAGTGCTCATTAGTGAATTTAGTATAAAAATATATAAAGCTATTTTTCTAGTATATTAAGGATCTGAACTATATTATACAATTTTTTTTTCAAACTTTTAAGATCTATTTTATAACTTTTATTACTTTTTACATGTTACTTGTATTGTACACTATTTACATAATATAGAATAAATGTCAATTTAGTATTAAATATTTCAGCTTGTATAAATGAGATTAGATAAAGGTTGTTTAAATAGATATTAAATCTATTTATTATCTATATTAATTTTAAATAATGTTATAGATAATTTAGATAAATATGAACTATATTTTATGTTAATCATAATCCTAAGTCTAATAGGAAAGCATCCCTATCTATATCCTATCCTAACAAAGCAAACTCCAATTTATTTAAATCAAATCCTATCTAATTTAGGAGATAAATCTGAAATAAATAACTATATAAAACCAATACATCCCCCTTCTATCAGCCATAATTCGAAATTATTTTTAGTCCAATAGAAACTCTAAAATTCGTCATTAGAATTCAGCCCCGCTTTTTAGTAGCAAGAGAAACTTGCAACGACGATATCTCCTAGCTCCGAACTTCGTTTTGCCTCCAATTTTTTTAAAAAGAAACATATCAAGGTAAGCTTTCCAAAAACATATTTTAATAGACAAAATTCATTTTTTAGATTTCTACAAAATTATTTGAGTATTTAGTGTCCCAAAAATAAATGGGTTTCAGTATTTTTGCGATTTCGGGAGATTCCGGAAACGAGAATACGATCTGTTTAGTTTTTCAGAGAGCTAATACAAAAACCTATGCCATATCCTTACTTTAGAATTTATTAAATAAATGTAGTAGGTGCAGTATTATTTATAATTAGATAATAGACTATTTTCAGCATCCGGAGTTGTACCTACACCTTCCTCTTTGTGCGCTGCTGTTGATTCATCGCCAGGACATCATCTTACCTCACTCGGACATCAGGAAAGGCACCTTGCCTTTATTGCTTAATTTTTTGCTCAATATCATACATGCTTTTTCTTTATGTCGTTCTTTCAAAACTATATATAGATGCAAATTATTATACTTTATGCAAGTGGCTTAGAGTTAAGGGACTACCGTATGTTTAATGCATCTCATAAACTGTCACGATGTGCCACGGATTATGTGTGAGTTGTGAGTCGCATATAGATGCGGACTTGCGTGCTGACTGATCATTGGTACGTACAGGCCGTGCGTTAGGATATAACTGTTAATAGATTTGTGTAGAAGACTTGACAGTTATTAAGGATTAAACAGTGTCATGGAGATGACGCATGTATAGTATCATTGGGGAAGAGGGGACAATTATTAGCGTAGGGGCTACATTTATTTTTATACACATTTTGGGCCGAGGGTGACTCTTATGAGCACTACCTTCTGCCCAGGGCCGATAGCGTCTCGTATGAGCGTTACTTGACGGCCACTCTTTATTACTTGCTTGCTTGAATCCGTTACAGCCCCTGCGTAGAACGTTGTCCTCAAAGTGCATATCACATAGAATGGTTAGGAACTTGTCCTTATGCATTTTTTTTCTATTGAGCTTTATTATTCAGTTTATTGGCATGATATTATGTGTCTTGTTACGTCCCTCTGAGGACCTGGTGATCTCTCTAGGTGTATGTTTCATAATTTTTGCAGGTGCTCTAGCTAAGGTCATTCCTTCCTTCGTGATGATTGCTTTTGGACTCATCATTGCTTCGCTCGACCAATCACTTTTTTTGTATATTTCTTCCCTATTTAAATTAGTTGGTAGTAGACTTTGTCTCCGCCCAACTTTTGTACAAATTATAATTCATCATTCATTCTTATTTTGTATTGATTGTTTTTGTAGATGAGATTAGTATCATGGTTTACTGCATTTTACAGCTTATGTGTACATACTAGTTTCCATATATTGGAGTAGACTTCGTATGTATACAGCTGGCATGTCTACGTTTCTAGTCCTACGTATTTTGGGACTGGGGCGTTACATATTTTTGTGGTGGCCCATGCAGGTCAAGTTTACCGTTTCGGTTGCATGACTGCACCGAACGGGCCTGCAATATCGGATTAGCATCTAAGAATCTCATCCACATACTTGATCACCTTCCTTGACCTTCCTTGATTTCTATATTCTGATTCCCGTGGACTCCCTTGATTTGTGCATCTTGCTTGAACTCTTTCTACCAACACCCTATCATCTCGTGCTTAAACATGGTTAGAAAGATGACTACACTACTATATACTTATTGGTCAACCCTATAGCTAGAAGGATTGCATTGGCAATTAGACGTTAACCAAGTTATAAATGTATTTTTCTAAAAAGTATGATTTTTTTTAAATAGTAAATTCTAAGTTTGGTGGTAACGATATTACCAGCTTCGAGAGATAAAGAAAGTTTTATTTTTTGAGATTTGCAAGTAGTGATCACCAAAGGATTTATAGGATTTTATTATACTGCAGGAAAATATTGGAATCTATGCACAATTGATTTAAGAAATTGTTTTCATTTTCAACTTTTGATATTTATGATCTATTGGATTATAACTACACGTCTTTCAGCAAATATAAAACTGATTTCATTTTCAAGTTGTGATATTTATGATTTATTAAGTTATAGTTATACGCCTTTGAACAGTTATAAATTTGGTTTGAAAATGATCTTAGATTTTAAATGTAGCCATAGAAATTATTCTCGTACAACTTGCGATTAGTATGTTTCTTAAATTTCAAATTTTAAGTGGAAGCAACGACTTTTAAATTTTGGTTTAAAATAATTCGAAAGATATAAAGATAATTTTTAGGAAGATTTTTAAATTTTAAATTGTGTCCTGTGATTTATGATTTACAAATCTATTTAGATTTTGAGTTAAAAAGTTTTGATTATGATTATCAATAAATTGGTAAAAAAAAGGGGGGAACGAGTTTTATTTATGAAGGTTTTAGAAAATATGTGTGGTTTATTGAAGGGAAAAAAACCCGACCATTTTTAAATTATGTTGTCGGATTATGGTTGATAAGTGCATTAAAATATTGAACTTCAATTTTGAGATTGCTTTTTAATATGATATGAGTTTTTCTAGAGTTGTTTGAAAAAAATATTGGGTGTTAAAATTTTGATTTATTATAAAATTTTTATGGATTCGTGAATTATTAACTCTTGATTTCAATAGTTGGATTTAAACGCTAAGTTTTGGAAAAAGTTAGCAGTGACATGGTAAAAGTTTACTTTGAGATTATTAAAGGAAATTAAATTGTTAGCCATGGTTTAATTGAACAGCTTAGAGTAAATACAATTTTGGTGGTTTAATTTTTTAAAATTTTATTGAAAAACTTTTGGAGGAAACTCCAGTTAATTTTTTTTTATTTGTAGGCCACTAAGATAACTCTAATGAGTTAGGAGTATTCCATACTAATTGCCATATCTCTCATGACCGTAGAAGTAGTATATACTTTAGTCATCTACCAAATTACATGACTGTATCTCTATCTTGACACACTCGACCCCCCTCAAATCTAGATCTTTTATGGTGCCTTCCTATCGTTTAAAATTGGGAAGATGATATGATTGTTCATTAACTGTATTCATCTAATTGACTATCTTCTCTCTAGAACTGTATCCCTAAATTATTTTTACGGGAGACCTTATTTAATTTTATTTCATGCTTCAATGTGATCTATTTTATTTTCGTATGAGTTGTCACCTTAATGAACTCCCACTTTCTATTTTTGACCTTTGGACGTCCCTTACCATGACTTGGACATTTGGAGCACAACACTAGACTTTTCCACCCAAAAACTTTCATATGCAAGACCTAGACGAGCCTACCTTCATGTAGGTATATCATGTCCCACTAAAATACGCCCCTTTGTGCTCTATTTGCTTGATACGACCTTCGAGTCGTAAGGATTAAACTCAATTCTTTACCATTAGAACTAATATATTTTCTAGCCTGCGGATAAAGACTCAACCTTGACTAATTCTTTCCACCCAATGTGTGATTTTGTTCTATCCGACTCCTTAAAATGCTTGACTTGTGCTTACCATTGATTGCTTGACCCATCGACCCTTTACACTACTAGTTTAACTCTTGTAAGTTGGGTAGAATACCTCACGACCTAACCAACATTTTTGTGGACAACAGTGATAGGTTCAATTGGACCATAGAATTCAGTGGACCCTAACTTATCTAGTCAACCAAGCAGACTGTATAGGCCCAAACTTTGGACAAGACATAGATTTTAAAGGATCTTGGACTATTTAAATTTTCTTCATCGTCCACTGCTTATAGTTTGACTATCTTATGTTGCTATTATAGTCTAGTTTTACAAGCTTACTCCTTATCGAGCTTGTTCGTGACATAGGTTATAGTGGGCGCCCACTAATACATTGTCTAATCAGAACCGACATATTATGGTCTGATCAACCATAGTGCACTTGGTTCGCCTTTCGTATATTATTCTACGTAGATGGAGACATAGTAAACTTGTCCCTAGAGTCTCCTCCGCAATTACCTTGGCAATCCTCTTGGAATTATACAACCGCCTTTGAATCACATATTGACATACGAAAACATCTCCTTTGGACTCTTGTTGGCTTTCGTCTTTTAACTATTCTAGATAAGGCTTGTGATCGATAGATAGACCAAACCATTCTCCTATGACCATGATATTTGTATATACTTGGGGATAGTTAACCACTGACCAACCAATATGACTATCCCCATCTTGAGCTACTTGCCGTTTACCTTAACCCTAGATTCAACTTTCATGACCTTTTTGAAATTTGAAGACGATTCAACTCTAAACCTAGACGACCCTACTCTATCGAGGAACCATAATTTCTACGTCCCCAAATTATTCCTTTTGATTACTCCATTCCTTACTATACTCTGAATTCATGCAATCCTTGCCTTAGTGATCGATCCTCTATCAATATCATACCTTTGAATTATTTTTCTTTCGCCGTTATTGAAATCATGAATTAAAACATCGTTCTCGCCTAATGATTGAAAGTATTAACATACTCTTGTACCCTACCTATTTCTAAATTTCGAAGACGAAATTCTTGTAAGTTGGGTAGGATGTAAAATCCCAAAATTTCTACTATATTTTTTTTATAAATATGGTATTGATTTGGTACTTCGTATTTGTACGTTGCGTATGAGTTTACGTTTCGTAAATTTCTCGTTAAGTGCGAATAAGTGCGAAGTACATATTGTTTTAAAATGTTTTAATTATATAGATGTAGAAAATATTTCAAAATAATAGACGATAAATATTTTATATTGCTTGAAGTTGTAAATGCATTGTGCCGAGGATTATCAAACTTTATTTTTATTTTAAAAAAGATCATTTTATTTTATGTTACTAGTATAACTAGTAATTTGGAAAAACTGTGTTTTATGTAAGTATTATTTTTGCATGCGAGTGTATATATATTTGTATTTTTGAAATTAATTATTATCATATATTATCTCAAAAAAGGGTATATTAAATATGGGTTGATTTAATATTTAACTAATTATGGTGATTTAAGTTGAAAAAAATTATTAATTTATTTAAATATAGTTTAAATTAGAGGTAGAATCTATCTATATTGGATTATATTTGATTGAGTTACTTTTAAATCAATTTGAATTAAATAGTGAAAAATCTAAGGGGAATTAAAACTCTTCTTAGTCCTTATCTAAATAAGACTTTTGTAAATTCCCTGATTTTTCAAAATAAATATTTGTGGACTTTTTGGATTTTTAAATAACTATTTATTGACTTATTATATAATTTATATTATTTTACATATATTTAGTATAGTGCTCATTAGTGAATTTAGTATAAAAATATATAAAGCTATTTTTCTAGTATATTAAGGATCTGAACTATATTATACAAATTTTTTTTCAAACTTTTAAGATCTATTTTATAACTTTTATTACTTTTTACATGTTACTTGTATTGTACACTATCTACATAATATAGAATAAATGTCAATTTAGTATTAAATATTTCAGCTTGTATAAATGAGATTAGATAAAGGTTGTTTAAATAGATATTAAATCTATTTATTATCTATATTAATTTTAAATAATATTATAGATAATTTAGATAAATATGAACTATATTTTATGTTAATCATAATCCTAAGCCTAATAGGAAAGCATCCCTATCTATATCCTATCCTAACAAAGCAAACTCCAATTTATTTAACTCAAATCCTATCTAATTTAGGAGATAAATCTGAAATAAATAACTATATAAACCCAATACATCCCCCTTCTATCAGCCATAATTCGAAATTATTTTTAGTCCAATAGAAACTCTAAAATTCGTCATTAGAATTCAGCCCCGCTTTTTAGTAGCAAGAGCAACTTGCAACGACGATATCTCCTAGCTCCGAACTCCATTTTGCCTCCAGTTTTTTTAAAAGCAGCGTATCGAGGTAAGCTTTTTAAAAACATATTTTAATAAACAAAATTCATTCTGTAGATTTCTACAAAATTGTTTGAGTATCTAGTGTCCCAAAAATAAACGGGTTTCAGTATTTTTGCAATTTCGGGAGATTCCGGAAACGAAAATGCATTCCGTTTAGTTTTTCGGGGAGCTAATACAAAAACCTATGCCATATCCTAACTTTAGAATTTTTAAATAAATGTAATAGGTGCATTATTATTTATAATTAGATAATAGACGATTTTCAGCATCCGAAGTTGTACCTACACCTTCCTCTTTGTGCGCTGCTGTTGATTCGTCGCCAGGACATCATCTTACCTCACTCGGACATCAGGCAAGACACCTTGCCTTTACTATTTAATTTCTTACTCAATATCATGCATGCTTTTTCTTTATGTCATTCTTTCAAAACTATATATAGATGCAAATTATTATACTTTATGCAAGTAGCTTAGAGTTAAGGGACCACCGTATGTTTAGTGCATCTCATAAACTATGACGATGTGCCACAGATTGTGTGTGAGTTGTGAGTTGTATATAGATGCAGACTTGCGTGCTGACTGATCATTGGTGCGTACAGGCCGTGCGTTAGGATATAACTGTTAATAGATTTGTGTAGAAGACTTGGCAGTTATTAAGGATTAAATAGTGTCGTAGAGACGACGCATGTATACTATCATTGGAGGGAAGGGGACAGTTATTAGCGTAGGGGCTACATTTATTTTTATACACATTTTGGGCCGAGGGTGACTCTTATGAGCACTACCTTCTGCCCAGGGCCGATAGCGTCTCGTATGAGCGCTACTTGACGGCCACTCTTTATTACTTGCTTGCGTGAATTCGTTACAGCCCCTGTGTAGAACGTTGTCCTCAAAGTGCATATCACATAGAATGGTTAAGAACTTGTCCTCATGCATTTTTTTTTCTATTGAGCTTTATTATTCAGTTTATTGGCATGATATTATGTGTCTTGTTACGTCCCTCTGAGGACCTGGTGATCTCTCTAGGTGTATGTTTCATGATTTTTGCAGGTGCTCTAGCTAAGGCCATTCCTTCCTTCGTGATGATTGCTTTTGGACTCATCATTGATTCGCTCGACCAATCACTTTCTTTGTATATTTCTTCCCTATTTAAATTAGTTGGTAGTGGACTTTGTCTCCGCCCAACTTTTGTACAAATTATAATTCATCATTCATTCTTATTTTGTATTGACTCTTTTTGTGGATGAGATTAGTATCATGGTTTACTGCATTTTACAGCTTATGTATACATACTAGTTTCCATATATTGGAGTAGACTTCGTATGTATACAGCTGGCATGTCTACGTTTCTAGTCCTACGTATTT
The DNA here is from genome assembly GCA_029216955.1 of Iris pallida. Classification (NCBI taxonomy): domain Eukaryota; kingdom Viridiplantae; phylum Streptophyta; class Magnoliopsida; order Asparagales; family Iridaceae; genus Iris; species Iris pallida. Next base: position 5,162,307 of record JANAVB010005596.1, on the reverse strand, counting down.
TGGGACTGGGGCGTTATAACTAGTCTGGACTCTTTTTACTATACGCATTTGGACGCTAATTCAAAAAGGTCTAGGGCAGTGCGGGCTCAATCAGTCCAGTCAACTGTCTAAGTAGCTGACTGTCAGTGGGCTCCGTTAACCGTTACACGGGCTCATGACAGAAATTGTACAGAACCACCCACGTCCAGTCCCCTAGGGCTAACCGACAAGGTGGATCTTTAAAGTCTCCATATATAGGTCCAGAGCAAGTGCTTTTAATAGCCACTGATCAGGGAGCAAACATGATGCCTAAGCACTTGAGTGCTCGGGATCCCCGAGTTCGCAAGTTTGGTGCAAAGGCAAAGCAGCTTACTGCCGACTTACGCGACATGATTACTCACAAGTGCGAGACGGCAGCATCAACATGCATTGAGTCCCTCTCGGGGCATCGTTGCACTCAATTTATCATCAACTGCTGCTGTAACAAATCAGCAGCGCCTGAAGATCGGCAGTCAGTTTTTCAGCGACTGCATCAGCCAGTACCTGTCCGACAAGTGGAAATTCCAATGGACGAAGAGTTTCCTTTCGCCTCCTGTAACTCAACTCAAAAAGTTCCTCCTGGCAAGGGAGGAAAGAAGGCAGGCTCTTCCAGCCCGGCAATCTCGGCTAGTAATGTAAGAAGACCCTCATCTGGGGGTTTTCCATCAACCACAGGAGGTGTCTATTTAGGCACCCGATCCAAGAAGAAGCTTCCGGCACCTGGGGGTGCGTCTTCAGCCTCCTTGAGAGTAGATGAAGTTAGGGGTAGCAGCTCCCTCAATGTATGCGATAACCCGGTGTACCAAGAGCACACACATGGGGTAGAGATCCCCCAGAACTCTGCAATAGAATCAGATTTTCCTGAGGGCCACCACCCTCACCAAGACGATACGACTTTCTGCACATGGGGTAGCACCCCTTCTAAGTCTGACGAAGATAATATTCTGACACTTTCTGACAATTTTTTCTATACTAGGGTATGGCACCGAGAGTACCTCTGCCACAATCCCTTCCACCTCTACCCACGTGAGGATAGTCTTTATGACTGACGACGACCATGAAGCACGTTCCGACTGACAACGGCTAGAAGTGCTCGAAGCCATGCTCCTGTCCATAGTCAAGTCGGTAGACGAGATCAAAGCCGCCTTGCCAGCTCAACTAGCAAGGACGTCCGGACAAACAAGCTTGGGACCTGCAGTCAACGCGGACTCCAACACGACCGCCCCTCCTTTGGGTGATGAACCCATAGCACCATCCGTTCCTTCAGCTGCTGATGAAGCCAAGGAGGCAAGAAAGGAAGTCCAGGAGCTTCGAGCGATGTTCAATGCCCGGGATTCCTCTCGGGACCTCAGAATACGGTAGCCATACCGTGTTGCATGGAGAGATGTACCTTTTCTACCGTGGTACAAGCCGTTCCATATCGATTCTTATGATGGGAAGACCTCTACTAGTCGGTACATAACTTACTTTGAAGTCACCACCGACCACCTGTCGCATAGTAACGCCATCCTCATGTGGTTATTCATCGGGGCATTGGAAGGGATCGCATTCGACTGGTACCACAATCTCCCCGACAACTGTATCCACTCTTTAGACGGCTTCAAGCACATGTTCCTGGAGATATTCTACGAAGTGGGGCATGATGTAATAATGTCATCTCTCATGGACATTGTTCAAGGAGAAAGGAAGCTGACGAGGAACTATATCGAGCGGTTCCGCCAAACCACGATAAGATTGCCCCAGGATAATCCTGAGAGCTCCCTAATTGAAATCTTCCAGAAGAAGCTGCTCCCTGCAATTAGCCTCTGGATGGGAGACGATCAGTTCAGAGACTGGACGACTTTCATCATAAGTGCTACAAACGCAGAGGAAAAATTGAAGAAGGCCCGCCAGCTGGGGTTACACATCCCAGATAGAGAAGATAAGGGCAGACGTCCTGGTCCCACCTCCAACAAAAACAGTGGCACCACCGCCAACCGGGACAACAAGCGCAAGCAGGCCATGGTCACTGATGCGACTCAGAAGCCTGAACAAAAACAGACGGAAGGTTAGTGACCCAAGATCAATTACTCGTTCGAAGATAGTCATGTCAAACCTATCTTCGATATGCTCTTGTAAGGGGGTAGGATTCAGCTCCCGCCACTAAGGCGTGTGCCCCGAGCAGCAGAAATGGAGGACCCGAAGTACTGTCACTTCTACCGCTATGTCCATCACGCTACCCAGGATTGCTTCCAATTGAAGTGGTACATTCAGAGTCTTATCGATTCCAAAGCTCTATCTATAGACTTTGGAGAGGTTACTATGGCGGCGAATATGGTATCTATTCAGTTTGATGACTTTCCTCCAACAAGCACTCCAGACGGGGTAATACCTGTCCTCCGGACAATGATAGAGGTTACTAATCTTCCATCCATCCGGAACTAAACATCTGGACTCGTACCTCTCACCACATCGCGAGGAGAGATCATGTGGGTACATCCAGACTTGGTACCCGAAGTTACCCATGGGGTGTCATCTCCCAACAAGAAGAAGGGCAGAAAGTCTAGAGCTTGCCATACAATTTCAGCTGAATCTGAAGAAGTCACAGATGTTGTTACCTGATCTGGAGCACAAGTACAACCCACATGGAATAGTCCAACTGAAGATCGTCAGCCAGCAACGTTACCTCCCTCTGATGTTCCAAGGCCATCTCAGCCTCCGCTGGCAGATAAGTCCAAGACAAGGGAGACTCGCTTCGACAGGCCACTCCGCAATAATGTACCTCAGGGACTGGAGAGACCTTACAATTTTGACATATTAGCACAATTGGCTAATACACCAGCAAACTTGTCGTTATACGAGCTCCTAAGACTCTCTAAGGATCTTCGTGCCGTATTAAGTGAAGCACTCCAGAGTGAGACCTACTTAGCCCAGGTCAAGCCTCCAGGGGAAGACCCGCCAGCAGATCTACATAACGGCAGTAGCACAGACGTAATGCCCAACATCGAATTTACTCCGCTGGACATGTTGATCAAGACCAACTTGCATGATCGCCCCTTGTACTACACTGGATACATAGGCGACATCAAGGTGGATAGGATGCATATCGACCCCGGATCGTCAATAAGCATTATCCCGAAAAGCCTGCTCCAACTTCTTGGCATCCCTATGCACCGACTAGCAGCAACCAACACTGCCATTAGCGGGTTTAACTCAGGAAGAAGCTATCCCCTAGGGAAGATCCGGTTAAAGTGCCATATTGGTGACCTGAGGACAGAAGTTACCTGCTACGTCATAGATGCAGACACCTCCTACAACATCCTCATGGGACGTCCGTGGATACATGACTATATAATCATGCCATCCACTCTGTAGCACCCAGTTTCTAAAATGAGGGTAATTTTGAAATTTTGTAATTATAATTATTTAATAATGATATTTACACCATGTTATGATTTTTGGTGATTTTTAATTATTTTAAAACTATTTAAAATGTTGAATTATGATTTTGATGGTTAACTAGTGTAACCCTAGAGACTGCATGACCTAGAGACTAACCATGACCATGGAGACCTAATCATATGATTAGGAAGACTAATTGTGACTTTTTAGCCTAAGGGTATTTTGGTCATTTTTGACTTATTAATGAAAATGAATTTTGATTAATTAGTATTGTGCTAATTGAATTGTTAGAGACTAACCTAGTTTTGACTAAACCTAGATGTTAATGATGCTCATAGAGGTTTAGTTAGAAGGTTAGAGACTTAATGGTTAAATTAGATTAACAATATCTAGATATTTCATAGTAGGATATTTACCCCTTAGGATATTTGTGAAAAAGAAAGTCTTATGACTAGTTGAACCAATATGAAGGCTTAGAATTGGGTGGACAACTCCTAGCCACTCATCTACATGAAAAATTAACCATAATTCATCTAATGACCAGCCATCAAGTGCCCCCTCCCTTCCTATAAAGAATCCTTAAGAAAATCCTTGCCTCTTTTTACCTCTACATAGAATCCTAAGTATTCTTTCCCAAATTAGAGAGCTTCCCTCTTTGATTTGATTTCATTTCCCTTACATTCCTCCATCCAAACTTCTCCTAATCCATCCCAATCCATCAAAGAATAATTCTATCCAAAAATTTGGGCAAGGTACAAAGGGAGGTATCCTTTTGGATATATCTTCGTATCGGAGCCGTGTCCTAAAGATTTTCATTGGGATTTCACCCCCAATAGGTAAAACCTATCCTCTAACTTGATTTCCTTTGTATATTAATTAGTTTTGAATCCAAAGGATCCACCCCCATGCATGTGTCCCCTTTAGATTCAATTTTGAGACCATTTGGAGTCCATTTGAGGATGTTATAGGTGTGTCTTGTGTCATACTTGATAGATCCCAAATTAGGACACCCCATGTGTATGTATGTATGATAATAGTTTAAATAGATATTTAAATTCAGTTTTAGAATGGTTAGAGAGTGGATTGATCTTAGTTAGGATGGTTAGAATAAATTTCATTTGGATACCTATGTTGGTATCCAAGTACTTGGTCAACCCAAATTCGTCATAATTTTTATCCACGTTTTTAGTAGCCAAAGCAACTTAAAAATATCATAACTTTTAGCTTAGAACCCCGATTTATCTTCCATTTTTTTAAAAGAACTGTATCGAAGTTAGCTTTCCAAATATATATTTTAATAAGCCAAATTCGTTCTAAAACTTTCTGTAAAATTATTTGAGTGTCAGCTGTACGAAAGACGAACGCGTTTCGGTGTTTTTGCGATTCCGGGAGCTTTCGGACACAAAAATATGATCCGTTTAAAGTTTCGGAAAGCTAACACAAAAAGCTACGACATAGTTTAATTCTAGAATTTAGTAAAGGTCCAATTGGTACAGTATTAGTTTTTAAGTAGAAGAGTGACTATACGACATAGGTATTTTGTGTAACCTATGAGCCAATGTAGTATGTATAATAAATAAATGTAGAGTATGTAATGCATGATATGTTAGATGAATAAAATGATATATATATGATATATTTCCTCTTTACATTAATGTACATATATGGTTGAATGCAAGCATGTAGGAATAAAATCAATGTAATGTATGTAAGCAATGCATAAATGCATGAATGAAAGAATGATATACAATGTATGCATGAAAGTATATAATGAATGCTAGACACGAATGCATGATATACATGTAGTGATAGATATGAATGCATAATGTATACATAATATAACGCAATATATAATGATAGCATGTATGATAATGTATAATATATGATGCAAGTACGTATATGTCCACTAATTTTCTTTTTCCTTACATTTTTCCTTCCCTTTCTATTTTAGTTTTCCTTTTTTCCCTCTTCTATTTTTACATGTTGTATACAATGTATATAATGTATAGATGTATGTAAGTATGTAATATGCATGAATGACATGTATGTAATGAAAATAAGTATATACATGCAACTTAATGATATGTGAATGAATATAACGCATGAACTGAAGTATGCATGTTCATGGGATATGAATGAATGTAATATAATGTAGAGTATGCATATATGAATAAAATATATGCAAGTATATAATGTATTTAAATATGTATGTATGCATCTATGTATGTATGTATAGGTGCATGAATGAATGCAAGTATGTATATATGTATGTATGCAATGTAAGTATGTATGTATGCATTTCTATAAACTGAGTTAACCTATAACCTTTTACACACATGTGTAGGTCCTAAAATCAAGTTGCACCCATCAACAAAGTCAAAGAATCAAAGAAATGCAACTTTCAAATGAACTGCGCATACATCAGATTGCGCATCCTTCAGATTGTGCAGACTAAATTGCGCACACTCTCAACTGTGCAAGGCTGACATGGCAATTATCATCAATACCTGACAAAAGATCAGATCTTCTGATAACTGACAGCACGAAAGATGAGGAAATCGTTCGTTTCTTTGTGCAGCACAGTGTTCGAGGACAGCTTGTAGAAGCATGGAAAATATTAGAATAATGGCCCATGCGGCTTTGGGTAGCAAGCCCATGCGGCTCACACTGGAGTTGCCCCATGCGGTCCAAAAGAAGACCCTCAGACTCATGCGGCTCGGGGGTGTATACGGTTCAACAGGAACATGCGGCTCAATTGACGCCACGTGTGATCCTTCCCTACAGCTGACCATTGGAGTAATGGGCTCATTTAATGCTCTGACACGACTCGACGACTGCGACGGCTCTGACATAAAGTGTCATAATGGCTCTGCCATAATGACAGACACTTTGGGAAAAGAAGAAAATCTCTGACCCGATCTGGCAGAAATCCTAGGTTGCCACGTGGCAAGTCTCATGCGGCATAGGTGGAGAACAGCTTCATGCGGCTCATTGAGAAGTCACTCTATATGATTAGCAGAAATCAGCCATATGCGGTCCACCCAGGGCCCAGTCTATGCGGCTCAATACCACCGTAACTCATGTGGCTCGCAGAGACTGCATATGCGGCTCATGGAGGGTTCGTCCCCTGCGGCTCGCAGAGACTATGCATATGCGGCTCACGGAAAGTTCGTCCCCTGCGGCTCGATGAGGCATTGTCTCATGCGGCTCATGAAGAGTATCTCCCTGCGGTTCAAGTGTTGTCCATCTTATGCGGCCCTGGCAGGACCTACAATTAAAACATGTGGCATTGGGTCAATCAAAGATTCAACAGAATCCCAACAAGAATATTTGACATCATCATCATAATTGCTGAGATCAGGGCATATCATTTATCATCAAGCCAATAGGACACGTGGCGAGCAATCAAATATTGGCATAATCAATCACGAGGATTTAAAGCAGTCAACATTAACTGCTCATAAGATTTGATGCTATCCACATTAATGGCCGAGATTCACTATAATCAGGATCAAGGGTTCAGATAGAATGAAGGAGCTCCGACATTCCAAACAGATAATCATTAGCAAACCCTAATGATCACACCCCACTCTTATAAATAGCCAGCATCATTCCCTTGCAAAAGAGATCGGCAGCAAGAGAATAAAAAAAATAAGAAGAGAGAGATCTACACAGAGAGAGCTCCCCCCTTTCTTGATAATCACAGAGAGAGAGAAGCCAGGAGAGCAACCCGAGGAGAGCAAGAAGAGCATTTCTTCATCAACGTCGAATAGATCTTCCCCGAGCCAAGGCTGCATACCGATCGTCCAAGGAGTAAGGCAGAGCGGCCGTCGCTTTCCCGAGCCTCTATCGTCACCCTCCAGAATAAAAAATAAACAATTGTACTTGGTCTGCTGTACCTAGGTTTTCGTCCCTAGGCTTTCTTTGTACAAGCGAGTTTGTATTGTGAGTCTAAGTTCAGTCCTCCGATAATTGTTCTGTTCTTTTACAATCAATGGCAAACACGATGGCGACTCTGCTGGGGACTAACTTCTCCACGGCTGAAGAGTTGGTGATGCAATCAGATGCAGCCAAACTTGGCTCCACACAACAGAAGATGGTCGTCCGCTTCGACCAACAAGCGTTCGAAGAGATGCTCTCTGAAGGCAGCGCTGGCCCGGCCCAGAAGCGCACCCGTACCACGAAGGCTCGCAAAGAGTGGAGACCGAAGTCATTTGCTCCTCCTCAAGCCCTCGATGGGATGCCCTCTGTTGCTCAAGACGGCGAGAAGGATTCTCCTGTGGTCCCACTTCAGATCGTAGACAACTCTGCTATCCCCAAGTCCGGCAGAAGAAAACATTATGATGCTGGACTTGCAGGGGCAAAGAGGGACTCTACGTGGTCCGAACCGCAGAAGAGTATTAGCCGCAAGGAGAAAGCCCATGCGGCTACGTCCGCCAACCGCATGAAGAAAACTCATGCGGCTACTTCTGTCAGCTGCATAACTTATGCGACTACAGTTTCCAACCGCATGGATGAGACTCATGCGGCTAGTAAAGTCAATCGTTTGCAGAAAACCCATGCGGCCACAGATGCCAACCGCATGCGGCCAGCCTGCACGGTCGTGACTCCTAGCCGCATAAGAACTCGTTCGACGACAGGAGACAACCGCATGCAGACAGCCTGCACGGTTTCCGCTCCCAGCCGCATAGCATCCGCTCTATGCTCCTCTCGATCAGTTTTCGACCGTCTCTCATACGGTCCGAACCCTGATGACTCTCTGGATGATAAGCCAGACTCTGTGATGTTCAACTTGGACTCTTCCTATTATGCACCCACAAGTGCTAAGAAGAAGAAGTCTAGGGCAGCGCGGGCTCATCAAGCCCATACAGCTGTCCCAACCTCTGACTATCAGGGTGTCCCGCTGATTATCACGCGGGCCTCTGATGGGAAGTTGTACAGAACCGCTCGAGTCCAATCCCCAGCGGCAAACGGACAGAGTGGTTCCTCTGACCTGCGTAAAGCTATCCTCCACAAACGCAAGGAAAGAGAAGGGGCCTCAGCGTGCAAAGAGTCCTCGCATGGACGTCACTGCACCCAGATTATCGTCAACTGCTGTTGCAACAACACGGCAGTGATGGAAGACCGGCCATCCGTCTTCCAAAGATTACAGCATCCGAGCTCTGAAGACGAGGCACCTCTTGTTGCCTCCTGCAATTCCGCACGAAAAGTCCCCGCTGAGGGGGGAGGGAAGAAGACAAGCATCTCCAGTCCAAAGATATCAACCACTACAGCTAAGAAATTATCGGCTAAACGGTTGCCCTCCACCGGAGTATACCAACACACCCGTTCGAAGACAAAATCTGCTGCAACAGGAGATTCATCGTCCCCGACCCTGGGGGTCGTAGGAGCTGGGGGTAGTACTCCTTCGAAGGTCCACAATAATCCAATGTTTCAAGGAGACGAGCCCCGAGAAACAACCCTCCCATCGGGTACAACAGATGCTGATGTCCCCGAGGACATCCATGATTCTCAAGATGAAGCAAGCTCCAAAACTGGGGGTACTGTTCCTTCCGAATCCGAATCCGAAGAGAACATTCCCACGTATCCCGATGATTTCTCTGTGTGCGGGTATGACTCAGAGAGCACATCCTCCACCGTCCCTTCCATCACTCCTCACGTGAGGACGGTATTCATGACGGACAACAATCAAGGTGGTTCCAGTGGTCGCCAACGCATCGACACTTTGGAGGCCATACTGTACGCTTTGGTCAAGTCTGTGGACGAGATTAAAGCGGCTCTTTCTACTCTACAGAGATCCACACCTGGTCAGACAAGCGCGGGTCCCGCAATCAATATAGATTCAAATTCAGCGGTACCGAAACCGGGCAATAATACTCCCGAGATAACGGCCCCTACCGCGACAGATGAAGCCCGAGAAGTAAGGAGAGAGGTTCAGAAGCTCCGAGCAATGTTCCACGCCCGAGAAAACTCTCAAGACCTCAGAATGCGGCAACCATATCCTGCCGAATGGAGGGATGTTCCCTTTCTACCAAGATATAAGCCGTTCAATATCAACCCATATGATGGCAAGACTTCAGCAAGTCGGTACATCACTTACTTTGAGGTCACTACCGACCATCTACCCTATGATGACGCTATCCTCACGCGGTTATTCATTGGGGCATTGGAAGGAGTCGCCTTCGATTGGTACCGCAACCTGCCAGACAATTGCATCCACTCCTTCGCTGGCTTCAAACGCTTGTTCTTGGAGAGGTTCTATGCGGTAGGGCAGGACGTCACGATGTCTACCCTCATGGACGTCGTTCAAGGAGAGAAAGAGCTGACGAGGAATTACATTGAGCGGTTTCGTCAAACCGCAATGAAGTTACCATCTGGCAACCCGGACTCTTCCTTGATTGAAATTTGCCAAAAGAGACTACTCCCAACAATCAGTCTCTGGATGGGCGAAAGTCAATTCAAGGACTGGAAGGCTTTTATCATCAGTGCTAAAAGTGCTGAAGAACGATTGAAGAAGGCTCGCCAACTGGGGTTGCATATCTCGGAGGGAGAGAACAAGGGCAAGCGTTCCAACACCAGCAACGACAATGGGGGTAGCCCCTCCAACAACCGGGACAACAGAGGCAAGCAGGCTATGGTGACCGATACAGCCCAGAAGCCCGAGCCACAGCCGGCAGACAAACAATGGCCTCAAATCACTTATTCCTTTGAAGACGGCCACGTCAAGCCTATCATGGACACGCTTATACAAGGAGACAGAATTCAGCTTCCTCCGCCCAGACGAGAACCTCGGTCGGCTGATTTGGAGAACCCAAAGTTCTGCCATTACCACCGCTACGTCCACCATGCTACACACGACTGCTACCAACTGAAACGATATATCCAAAACCTTATCGATTCGAACGCTCTGGCTATCGATTTCGAGGAGGTAACCGTAGCAGCCAACATGGTGTCCGTCCAATTCGGCAGCTTCCCTCTAACAGAGGCTCAAGACGGTGTCATACCAATCCCTCTGGCAACGATGGAAATTGCTAATCTTCTGCCTGCCCGTGATCAAACTCCCGGTCTAGTACCCCTCACCACATCACGAGGGAAGATCATGTGGGTCCATCTGGACCTAGTCCATGAGGTGACTCAGCCTACTCTACCTTCTAAAAGGAGAAGTCAAAAAGTCAGATCCTGCCGCACTGCCTCGACGGAGGAAGAGGAAGTCTCGGCCGTCACTACTCGATCTGGAGCACAAGCCCAACCGGTGACCGAAAACACGACTGATGATCATCCGCCCGCTACCAATGATGCTCCGGGACCGGCTCAGCCTTCGACGACCGACAAGCCTAGGCCGAAGGAGACTCGCTTCGACAAGTCTCTCCGAAAGGAGACACCTCAGGGGCTGGAGAGGCCCTACAACTTCGACATCTTAGCGCAATTAGCTAATACACCGGCCAAATTATCTTTATATGAACTCCTCAGGCTCTCAAAGGATGTCCGCACGGCTTTGAGTGAGGTGCTCCAAAATGCCGACGCATACTTGGCTCAGGTCAACCTCACGGGAGATAACCAACCTGCAGAGCTCCAAGATAGTGCGTGTACGGGAGCAATGCCCAATATCGTCTTCTCTCCGCAAGATATGCTCATCAAAACTAACCTACATGATCGCCACTCCTACGACGGATTATTGCTCCGGTGCTTGTCGAACGTGGAAGCTAAAGAAGCTGTACGAGAAGCTCACGACGGTGTCTGTGGGGCCCATCAGCCCGGTCCTAAGATGGGCTACTACTGGCCCACGATGGTGGCAGATGCGATAGATTATGCCAGAAAATGCAAGGCCTGCCAAGTCCACGCGGATTTCATTCACCAACCATCCGAGTTTCTGCATCCAACGGTGGCGTCCTGGCCATTCGAAGCATGGGGAATGGATATCATTGGTCCAATCACCCCACCTTCCTCCCGAGGACATCGCTTCATACTTGCGATCACTGATTACTTCTCCAAATGGGCGAAAGCTGTCCCACTCGCAGAAGTTAAAACTTCAAACGTGATCAGCTTCCTTAAGCATCACGTCATCTACCGCTTCGGACTACCACGAAGAATCATCCATGATAATGGTCTGCAGTTTATAAGCCATGTATTCTACCGATTCTGCGATAAGCACCGTATTCAGAATGTTGCTTCGACACCATACAACCCGACAGCAAACGGGTTGGCAGAGGCATTCAACAAAACAATCATCAAGCTCCTCAAGAAGTTCGTCTCCTCCAACAAATGCGACTGGAACGAAAAGCTCGGCGAATGCTTATGGGCTTATCGCACCACGGTTCGAACAGCCACCGGGAATATACCATTCTCTCTGGTGTACGGGAGCGAGGCAGTCCTCCCATTGGAGACTCAGATCCCCTCACTCCGCGTCGCCCTCACTTATCAATTGACAACGGATGATAACTACCGACGACGACTACAAGAGTTGGAGGCCTTAGATGAAAAGCGCCTCCTAGCTTAGCAAAGGATCGAGCTATACCAAGCACACATCTCAGGAGCCTTCAACAAGAAAGTTAAAATCAGAACATTCCAAGTGGGCGATCTTGTTCTGGCAGTCCGGAGGCCAATGGTCATGACTCACAAGACCACCGGCAAGTTCCAGCCAAAATGGGAAGGTCCATTTGTCATCGAGATCGTGTTCTCCAACGGCGCCTACCGCCTCGCCAAGCCGAACGGAGACTTGCTCATGTTGCCCGTCAACGGCAAGTTCCTGAAGAAATACTATGTTTGAACAACATTTTCCAAATTATCGAGTCGTGTCCCCTTTAGTACCACTGAACCCACATTCACAACATTTCAGATTATCGAGCCATGCACCCGCTGGTGCCGCTGAACTCTCACTTCCTCAATGTTCTAAATTACCAAGTTATGTACCCGCTGGTGCCTCTGAACTTACATTCCGGTCACTCTGTCAGATAGTAAGTCACGTATGATTGTACCTCTGAACTTTCTTTCTGGAAGAGATCCTTCCTCGTGATCCACTACCCGCACCCCCAGTGCACAAAAAGGGTAATCGATCCCCCAATTTCCGAAATGACCATGTCCTCATTACCTCTGAGTCATTTTCACTTCCACCAAAAACAAACCGCCCCCTCGCATAGAACTTCCACGTCCTCCTACCTCTGAGTAGTTCTATGTACCCCCTTCTTCATTGAGCCCACTCCTGCCATGTCCTCATTACCTCTGAGTGGGAAGGCTCCGTCGAAGAAATCGTCATACTCGCCATGTCCACGTTATCTCTGAGCAAGTATGCCGGTCCTCTTTCAACCTATTATCTGTACCCACAACCGGAGTACAACAAGGATAATAGAGCCACAAATGTCCTCTGTTGACCACAAATGTCCTCTGTTGACCACAAACGTCCTCTGTTGACCACTATTGACTACAAGTAGCTTCCGTGAAGTCTCCTACCATGTTCTCATTACCTCTGAGCGGGAAGGTTCCAAGGTAGTACCCTCATGTTTGCCATGTCCTCGTAACCTCTGAGCAAATATGATGGTTTCCTTTCATCCCATTATCCGTATCCCGAACCAGGGTACGCCAAGGATAATAGGCCCACAAATATCCCTTGCTAAGCTTCTTAGCATAAATCCACCATCTTACCATGTCCCGGGAGCCCAGCTGCTCTACGACATTCCTTTTTCCAACACCAAGAACATCCATGACCACTTTGCCATGGCTGCTCCAAACATCCTAATCAAACTTGTTATCCGTACCTAAAACCAAGGTACGCCTAGGGTAACAGGTCCACAAATAATCCCCCAACAAGTCCGATTCCATGAACACCACGAGTACAAGAAGGAGAAGATGAGTTGAAACATGCTCATTTATTCAAAATTTAAAGGGGCTACATCAGTGGGGATCACATCCCTTACAAATAAAAATATATACACATATGAAAGAAAAAAAAAAGAGAAGCAAAAGAAGATAGAGGGCAGATCACTGCTCTGGGGCACACAACACCGTGAGACGATCCTTTATCAAGGCAACCGACCGATCAAGCCTCTGTTTGGCTCGACGCTCTGCCTCCTGGCTCAGCACCGTCGGATCCTCCAGGTGAGCATGGGCTTGCCAGTTATCCTCAAACTTCTTGAAAGATCGCTCCAGGTTGGCAGAAGATCGGGAAACCCGCTCGGCCTCCCGAGAGATCGACTCCTGTTCTGCACGAGCAGCCTCCCACTCTAACTCTAGGAAGGCCAACTCCTGCTGGAGTGCGAGAATCCGCTCCTGGGTGGCGGCTATGCCACGAGAAGCAGATTCTTCACGAGCCCTACAATCCTGACTTCGACGACCCAGCTTGGCATACGAAGCAGAGAACTTGTCAAGGTCCTCCCGCACAGCTGGCCTAGCAGTATCCCGAGCGAGCTTGATTCTATCCCGAGCAGCGACAAGGAAGCCCCGTTCCCGTTCAATCGCGGCAGGCAAGCCAGCATACCGTATTGCCAGCAGTTGGGTCAGAAGATGGTCAGCCTCGGTCAACTTAGGCTCCAGAAGCGCAGCCCACCCCACCCCGCCAGGAAGACCCTTCAGAGTGTCGATCTGACCACGAGCGCCCAGCAGAGACAGAGAAAAAGAGACTCCCCGTTCGACGGCAGCATCTACACCCCTCCCCAAGTGGCGGTAGAAGCTGTCGACCACATCCTGCGTCACCTCGTTCAGAGCCGCCGAGGAAGCAGGTGTCAACGGGAGTGTGGCTGGCAGCGCGGAAGAAGACGCGACAGAATCCGCCGCTCCCGCCACAAGAGAAACCAACTCTGTACAGAAGGACGCTTGAACAGCGGCCAACTCCTCTTCAGCAGCCCGTAGAATCTGAATGCTCGGTAGGGCCGAGAAGTCAGTCTCCGAAGCCGCAAAAGAAGCAGGGGATGAGGCGGAGACCGTAGTTCTCGGGACAAGCTCCATCCCTACCTGTCCAGAGCTGGCAGAAGGTCCCTCAACATGAGTCGATAAAGGAGGGGAAACTCTCCCTTCCTCCGGATCATGACAAGTCGAGCCTTCCCTAAGAACGTCCGACGTGGGAAGCAAATGGTCGGGACCTACAGGGCCAAAACAACCATAAATCGATTTGACCTGGAGGATATGTTGGTAGTGCGAATAAGCCTCCGCATTAGTCAATATTTGGCCTATCTTACCAGCCGAAGAGCATAGAGGCTGAGGTTCACTTACAGCCACCTCAGCACCTTCCCCAGTAGCCTCCGAACTAAATGAGATAGGCTCCTCCACCCCAACACCTTCGGGAGGAGACGCGCCGAGATCGGCATCGCCTTCCGAAACTCCAGCAATCTCGGAGACGGGTTCGAAAGAACCTTCGTTACCCCGGATTGGGGCCTCGATAACCTGAGAGTCCTCAGCCTCCGCCGAGAGAACCCCCGCAGAGAGGACCGCGGCACGCACACCACTAATTAAAGCAGCGAAGGCCGGATCGACCGCAGGGGCGGAAGATGGTGCATGAGAGTCCGGTTCATCAGGCGCCTGCAAAGAAAAATGATCAAGCAGTATCCTAAGAGGAGGAAAATCCCAATAAAAAGACGAATTCGACTTGATCTTACCTCCGGAGCATCGCCAGCACCTTCACCTTCCTCCGTGATAAATAGCCTACGAGATCTGGCTACGGTTCTTTTTACGGAAAAAGTCACTCCGTCGTCAGCCGACTCACGCCTGCCTCGCTTACGCGAGGGACCAGGTACGACAGGAGGTGGTTCTACCCTCGCCACCTCGGGAACAAATGACAACTGATCTTCCATCTCATCAAAAACGGTCGACGGTCGATCCGCCATCATCTCATCTGTCATGATGGGCGACTGATCCGCCGCTGCTTCACCACCAGAGGAGGGAGAATCCTCGTCATCCCTCTCCTCCTACTCTTCGTTTCTTTCAGCTGTGCCAGAGGATTCGGAATCAGGCACAGGAACCCTGTTCGCCCCTTTCTTCTTCGCCTTCGACACTGGAGCCCTCTCCGCCAAACGAGTGCCCATGATGAAGCTCGTCCTCGAATCAAAATCAATGGGAGCCTGGTTCACTGTAACATGGTAGAAGACAGCCATATGTAAGATCTCCTCTGGCATGTTTACTGCAGGAACTGAGAAGCTAGTCCGAGTATGACAAGTATCATAATAGCTTCATGCCCTAATACCATCAAGGATGCTACCCTCAAATCCCAAGCTAGGACTGGGACGCCCGAGGAATAGCTGGCAATACCCAAATTGACGGGCAAACCAACTGGGCAAATAAGACTCCAGGTACACAGTATTACGGTTGCGATAAACTAAGTACGCCGGAAGAATGTTACGCAACCAATAACGCATCTTCTCAGGCAAGAAATGAAGGGGTTCAACGCCATCAATACGAACACTCCTCACCTCCTGGTCAGTAAAACGGGGAACGGATACGAAGAAGCGATATCCGTCTGTCCTCGCCAACATCCTCCGACACGTCGGCATGGTGCTATATTCCCAGGGCTGATGACGATATTTGAAAAGAAAAGCGTCATCATCCGTGACGCTGTCTCCCGGCCCAGGCCTCATCAAAGACTGATAGTGCAACAACAACCACCCCAACAGGTAATGATAAGGCAGCTCTATACGTTCAAAGTCCATCGTCACATCACGAGCAATGACTTTAGACGAGAAGGTACGGAGACCATGATGAATGCTGCACACCATGGCGGGAAGAAGAGCCAATCTGACCCCAAAAGCTAACTTCACGGCGGAAAGAATGAAATGACGGCTGATCCTCTCGATAGCACCAGCCCCACCTGGAACCACACAATTGCGCAGCCACACCATCAAGAAACCGGCTAAGAGAGCCTTCTCTGATAACCGTCGAGTACCATAATAAAAATAACTGAAAGAGTCAGTCCGACTCCCAAATTTGTCACCCATAGACCTCGACCTCCTAGCGGTCGACACCAAGTCTTCCACTTCCCTGGGAGTTTGACGATCTCGGGAAGTAACTCGGCCAGCAGCACTGAATTTAAAAAGATAGGAGACCCAGGATTTGGTGTGAGGAGAATCTCCTTCAGAGCTATTATTTTTCTGGATAGCCACCCGGTGACAGGTGCTGTGATGACATAGCAGTTCTTGGTATGCAGTGACGAAGCCTGGGAATCGTCGATCTAGATCCTGGAATTCTTCGTTTGACGGGGTGTACGCCTCGAAAGGCTCGTCTCCCTAGGGAAGCTTGGAGACGTCATACATCTCATGGAGAGCAAGTCCCAACTCCCCTACGGGTGTGAAGAACGTTCCTGTCCGATGGTTATACATCTCCAGGAGGGCCATGAACAACGGCTTATTAAGGGGCGACCCGTGGCTGGTGCCCCGGATAGCATCATAAAGATCGACTTCCCTCAAAAATGACTCATGATTCCGCAGAATCCATGAGGTCAGGTTAGCCCACGGAGGAGTGGGGTGCAGCCAGCCCTGCAGAGTCAACCTGCCAATAGGATAGGACCCTTTTCGTGCAAGTTGGTTCAAGAAGGTATCGGCCTCAGAAAATGAGAAGTTGGGACCGGGCGTGTTGATAAAAGAGCCCGGAGCCAGCCCCATCACAGATCGACTGATTGGATTTTTGATCGCACGTATCGACTTGGTGTTGTTATTGTAACGGATCGTACCCACGAACATCCCTGGTCCGGTTGGACTGAGGGAATCTGTCATTTGCCTGTCCAATACAATCATATTGAACCACGCAAAGGGGAAATAACGCTTCATAATGGGGATATGAATCGGCCTCCCATCCAGATCAAAATCCCAATTCTCGGAAATATCAAGAACGCGGGAGTTCTTAACGACCAGTGCATCCCCAAAGAGGAAGACTGGTCTCAGATGCTTCCCGTCAGGATTCTCTGAGCTCATCATATCATGAAGGAATGGAAAGGATTGAACTCTGATAATATTCAGTCGCTCTAAGGGCTCGTCAACAAGGAGCTGCTCTGACACTTGACGAACTAAGTCGTCCAGTGGCACGCTTGCGGCAAGTTGCTTCGAACCAACCAGGAGTTCCCCCGCAGGATTTACGGGCAGATTCACTGGAGAAAGGCAAAAGAAACAAGGTTAGAAGATAGTCAAGAAACAGGAGCATCAGAAAAATTATTTAAAGCTTATGCGGCTCGGGTCGTCGCAGCATCATGCGGCTCAGAATCATAAGAGTCCATGCGGCTCTGATCCGTCATAGCCTCATGCGGCTCCGAGTTAACCGAGTCCATGCAACTCTGACTCAGACGAGATCATAGATTCATGCGGCTAAGCCAGACTCATACAAGCCACTGCGGTTCAAAAGTGAGCAACGCTTATGCGGCCCAAGTCGAAAACACACATGCGGTTCAGATCGAATATGACAAGCTCATGCGGCCATAACGGGCGAAGTGCTTATGCGGTCACATCGATAAGCCTCGTACATGCGGCTTGTGCATAAAGTATGCAACAGAGCCATGGCAGCCGTTAGGGTTTTTAGAGTGACCCCTTACCAGCGATAGGCGGATGAACATCAGGATGGACAGAGTGCACAGCAGCCGGCGGAGGAGCGACTACATTCGTCGCCGCAGTCGCCGTAGCAGCAACTGCCTTGCCCTTCGCGGCCTTTGATGCAGCAGATCTCTTGGGAGCCATGGTCGATTGATGAAGAAAGAAGACGAAGAACAAAATTGGCAACAGGGAATTCAAGCAAAGAGAAGAGGTAAAGAAATCCCCAAGAAGCTGAAAGACTCCTATTTATAGGCGATCCATAAAGTAAACAGACGCCTCGGATTACGCGCCGCCTCCAAAGATAAAGGCAAAACGCTTCGGTCAAAACAAAACCGACCCTTGGGATCCTCCCCCCAAAAGGCGGCGTTAAATCAAATCGAAGGCATTAAATGAAGATTTTGCTCACGTGGTCAGGACGCGTGGCAAAGAGCCTATGCGGCCAGATGAATCTATGCGGCTGAGATGCTAATGCGGCTGGGAAGCTAAGATAAACAGAACACCCTATGCAGCATGGATAGGGCCATGCTTCTTATTCAAAGTGTTTCAATTTTACAAATTGAAAACTTTGAAGGGGGTCCTGTAGAAGCATGGAAAATATTAGAATAATGGCCCATGCGGCTTTGGGTAGCAAGCCCATGCGGCTCACACTGGAGTTGCCCCATGTGGTCCAAAAGAAGACCCTCAGACTCATGCGGCTCGGGGGTGTATGCGGTTCAACAGGAACATGCGGCTCAATTGACGCCACGTGTGATCCTTCCCTACAGCTGACCATTGGAGTAATGGGCTCATTTAATGCTCTGACACGACTCGACGACTGCGACGGCTCTGACATAAAGTGTCATAATGGCTCTGCCATAATGATAGACTCTTTGGGAAAAGAAGAAAATCTCTGACCCGAT
Source organism: Iris pallida (assembly GCA_029216955.1). Lineage (NCBI taxonomy): Eukaryota > Viridiplantae > Streptophyta > Magnoliopsida > Asparagales > Iridaceae > Iris > Iris pallida. The sequence continues at coordinate 5,143,511 of JANAVB010005596.1, read as the reverse complement.
CTGGCAGAAATCCTAGGTTGCCACGTGGCAAGTCTCATGCGGCATGGGTGGAGAACAGCTTCATGCGGCTCATTGAGAAGTCACTCTATATGATTAGCAGAAATCAGCCATATGCGGTCCACCCAGGGCCAAGTCTATGCGGCTCAATACCACCCTAACTCATGCGGCTCGCAGAGACTGCATATGCGGCTCATGGAGGGTTCGTCCCCTGCGGCTCGCAGAGACTATGCATATGCAGCTCACGGAAAGTTCGTCCCCTGCGGCTCGATGAGGCATTATCTCATGCGGCTCATGAAGAGTATCTCCCTGCGGTTCAAGTATTGTCCATCCTATGCGGCCCTGGCAGGACCTACAATTAAAACACGTGGCATTGGGTCAATCAAAGATTCAACAGAATCCCAACAAGAATATTTGACATCATCATCATAATTGCTGAGATCAGGACATATCATTTATCATCAAGCCAATAGGACACGTGGCGAGCAATCAAATATTGGCATAATCAATCACGAGAATTTAAAGCAGTCAACATTAACTGCTCATAAGATTTGATGCTATCCATATTAATGGCCGAGATTCACTATAATCAGGATCAAGGGTTCAGATAGAATGAAGGAGCGCCGACATTCCAAACAGATAATCATTAGCAAACCCTAATGATCACACCCCACTCTTATAAATAGCCAGCATCATTCCCTTGCAAAAGAGGTCGGCAGCAAGAGAATAAAAAAATAAGAAGAGAGAGATCTACACAGAGAGAGCTCCCCCCTTTCTTAATAATCACAGAGAGAGAGAAGCCAGGAGAGCAACCCGAGGAGAGCAAGAAGAGCATTTCTTCATCAACGTCGAGCAGATCTTCCCCGAGCCAAGACTGCATACCGATCGTCCAAGGAGTAAGGCAGAGCGGCCGTCGCTTTCCCGAGCCTCTATCGTCACCCCCCAGAATAAAAAATAAACAATTGTACTTGGTCTGCTGTACCTAGGTTTTTGTCCCTAGGCTTTCTTTGTACAAGCGAGTTTGTATTGTGAGTCTAAGTTCAGTCCTCCGATAATTGTTCTGTTCTTTTACAATCAATGGCAAACACAGCTGTCCAGCTCAAGCGCAATCCAGTTCATGCGCAACTCAGTTCAAGCGTAATCCAGTTCCTGTGCAATCTATCTCATGCGCAGTCTGAGGCTTGCGCATTTCATCAAAATAACTGACAAATACACACATGGCCTTCATGCCATCAATTGCTCACTACGTGGTAACTGCCTATGCACGATCATGCGCATTTCAATCAAAATTTGCCATGTGTCCAAGGCAGTTGGCCCATGATCCAGTAACTGCCTGTGCAGTCTGATGCTGCGCAAACCAGCCTATGCGCAATCCAGCCTGCGCACTCTAGAATAACTAAAAGTTAGTTATTTCCAGAACTCTATAAATAGAGTTTCAAGTCTTTATTCAAGGGGATCACACACACATTTCAGACCACATACATATCAGAGAGTTCAGGAGATCTTGTCCAAGTGCTGCTGCATTCTTCAGAGGCTGCTGCCTTCAATTCATCAGAGGCTATCACCTTCAACTTCAGAGACTATCGTTTTCAGCTTCAAAGGTTATCATCTTCAAAGTTCACATCGTCCAAGGGATAAAATGATCGTCATCTAGATCGGATTCCTATAATTGTACTTTCCCAGAATTCTATTGTAATCTTCTTTACAAAGTTTTATCAAAACACTTTTTGTTTTTGCAAACAAAATGGCGACCCTGCTGGGGACGACTTTCTCCTCCGACGAGGAAGTGACAACTCAATGTGACGTAGCGTCTATCGGAAAAACGCAAAAGACTCTGGTTGTGAAGGTCAACCAAACAGCCTATGAAGCCTTGATCAACTCCAAGACCACTCCTCGCACTGCAATCACTTCTGCCACAAGCAAAGTGCACTTGGTATGGATCACCAAGACTGCTGTACAGTCTAATATTTCTGCTGCCAAGGCTGCTGCGCAGTCTACCACTTCTGCCATCAAGACTATTGCGCAGTCTGCTGCTGCGCAATCTGCCTCTTCTTCTCCTGCGCAAGCTGCTGTTGCCAGTGGACAGACTACTTCATATGCTGCCCTGTCTAAGTGCAAAACTCCTTTGCCTCTGGTGCAATTGGCTGCCACCCTTCCTGTGCAGTCCATTATTCCAACAACCAAAGTGCATCCAAGACACTCTGTGATAAGAACTCCTGATTCGCAAACCACAGTGGCCAGAACCAAAAAGATATATGCCACTATCAAAGCTCCTCATGCGCAAGCTATGCCTGTGCAATCCAAAAAAGATAGCCCTTTGGCTAATCTTTCTTCTTCCCATCACAAAGAGAAAAGCTCTGCTTCTCTTTTCAAGCACCCTGTTGCCCTTGCACAATCCACTGGAGGTAGTCTTTTGGCTATTCCTTCTACTCCCAAAAACAAAGGAAAAGGCCCTTTGGTCTTTTCTCAAGCTTCCTTGTCTCACGATTTGGAAGACAACAGAGGAAAATGCTCTTTAGCTAACCCTTCATCACAAAAAGGAAAAGGTCCTTTGGTCTTTTCTCAGTCTTCTTCGGTCTTTACCGTAGAAGATCAATCTAAACGTGCCTCGGCACCAATCAGTACAAGAACTCTTTCAAACAAGGGTTCTTCTTCCCTTCATGCTAAGAGAACTTGTACTGATCAGAGAGGTATTCTGCCTACTCCTGTAGCAGAATTCCAAGATCTCCCAACTCTCAAGATATCCCAGTCAAAACAGGGAAAATTGTTGGTGTCTCTGTAAAACCCCTAAATTTCTACTATATTTTAGTACTGATTTTTTTTTGTATTTATACGTCGCATAATCGTATTGTACATCGTACGAAAATTTACGTTTTTCGTATTACCCGTCGAGTGCGAATATGTGCGAGGTACATATTTTTAGAAAAATAATTTTTGATTTTATTATCGGTAAAGGTTTCAAAATAATATATATAATAATTATTTTTATTAATGGCAAAGTCTACTATTTATTTATTTATAGAATGCTATCTTATTGATTAGTGGTAATTTAGAAAACTAGAAAATTATTTCATGTATATTTTCAAAATTAATTTTATTATTTATAATAAATTATTTAGCAAGAAAATAATTTTAATATTTAAATATTTATGGTTATTTTCGATATTGTTTATCTAAATTATTAAAGTATATTTTAAAAATGTTTCCTATTACTATTAAAAATATTAATTCTCATTTTCAAAATTTGTTATGGTATTTAATTTAAAATGTAGCTTGAAATTTAAATATTGATGTTATTTTCGAAATTTATTTATTATTAAAATATAAGTGTTCATAAATATATTTTTTAAAAACTTTGTTTGATTGACATTTAGATAAGTTATTATGATTTAAAAATATGGATGTATTTATGGATTCTATTTTAATGTAAAGATATATATACTTAGATTTAAATTTGATTCAAATTTGATTCAAATTGCTTTAAAACTATTTAAATTAATATTGTATTTATCTATTTGGGTTTTAAATAAATCCTAACACTTATCCAACTGGAATTCCCACATCCTATAAATAGGCAGGTACTCCTCCATAAATTCCACACATCCACAAATTACTCCATAAATTTCTCCACCAAAGTGCGTGCATCGTGTCTGTGTCCAATTTCTTCCGTGTCAGCCATGACGGCCTCGGGTCCGACCCCGGTGACTCTCTTATTCCACGCTTCTTACATTTATATATATTATTTTCCGTGTCGACAATTCCGACACAACATTAAATCCTAAACCTAATCCACTGTCCCCTCCGCCTCCGCCTTGACTCCTAACCAGCACCCCCGACAAACCCCCTCGACCATGAACCCGACTCCCCGACCATCAACACCACCATACCCATCCACTGCCACCCCATCAACCCTTCAGAACTCACCACCCCGACGCCCCCGTCGACTTCCCCGAGCCTCCACGCAACCAGCCAAACCCCATCTCCTCTTCGCCAAGCCACACTCCCAGCCAACAATCGTCACCACGACCACCACTACTATCCGCCTCTCCTACGGCTGCCTCCGCCACGACCGACCGAATACCTCCTTCAACCACACCACCAATGGCAGCACCGCCACCGTCGTCGCGGCCATCCCGGCCGCTGTCACAACCACCCACCACAGAGAAAAAAAAATTATTTATCCAGCCACCGCCACCACGGTCGGCCGCCACCGCGACCGGCCCTCCGCACAAACCCAAAGTTCATCCCCACCACCACCATCGAGAAGACCTACACTTACCCGCCCGCGCGCTCATGAACCCTGGCGCCGACCGCCGCCTCTCACCGAAACCCTAACCGCCCGCCTCCGGCTACTGACCGAGCCTCATCCCCGCGCGCTTCGCTTCTCCCGGCCGCGTCTCCACCCTTGTCGCCGGAGCCACCTTCTCCCTCCATTCACCCAGATCCGCCGCTTCTCCCCCGCTGAGCCCCCGACTTCTGCTCCTCTCCACCTCACTCCACCGTACGTCCCCTTTCCTCTCCTCCGCGCTCTACCCGCCAGCCCGCGACCGGAGCATCGTCGCCGGTGCCTGAGAACCGCCCACGCCCGATCCCCTCTTCTCCTCCGCTCCCCCTCTTCCTTTCCCTTTTTGTTTTCTCTCTCTGTTCCAAAGGAAGGGGAGCATCCCCTTATGTCTTTATTTTTTTATTTACAATTTTATATTATTTATTTATTTATTTATTATTCATTTACTTGTTTGATTGTTTTATTATTATTATTATTATTATTATTATTATTATTATTATTTTTATTGATGGTATAATATATGTTTGTATATCTATAATTAGTGTATTATAATAATAATGTACAAATACTGTTTTATTACTATTAGTACTATTATTGTTATTTTAATAATCTATATCTATAATATTTTCCAAAAATTATTTGGTAAACAAAAATATTATGGTTTTTTTGGAATTGGCGATATCACTATTTAAAATCGGGTTAGAACCCTAAAAATATTATTTCCGTATTTTCTACCTATTTCCTAGATATAGTATTTAGATTAGAAGCTACATATTGTTATACTACCTATAGTATTTAATATAGTCTTACGCTTAAGATATGGCTATATTATTTTGGAAGATTTAGTTGTAACTTTTTTTGCCTAAAAACTTTAGTTGATAAAATTATGGTTTTAAGAGGTATTTTAGATTTCAAAGTAATTATCTAAAAATATTCTAAATATATTTTAAAAGAATATAGATATTTTCTAAAATAGTTATTTATATATACAAAACTTCTTTGATTATTAAATCTTACACTTGGCTAATCAAAACCTTTCCATCTTCTTGCAAATCTCGAACTTCCCTATATCGTTCCTAGCTAATTCAAATATTCTGAACCCAATGGAACTGTCCGTGCCACTATCCGAGGTCCCTTTGTACAGTTGTTGCACCGAAGTCGTATTTTGTGCCACCTGATCATAACACCACACCAGGCAGCTCACCAGGCGTCACAACAGGCAAGTATACCATGCTAATTAACTGTCAAATTATTTATTTTCTGCATTATTTATTTTGTTTCATATTGTTAGTTTCCTTTGTTATAAACTGTGCGTCCAAGCCACACTTGGGTGCAAGCGACTTTATTAGTCGTTTTACTTTATTATATGCATGTTAATTTAGTTTTAGCTGACTACCTTCTTGTTGGGGGATATCCTTATATCTCCTTTGACTGTGACACTCACACTACATGGTTTGAGAATTGTTGCTAGGGGCACGACTTATTGACTAGCTATCTCTAAAGTCGTGTTACGGTAGATGATCGTAACTGCTATGACTAGGGTTTAGAGACTCAAGCAGTTACAAAACTGGACGAGCCATGGACATGACTTGAACAATGTAGGATATATTGGAGGAGGACAGTCGCTAGTACGTATGGGAAGCCAAACAGGTAAACCACAGTCTCCGGATGGAACTGTGGCGACATATTTGCAGATGCCCTCTGACGTTTTAGACGTTACGGATGGATACAGATGACTGGATGCCAGTTACGTACATATAGCCTAAAATCCTACCCATGCGCATGTAAGTTGTCCTCTAAATTGCACTTTAGGCGGTTAGAATCTCCTTTGTATATGTGTCTAGGATAGTCATTTATATATTATTCTATTCTGACAGTTCATATTAGCTCGTTCTTCCTGTATCTTGTTACGTCCGTCTGAGGACCTGGTTTTTCCCCAGGTGTGTGTTCATATTTTTCTGCAGGTGTTCTAGCCAAGGCCGTGGTCTTCTCCATTTCTTCGAAGACGATTGCGCTTGGTTCATCTTGCCATTTCATGGATCGAGTCTTGTATATTTCTTCATTAAGATAGTTGGTAGTGGACTTTGTCTCCACCCAACATATTGTATCAAGACTATTCATTTTATGATATCTTTTACTCTTTATTTTGTGGGTGAGATTAGTTGTCTTGGATTACTACATTTCACAGCTTATGTATACATACGAGGTCCATGTATTTCGTATGTATACAGCTGGCATGTCTACGTTCCTAGTCCTACGTATTTTAGGACTGGGACGTTACATGTTTTTGTGGTGGTCCATGCAGGTCAAGATAAATTGTTTGGTTACTTTATCGTACCAGGCAAGCCTGCGTATAGGATTAGAGTCTAGGATCTCATCTACACACTTGACTGCCTTCTCGCTTGACTCCTCGATTTGTATCTTGCTTGATTCCCTCTACCGTTAATTCTTGTCCTTCTTTCGTGCTTGATGTTGGTTAGAAAGGTAATCCCTACTAGGTAGACTTGTCCCATCACCATATTAGTTTAACCCTTGTAAGTTGGGTAGAATGCCTTATGACCTAGCAATCCCTTTGTCCTTGTGACCTATATTAGCAAGTTCACTTAGATTCTAGAATTTAGAGGACCCTAACCCATCTAGTCAACCAAAGACCTAGACAAAGAGACTGTCGGACGACTGTATAGAGACCAACATAGGTTATAACTGAGAGTCTTAAGGGGTTTGAACTAATTCTACTCTATTTCAATCTAAATCTCACGTGCCTATATTTTATTATCTAGACTAATGATGCTAATATAGCCTAGTATTTGCAAGCTAATTCTTTATCGAGCTTGATCAAGGCATATGCTATGGAGTGGCCACTCACTAGTATATTGTCTTATTAGAACCGGTGCATGATGGTCTGATCAACCAAGTGCACTTTGGTTCGCTTTTAGTTATCGTTCTACGTGGATAGGGACATAGCAAAACTTGTCCTCTAGAGTCTCATCCACAACAGTCTTGGCAATTCTTTTGAATTACTCGCTCGTCTTGGAACCACGTATTGGTATTCAAAAACAACTTCTTTGGACTCATATTGGTTTTCATCTTTCACCTATTTAGACGAAGACTCGTACCTAATAGATCGTCCCAAGTATCACCTTTAGTTATCCCCCATCTATCGCCAAATAGTTAGCCATCGACCAACCGATGGGACTATATCCCCATCTCGAGTTACTTGTCCTTTCCCTTGACCCTAGATTTATTATCGCGACTATCATTCACTCCCTAAATTAAATTCGTGATTTATCTCCGTAGTTATCGAAGTCACGATTTTCTAATGCATGTTTTGAACGTCGTGATTTGATTGTTCCTCATTGATATACCCTTGTACTCTGTCAACCCCCTACTTATTTTTAATTTCGAGGACGAAATTTTTGTAAGTTGGGTAGGATGTAAAACCCCTAAATTTCTACTATATTTTAGTACTGATTTTTTTTGTATTTATACGTCGCATAGTCGTATTGTACGTCGTACGAAAATTTACGTTTTTCGTATTACCCGTCGAGTGCGAATATGTGTGAGGTACATATTTTTAGAAAAATAATTTTTGATTTTATTATCGGTAATGGTTTCAAAATAATATATATAATAATTATTTTTATTAATGGCAAAGTCGACTATTTATTTATTTATAGAATGCTATCTTATTGATTAGTTGTAATTTAGAAAACTAGAAAATTATTTCATGTATATTTTCAAAATTAATTTTATTATTTATAATAAATTATTTAGCAAGAAAATAATTTTAATATTTAAATATTTATGGTTATTTTTGATAATTTTTAGCTAAATTATTAAAGTATATTTTAAAAATATTTCCTATTACTATTAAAAATATTAATTCTCATTTTCAAAATTTGTTATGGTATTTAATTTAAAATGTAGCTTGAAATTTAAATATTGATGTTATTTTCGAAATTTATTTATTATTAAAATATAAGTGTTCATAAATATATTTTTTAAAAACTTTGTTTGATTGACATTTAGATAAGTAATTATGATTTAAAAATATGGATGTATTTATGGATTCTATTTTAATGTAAAGATATATATACTTAGATTTAAATTTGATTCAAATTTGATTCAAATTGCTTTAAAACTATTTAAATTAATATTGTATTTATCTATTTGGGTTTTAAATAAATCCTAACACTTATCCAACTGGGAATTCCCACATCCTATAAATAGAGAGGTACTCCTCCATAAATTCCACACATCCACAAATTACTCCATAAATTTCTCCACCAAAGTGCGTGCATCGTGTCTGTGTCCAATTTCTTCCGTGTCAGCCGTGACGGCCTCGGGTCCGACCCCGGTGACTCTCTTATTCTACGCTTCTTACATTTACATCTATTACTTTTCGTGTCGACAATTCCGACACAACATTAAATCCTAAACCTAATCCACTGTCCCCTCCGCCTCCACCTCGACTCCTAACCAGTACCCCCGGCAAACCCCCTCGACCATGTACCCGACTCCCCGACCATCAACACCACCATACCCATCCACTGCCACCCTATCAACCCTTCAGAACTCACCACCCCGACGCCCCCGTCGACTTCCCCGAGCCTCCACACAACCAGCCAAACCCCATCTCCTCTCCGCCAAGCCACACTCCCAGCCAACAATCATCATCACGACCACCACCACTACCCGCCTCACCTACGGCTGCCTCCGTCACGACCGGCCGAATACCTCCTTCAACCACACCACCAATGGCAGCACCGCCACCGTCGTCGCGGCCATCCCGGCCGCTGTCACAACCACCCACCACAGAGAAAAAAAATTATTTATCCAGCCACCGCCACCACGGTCGGCCGCCACCGCGACCGGCCATCCACACAAACCCAAAGTTTATCCCCACCACCACTATCGAGAAGACCTACACTTACCCGCCCGCGCGCTCGTAAACCCTGGCGCCGACCACCGCCTCTCACCGAAACCCTAACCGCCCGCCTCCGGCTACTGACCGAGCCTCATCCCCGCGCGCTCCGCTCCTCCCGGCCGCGTCTCCACCCTTGTCGCCGGAGCCACCTTCTCCCTCCAGCCACCCAGATCCGCCGCTTCTCCCCCGCTGAGCCCCCGACTTCCGCTCCTCTCCACCTCACTCCACCGCACGTCCCCTTTCCTCTCCTCCGAGCTCTTCCCGCCAGCCCGCGACAGGAGCATCGTCGCCGGTGCCTGAGAACCGCCCACGCCCGATCCCCTCTTCTCCTCCGCTCCCCCTCTTCCTTTCCCTTTTTGTTTTCTCTCTCTGTTCCAAAGGAAGAGGAGCATCCCCTTATGTCTTTATTTTTTTATTTACAATTTTATATTATTTATTTATTTATTATTCATTTACTTGTTTGATTGTTTTATTATTATTATTATTATTATTATTATTATTATTATTTTTATTGATGGTATAATATATGTTTCTATATCTATAATTAGTGTATTATAATAATAATGTACAAATACTGTTTTTTACTATTAGTACTATTATTGTTATTTTAATAATCTATATCTATAATATTTTCCAAAAATTATTTGGTAAACAAAAATATTATGGCTTTTTTTGGAATTGGCCATATCACTATTTTAAATCGGGTTAGAACCCTAAAAATATTATCTCCGTATTTTCTACCTATTTCCTAGATATAGTATTTAGATTAGAAGCTACATATTGTTATACTACCTATAGTATTTAATATAGTCTTACGCTTAAGATATGGCTATATTATTTTGGAAGATTTAGTTGTAACTTTTTTTGCCTAAAAACTTTAGTTGATAAAATTATGGTTTTAAGAGGTATTTTAGATTTCAAAGTAATTATCTAAAAATATTCTAAATATATTTTAAAAGAATATAGATATTTTCTAAAATAGTTATTTATATATACAAAACTTCTTCGATTATTAAATCTTACTCTTGGCTAATCAAAACCTTTCCATCTTCTTGCAAATCTCGAACTTTCCTATATCGTTCCTAGCTAATTCAAATATTCTGAACCCAATGGAACTGTCCGTGCCACTATCCGAGGTCCCCTTGTACAGTTGTTGCACCGAAGTCGTATTTTGTGCCACCTGATCATAACACCACACCAAGCAGCTCACCAGGCGTCACAACAGGCAAGTATACCTTGCTAATTAACTGTCAAATTATTTATTTTATGCATTATTTATTTTGTTTCATATTGTTAGTTTCCTTTGTTATAAACTACGCGTCCAAGCCACACTTGGGTTCAAGCGACTTTATTAGTCGTTTTACTTTATTATATGCATGTTAACTTAGTTTTAGCTGACTACCTTCTTGTTGGAGGATATCCTTATATCTCCTTTGACTGTGACACTCACACTACACGGTTTGAGACATGTTGCTAGGGGCACGACTTATTGACTAGCTATCTCTAAAGTCGTGTTACGGTAGATGATCGTAACTGCTATGACTAGGGTTTAGAGACTCAAGCAGTTACAAAACTGGACGAGCCATGGACATGACTTGAACAGTGTGGGATATATTGGGGTAGGACAGTCGCTAGTGCGTATGGGAAGCCAAACAGATAAACAACAGTCTCCGGATGGAATTGTGACGACATATTTGCAGATGCCCTCTGACGTTTTAGACGTTTTAGACGTTACGGACGGATACAGATGACTGGATGCCAGTTACGTACACATAGCCTAAAATTCCACCCATGCGCATGAAAGTTGTTCTCTAAATTACACTTTAGGCGGTTAGAATCTCCTTTACATATTTGTGTCTAGGATAGTCATTTATATATTATTCTATTCTGACAGTTCATATTAGCTCGTTCTTCCTGTATCTTGCTACGTCCGTCTGAGGACCTGGTTTTTCTCCAGGTGTGTGTTCATATTTTTCTGCAGGTGTTCTAGCCAAGGCCGTGGTCTTCTCCATTTCTCCGAAGACGATTGCGCTTGGTTCATCTTGCCATTTCATGGATCGAGTCTTGTATATTTCTTCATTAAGATAGTTGGTAGTGGACTTTGTCTCCACCCAACATATTATATCAAGAGTATTCATTTTATGATATCTTTTACCCTTTATTTTGTGGGTGAGATTAGTTGTCTTGGATTACTACATTTCACAGCTTATGTATATATACGAGGTCCATGTATTTCGTATGTATACAGCTGGCATGTCTACGTTCCTAGTCCTACGTATTTTGGGACTGGGGCGTTACAGTCTCAAACAGAAGCCCCTGGGGGTGAATTCGCTGATCTAAGAACCTATCTCAACAGGCCAACTTCGGCAAAATGCAAACAACCAATGCCGAAGATGAACCTGCATCAGAAGCAAACTTCTAGGATCAAAAATCCTGACACTTATGCCAATGAAGTGAGTAAGTCCTTGTACACTCAAGGGACAAAACATTCGAAGAACAAGAATCATGTTCCAAATATTGTCAAGGAACATATTCCTCAGACTTCTTCTCGTATCATGGTTGTTCCCGATCTCCGGGAACGTCTCAGACAAAAGCGGGATAATATCTCTACAATTCAACCATCTGATCATCATTGCAATCACAAAGTCATCATCCAATGTTGTTGCCAAACAACAAAATGATCTGTCTTCGATCGTTTGAACTTTGTAAACTCAGAACCAATGTCAGAAGATGAAGATGAACTGTTGTATGCTTTTGTCAATATCGTATCCCGAGACACTGGGGGTAGAAAGTGTTCCAAACACGGCAAGTCTCGCCGTCCCAGTCAACGATATTTATATTTACTCCAGGAATCTTCTGAAGGAGTATTTCAACATACCCGATCCCGAAGTCGAGAAACAATCGGTTAAAGGAATCTTCATGCTTCTAATCCCCTCTCTACTTCTCATCCGGAAGATGACTCCTTCTCTGACTATGATGCTTACAGTGAGAGCTCAGACCGAACAATGTCTTCTACTGTACCAAGACAAGTGACAGCTTATGTTGTCACTGATGATCCAGACGCCTCTAGCTCAGCTAATCAAGAACAGCGAATAGCGGCATTGGAAGACAAGTTGAAGACCATGGCTGAAATGGTCGCTAGTATGCATTCCATCATTGCGGCTTAACATGCAGTACCACAAACTGTACTTGCTACAAGTCCTGAAATCATAGTATCGTCGGTGCCCGTCAATACAGATCTGGGGGTGGTCTCTCGTCAAATACCTCCTGTACAAGTTCAACCCACACCAAATCAGTCAGGTGCTGGGGGTAGTGCATACCATGTTGTTCCTCCTCCTCACACTCTATCTCGACCTGTCCCTTCTTCATCGTATGAAGATGCTAACGAAGCGGTCAAACTCTTGCGAACTCAGTTTGAGGCCTTCAAAGAGAAAGGCAACTTACAAAGATTGGGAATCAAGAAGCCCTACCCAATTGAATGGAAGGAAGTCCCATTTCCTCCAAAATACAAAATCCCTATAATTGTAAAGTTTGACGACAACACTTCGCCAAGCCAATTCATCATTCACTTCGAGGTAATGATTGTCCAACTCCAACCTAATGACGCTCTTCTTACCAGAGTGTTCGTCGGCTGTTTAGCAAACGTAGCATACGATTGGTACAGAAGCTTGCCAGATGGTTGCATCACTTCTTTCTCAGGTCTCAAATAAATCTTCTTAGAGAGATTCTATGAGGGAATTAATGACATGACTATGTCAGCCCTCAATAAAATCAAACAATGACAGAATGAAACCGCTGAAAGTTTCATTGAAAGGTTCCGTCGAGAAGCCTTGAAGATGCCTCCAGGGACTCCAGCCGCTATCACTATTGTTACTTGTAAGGCAAATCTTTTGCCTATCATTAGTATGTGGACTGGTTCAACACAGTTTCAAGACTGGCCATCCTTCATAGTCAACGCTAAAGCAGCAGAAGTTAGCGCTGACAAGTTCAAGCAATTGGGGGTACATATGTCTAACCCTGATCGAGAGGAGCATCAGACATCAAGCAGCGGTAATCGTAAAAACAACCGCAAGAACAAAGAAACTTTGAACATCAACTTACAAAGTAAAGAATCTCTGGCTGTTAACGTAGCTCCACCTACGTCCACTTCTACTCCTTCTGCACTTCCATCGAGGGAACCTCATCCTAAAGTAGAGTATTCCTTCGACGAGAATGATACTGCAAGCATCTTTGGTTGCTTACTCAAGAGCAATAAGATCCAGCTTCCAGATCCAAAGAAGCCTGATGAAGTCGGTAAGACCGATCATCCAAAATATTGTGTCTATCACAGGTTCATCGGACATCCTACTCGAGCATGCTATGTGCTCAAAGGCAAAATTCAAGAGCTGGTCAACGCTGGTGTTGTCACTCTGCAACAAGATGAAAAGAATGTTACCGCAAACATGGTCTCAGTTTAATTCGGTGATTTTTCTCCACAGATGGTGCAACATGGTGTCATTCCTATTCCCAAAGCTACTCTTAAGATTAAGAATATCCCTCCTTCTCAAAATGGAGACCTCGTTCCCTTATCTCTTGATAATGGCGAGATTCTATAGATTTATCCTGATCTTGCTTCGAAATTCGAAGTTTCCTCCTCTTCCAAGAAGAAAGACCGATCCAAGGGCAAGACAAAAACTTACAACATGGTATCTTTTGATAGTCGAAGAAGAAATTCTATTGGGCACCAGATCAGGGAAAGCCTATCTACGGGAAGTTCTTGAAACTCAAGAGAATCCTTCTTCCTCTTCTGAGTCTACTCCAGTGCAACCTGCTTCCACTGAAGAGATCCCTTCTACAGCATCACCAGTTGTAGTATCCATTCCTTCCAAACCAACAGTAGCTGACAAGGGCAAACAATAAGTCCGTTTCGACAAACCATTGAAGAAGTCATCTCCTACAGGACTTGAAAAGCCTTACAACTTCGATATCTTGGCTCAACTAGCCAATACACCGGCTAGGTTGTCAATTTTTGAGCTCTTGCGCCTCTCTAAAGAGACTCGAGAAACTCTAAGTGAAGCCCTAATGCAAGCAGAAACTTGTCTAACTCTTCTCAAGAAGCCGGAAGCAGAACCGGTTTCTTGCCTTCATTGTCATAGTGTGTTGGAGTTAATTCCAAACATCACCTTCACGCAGGACGATATGCTGTTGGAGGATAATAGACACGACCGTCCTTTATATTATACAGGATATATTGATTCTATGAAGGTTGATCGTATTCTAATCGATCCGGGGTCTGCTCTCAGCATTATGCTGAGGACTATGCTAGATGCACTGAAAATCCCTATGCATAGTCTTTCCAACACAATCACTACCATCTTGGGGTTCAATCAAGGGAGAAGTGAACCTTTGGGTAAGATTCGCCTAAAACTCCAAATTGGCAATCTTCGTACTAAGGTGACCTTCCACATCATAGACAACCATGGTTTTTCTTACAACGCTCTACTGGGGAGGCCATTCTTGCATGAACATAATATTGTTCCTTCAACTCTTCATCAATGCTTCAAATATGTTGATGATAATGGAGAGGTCCAAAAGAAGGTTGCTGATCTCTATCCATTCAGAGGCGTTGAAGTATATTGCAATGACGCTCGTATGTATAAGGAATAATTTATGAAGGTTGTTCTAGCTTTATACACCGAAGAAGAGAAAGAAGTAGTGCCCAAAGAAACCCTCATCATACCTGTCAAAGGGCGAGTTTCTCATCCTCAATCCTCCAAACCACTGACTATTCACTTGCCGGTCCAGAAACAACCAACATATGGTGATCAAAGTTAAAGGGAGCTCACCTCTTCTGAGCCACTTGTTATTGACTTACGTCGTAACAAGGACAAAAAGCAGCTCACTTCTTCTGAGCCACTTGTTATTCATAACAAGGACAAAAGGGAGCTCACCTCCTCTGAGCCGCTTGTTATCGATCTCCGTCGTAACAAGTCCAATCCTCCTCCACGTTCTTCTTCTCCCCCTCTTGTAATCAATCTGACCAAGTCTGCTAAGGCTAAAGGTCATGCTGTAAATACAAATGTACAAATCAATAAAAAAGCATATACTTTCCAGTATACTGATGTCATTTATCATGCTAAGTGCTATTTGGATATGTTAGATAGCTTCCGATCATTTACAATGGGAGTCGTACAATCTCTTCAGACTGAAGTCTCATTTGAACATCCAGATGATTCATACTTTGTGGTTCCATCTCAAAAAAAAGGCGAGAGTCCAATACTTTTTAGTAAAGGACCAGAACAGAAATTCAGCTATACAGATGATAACAAGATTAATGATACCAGACATCTTTAACTCCGTTGTTATAGTCAACAATCAAAAGACATCATTCGAAAATGGGTTATGACTTCAAAAGTGGCCTCAACTACGGTAAAGGAAGAAGAACTCCTATCCGTACAGCTGTTCCAGAAGGAAAGTCAGAGATATATTACAGCAGGACCAAAAGAGGTCTCGGATATACTTCTCCTCCAGTATTATCCCCAGCAGTCTCTGAATCTAATAGCGACGAACGTTCTAACTCTTCTGATTCCAGATTATGGGATTCTGACACCAGTATCGGTCAAGTTCATCGACTGATCGTATCTTCTAACATGGTCACCGCTGAATTTCCAGAAGATTGTGATGAAGACATTGAAGATAATCCTGAAATCGATCTATGGGCTCAAAGAATAGATAATCAATGGGAACTTCGATTCGAACAACGAGAACCTTCTACCGAAGATCAATTAATCCAAGTTGATGTAGGACAAAGTGGGCCACCTCGTCCAATATTCATCAGCAAGAATCTTCCAGAAGCTGATAAGCAAGAATTAATTTTTCTTATTCAAGAATATATAGATGTCTTTGCCTGGAGTTATGAAAACATGCCAGGTTTAGATTCCAAAGTTGCTACTCATAAACTGAACATCTTGCCTAATGCCAAGCCAGTTAAACAACAACAACGGCAATTTAAACCAAAAATGATGGACGCAATCGATGATGAAGTCAAGAAGCTCATCGCTTGTAGATTCATTTGAGAAGAACAACATCCTGATTGGGTAGCCAACGTTGTTCCAGTCCTGAAGAAAACTGGCAACGTACGAGTTTGTATCGACTTTCGAGATCTTAATGAAGCCTGTCCAAAAGATGAATTTTCTCTTCCTATCATGGACGTCATGATTGACAACACTTGTGGGTTCGAGCGAATATCCTTTATGGATGGATTTTCCGGATATAATCAAATTCGGATGAATCCTGAAGAGGAAAAACACACATCTTTCTGTACTCCTCGCGGAGTCTATGTTTGCCATGAAATATAAAAGAGCAGAACAGTTTTATGGGAGGACTGAATGTTTACTTCACGTTACAAACTCGCTTGTACAAAGAAAGCCTAGATACGGAAACCTAGGTACAGCAATCTAAGTACAATTGTTTATTTTTGATTCTGGGGGTTGACGATAGAGGCTCGGGAAAGCGACGACAGCTCTGCCTTACTCCATGGACGATCGGACGTAGCCTTGGCTCCGGTGAAGAAACGCTCGGTGTTGATGAATAAGATGCTCT
Organism: Iris pallida; assembly: GCA_029216955.1. NCBI lineage: Eukaryota > Viridiplantae > Streptophyta > Magnoliopsida > Asparagales > Iridaceae > Iris > Iris pallida. The sequence goes on along the minus strand of JANAVB010005596.1, from coordinate 5,126,721 downwards.
GGTGCTCGCTTTGTGGTTACTCCTTCGGCTTCTCTCTCTCTGGGACGAACTCTGTGTATTTTCTCTCTGATTATCGGGGGAGGGAGCCTCTCTTTTTACAAGGGAATGGCACCTTGCTATTTATAAGAATGGGGGGCATCATTAGGGTTTGGATGGATGCCCATTCTTCAAAGTGGCGGCGGCCTGATGATTAAACAATCTAGGCCATTGATCTTGAGCGGGAGGGATCTGGACCACTAATGTGGATTAGGCCAAATCCCATCAGCAATTAATGCTGATTGTAGTGAATCTTTATTATAATGATATGCTGACATCTGCAAATCCAAGTGAATTAATTTAATTCATTCGTCTGCCACGTGTCCCAAATTATTGGGATTTGACCCAAGATCTGGTGTGACACGTGTCTTGTCATTAATGTTGAACCGCATGAGGGGTGGTGATATTTGGGCCGCATGAAGGTTGTCATGACCGAGCCGCATGGAGGAGTTCATGGCTGAGCCGTATGGAGAGTCTCTTTACTTGAACCGCATGAAGGTTGTCATGACCGAGCCGCATGGGTGTCTTCATGGTCGAGCCGTATAAGAGTCTTCATGACTGAGCCGCATGGAGTTCCTTATGAACGGGCCGCATGGGGGCCTTCGTTGTCGAGCCGTATAGGAGTCTTTCTGTTCTGGCCGCATGAGTTTCTTTATGAGCTGGCCGTATGGAGGCCTTTTATATTTGAGCCGCATGGATCTTTGCTGTTCCTAGCCGCATGGACTTTATTCGATCGAGCCGCATGGATTTGTCTCGAAGTTTGATGGGGCAGCACCATGCTTTGTGGTGATTTTCATCATTTCCTAGGAAGATGACGTTCTTTGTGTCAGTCATTATGACAACTTTATGTCATAGTTGTCAGCTGTCAGCTGTCTGCTTTCGAGGCATTAAATGCATCCAGTCGTTAGACACAGTTGTCTTGGGGGGGAAGCCACGTGGCTTTCCGTGGAGCCGCATAGAGTTCCGAGCCGCATGAGGCCTTTTGGCCGCATGGCTCATTCTTTTCTTACTTTTCATGCTTCTACACGACCCCCTTCAAAGTTTTCAATTTGCAAAATTGAAACACTTTGAATAAGAAGCATGACTGGGCAAGGGCCGCATGAATGTATTCTGTCTTAGCCGCCTGGACTTGTCTAGCCGCATGAATATCCGGACCGCATGAATATCTGGGCCGCATAGGCTTCTTGGCCGCATGAACTTCCTGCCACGTCCACTGCCACGTGTGCAAATCTTTTACAAATCTTCCTCATTTAATGCTCTTGATTCACAGTTGGGTTTAATGGCCGCTTTTTGGGCCAGGATCCTAAGAGTCGGGCCTTGATTAGCCATTTGTCTCGATGATCGATGAGTCAGTCATCATATTTTGCACAAAATCTGAGGCACGAAATCCGAAGCATTTTCTTCTTTCTGCCTATAAATAGAAGCGCTCTCACCTTAGAGAAATTTCTTCTGCTCTCTTTTGTCTTCGTCTTCTTGCTGCAACTTGTTCTTCCCCTCTTCAGCACTAATGGCTCCGAAGAAAGTTGTGTCGAAGGCGGCGAAGGAAAAGGCAGTCGCTTCTGCGGTGACTACGGCGGCGGCCGCTCCTCCGTCGGTCACCATTCACTCTGATGTTCATCCACCCATCGCTGGTGACGGAGTTTGTCTATCTGTCGCCATAGCTCTGCTGCATATTTTATGCACAAGCCCTAAAAACTCGTCGATATGATCGCATAAACGCTTCGCTCCATGGAGCCGCATGAGCTTTGTCGCACTCGATTTGGGCCGCATAAGCATAACTTATTTTGAACCGCATACGCTTATCTGTGTGTGGCCGCATAAACTTATCTGAATCTGAATCGCTTAAGCTGAGTTAAACTTTAAACCGCATGAGTCTGCTTGTTCAGGGCCGCATGACTCTTCGAATCGCATAGGCCTGTATGAACTGTGGACTCATCTGACTCTGAGCCGCATGAGGCTATGACGAACCAAGCCGTATGGACTCATCTGGTTCTGAGCCGCATACACCTATGCTGATCTGATCCGCATATGCTTTAGATGATCTTCAAATTTTGACTATCTCTTAACTTTGTTTCCTTGTCCTTCTTCAGTGAATCTGCCAGTCAGCCCCGCAGGAAGACTCCTAGTGGGCTCGGGTCAGCTTGCTATGGGAGTGCGACAGAACGATCTAATTCGTCAAGTGTCGGAACAGCTCCTTGTCAACGAGCCTTTTGAGCGACTTAACTTTATCAGGGCTCAATCTTTTCTGTTTCTTGGTGATATGATGGGCTGCGGGAAGCTAGACGACAATTTCTTGAGGTCGGTCTTCCTCTTCGGGGATGCACTGGTCGTAAAAAATTCCTAAGTGTTGGATTTATCCGAGAATTGGGATTTTAGTTTGGATGGAATGCAGATTCACATCCCTCTCATGGAACGTCACTACCCTTTTGCTTGGTTTAATATGATTTTTATGGATAGGCAAATGACAGGCCCTCTTACTCCGACCAGACCAGGGATGTTTGTGGGCAATATCCGTTTCAATAGAGCTACTGGGTCAGTGCGTGCGTTCAAGGATCCGATCAGTCGATCTGTGATGGGGTTGGTTCCGGGTACCTTTATCAACACACTCAGGCCCAACTTCTCGTTTACTCAGGCTGATACTTTTTTGAACCAGCTTGCCCGGAAAGGAACCTATCCCATTGGCAAATTGGCACTGCCAAGCTGGCTGAACCCCACTCCTACGTGGGCTAACCTGACTTTGTGGATTTTGCGGACACATGAGACCTTCTTGCGAGAAGCTAATCTTTATGACGCTATTCGGAGCACCAGCCACGGGTTGCCCATTAACAGGCCATTGTTTATGGCCCTCCTGGAGATGTACAACTGCCGTACGGGAACTTTCTTCACACCCGTTGGGGAGTTGGGACTTGCTCTTCATGAGATGCACGAGGTTTCCAAGCTGCCCTAGGGAGAAGAGCCTCTTGAGGTGTACACTCCGACGAACGAGGAGTTTGAGGATCTAGATCGGCGATTTTTGGGTCTCGTTGCTGTGTACCAAGAATTATTATGTCATCACAGTACTTGCCACCAGGCGGCTATCAAGAAAAATGGTAGTTCGGAAGGGGCCGCCCCTCATACCACTTCTTGGGTCGCCTATCTGTTTAAACTTTGTGCTGCCGGCGGAGTGACTTCCCGAGATCGTCAGACTCCCGAGGAGGTAGAAGACTTGGTGTTGGCTGCTAAGAGGTCAAAGTCTAAGGGTGACACATTTGGGAGCCAGATTGACTCCTTCAGTTATTTTTATTGTGGTACCCGACGACTGTCAGGAAAGGCTCTCTTGGCAGGGTTCTTGATGGTGTGGCTGCGCAACTGCGTGGTCTTAGGAGGGGCTGGTTCCATCGAGAGAATCAGTCATCATTTTATTCTTCCTGCCGTGAAGCTGGCCTTCGGGGTCAGGTTGTCTCTTCTTCCTGCTATGGTGTGCAGCATACACCATGGTCTCTGTGCTGTCTCGACCAAGGTCATCGCTCGTGACGTGGCGATGAACTTCGAACGTGTAGAGCTACCCTATCATTACCTGATGGGATGACTATTGTTGCATTATCGGTCCTTGATGAGGCCTGGGACGAGAGATGGAGTTACAGATGACGACGCCTTTCTTTTCCGATATCGTCGTCACCCTTAGGAATATAGTACCATGCCGGCGTGTCGAAAGATGCTGGCGAGGGTAGACGGATATAATCTCTTTGTGTCCGTTTCTTCTTTTACTGATGTGGAAGTGAGGAGTATCCATATTGATGGTGTCAGGCCTCCTCACTTCTTATCTGACAAGATGCGTCTCTGGTTGCGAAATATTCGCCCAGCGCATCTAGTTTATCGCTACTGCAATGCGGTATACCTGGAGCCCTATTTGCCCAGTAGGTTTGCTCGTCAATTTGGGTATGGTCAATTGTTCCTTGGTCGTCCCAGCCCTTGCCTGGGATTTGAAGGTAGCGTTCTCGATGGTATTAGGGCATGGAGATACTATGACACTTGTCATACTCAAACTAGCTTTTCGGTTCCTGCTGTGAACGTGTAAGGGGAAATTTTGCATATGGCGGCTGTATATCACGTTATGGTGAACCAGCCTCCTGCTGAATTTGACCAACGGGCCAGCTTTATTGTGGGTACTCGTCTGGCGGAGAGGGCTACGGCGTCAAAGACGAAAAAGAGAGGGGTGAATTGGATCCCCGTGTCTGACTCCACATCTTCTGATACAGCCGAGGGAGATGATGGGCGGGACGACGAGAACTCTCTTCTTTCTGAAGACGAAGCAACGGCGGGTCAACCGCCTATCATGACGGATGAGGCGAGGATAGATGAACCACCCTCTATATCAGATGCGGTGGTGGATCCGTTGCCACCTGTACCAGAGGTGGTGAGGGTAGAGGAGCCGCCTGTCGTGCTTGGTCCTTCGCGTAAGCGGGGCAGGCGCGAGTCTACTGACGGCAGCGTGGCCTTTTCAATAAAGAAATCTGTAGTCAGGTGTCGTAGGCTGCTTATTAAGGAGAGTGGTGAAGACGCCGTTCAAGAGGTAAGATCGGATTGTAGCCATCTTCTTGTTTTGTACCTCTTTTCATTCAGGATATGATCTAATCTTTTTTTTCTTTGTAGGCGTCTGATGAATCGGGCTCTTATGAACCGTCTACGGCTCCTGAAGTTGATCTCTCCGCCCTGATTAGTGGCGTGTGTGCTGCAGCCTTTTCTGCATGGGCTTTCTCAGTGACGGCTGGGGGCTCCCAAGTTGCCAAGGCCTCGGTCCGAGGGGACGAGAGGTCTCTTGGGCCCATTTCCGAGGTCGTCATATTTCAGCAAGGCGAGGCTGCTCCCGCCGCACCCCTTCCTAGGGGTGCTGGGGCGGAAGAACTTATCGCATTGGACTCGGAGCCCGCCGGCGAAGAGGCTGCGGTGGTTGCGGATGAACCTCAGCCTTCGCAATCTTCTGCCGGTAAGATAGGCCAAATCTTGACTAGTGAGGGGGCTTATTTGCTTTATCATCATATCCTTTGGGTCAAGTCAATTCATGGTTGTCTTGGACATACAGGTCCTGACCCTTCACTTCCCGTGGCGGGTGTTCTTGAGGAAGGCTTGGCCAGCCATGATCTGGGAGAGATGAACGTTCCCTCCCCTCCACCGGCTCATGTTGAGGGACCTTCCGCCAACCTCGGATAGATGGAAGCGGAGCTTGGTGCAGGAGCGATGGTCTCCGCCTCATCCTCTACGGCTTATGTAGCTCTGGAAAGTGACCTCTCGGCTCTGCCAAGCATACAAGTTCTGCGGGCTGCTGAAGAGGAGTTGGCCGCTGTTCATGCGTCTTTCCGTACAGAGTTTGTTTCCCTCATGGCAGGGGCAGCAGATTCTGTTATATCTTCTTCGGTGTTGCCAGCCACACTCCCGCTGACGCCGGCTTCTACGGAGGCTCTGGACGAGGCGACGCAAGATGTGGTTGACAACTTCTATCACCACTTGACGAGGGGCGTAGATGCTGCCGTAGAATGGGGGATCTCTTTTTCTCTGTCCCCGCGGTGCGCTCGGGGCCAGATCGAAACTTTGAAGGCTCTTCCTGGTGGGCTAGGGCAGGCTGCGCTCCTAGAACCCAAATTGGCAGAGGCTGATCGGCTCGTGACCCAATTGTTGGCGTTACGCCAAGCTGACTTGCCTGTTGCAATTGAGCATGAACGGAAATTGTTTATTGCCGCTCGGGAGAGGATAAAGTTGGCTCGGGATACTGTCGGACCAGTTATGAAGGATGACCTCGACAAGCTTTCTGCCTCGTATGAGGGACTGTGTCGTCGAACCCAAATTTATAGAGCTCGGGAGGATAGTGCTTCCCGTGGTATAGCTGACATGAAGGAGCGGATCCTTGCTCTTCAAAAGGAGCTAGCCTTTCTAGAGGCGGAGCTGGAAGCTGCCTGTGCGGAGCAGGAGTCCCTCGTCCGGGAGGCCGATAAGGTCTCCCGGTCTTCTGTTAACCTGGAGCGGTCTTTCAAGAAATTTGAAGACAACTGGCAAGCTCATGCTCATTTGGAGGATACGACAGTGCTGACCCAAGAGGCAGAACATCGCGCCAAGCAGAGGTTTGAGCGGTCAGTTGCTTTATTGAAGGACCGTCTTGCAGCATTGTGTGCCCCGGAATAGTGATCAATCTTATGTTTCTGTTTGCTGTTTTCTTTTTCTTTCTTTTCATTTTGTATAAGGATATGATCCCGAGCGATGTAGCACTCCAAACTTTGAATAAATGAGCATATTTCAACTCATCTTCTCTTTCTTGTACTTGCGATGTTTGTGGAATTGGATTTGCTGGGAGAATTATCTGTGGACCTGTTACTCTGGGCATACCTTGGTTTTAGGTACGAGTAACAAGTTTTAGGAGGGGAATACCTAGAACAATCTTTGCGATAAGACAGCTAAAGAAGTTCTTGGTATTTGAGAGAATGCCTTGGAGCAGCTGGGCTCTTGGGCATGGTGGGGAAGGGAGTGGCATTTGTGGTCGACTGAGGACGTTTGTGGTCATCGGAAGACATTTGTGGGCCTATTATCCTGGGCGTACTTTGGTTATGAGTACGGATAATATGTCGAGAGAGGACTATCATACTTGCTCAGAGGTAGTGAGGACTTGGCAAGTATGGGGATTTTTATACCGTAGAATCTTCTTGCTCAGAGGTAGTGAGGACATGGCAGGAGTGGATTCAACGGAGGATATTTGTGGACCTATTATCCTTGGCGTACTCCGGTCGTGGGTACGAATAATAGGTTGAGGGGTAACCATCATACTTTACTCAGAGGTGTAAGGACATGGCAAGCATGAATGGTTTCTTCGACGGAGCCTTCTCACTCAGAGGTCACGGGAACATGGCAAGAATGGGCCCAATGAAGGATGTATAGAACGACTCAGAGGTAGGAGGACGTGGAAGTTCTATGAGGGGGCGGTTTATTTTTGGTGGAAGTGGAACAACTCAGAGGTAGCATCAACATGGTTGTATAGGAAATTTGTGGATCTGTTACCCTTTTTGTGAATTGAGAATGCGGGTAGTAGATCAGATGAGTTCAGCGGTACCAGCAGGTACGTAACTCGATAATATGAGATTTTGTGGATATGAGTTTAGCGGTACCAGCAGGTACATGACTCGATGATTGAGGATACGAGTATGAGTTCAGCGGTACTAGCAGGTACATAACTCGATAATTTAGGAATATTTGGAATGCGAGTTCAGTGGTACCAGCGGGTACATGACTCTATAATTAGAAAGATTTTGAGAGGGATCGTGAGTTCAGTGGTACCAATGGGTACGTGACTCTACAATCAAGGATATTTGGGGGTAGGCATGAGTTCAGCAGTATCAGAGGATACATAACTCTACAATTGGTGATGTAGGGACTCAGAATGTAAGTTCAGTGGTACGGAAAGGTACATGACTCTACACTCTGAGATATTTTGAGGATGTCATTTCAGACATAATACTTCTTTAGGAACTTGTCGTTGACGGGCAGCATGAGCAAGTCTCCATTTTGTTTTGTGAGGCGGTAGGCACCATTGGAGAATACAGCCTCAATAATGAACGGGCCTTCCCATTTTGGCTGGAATTTACCGGCGATTTTGTGTGTCATAACCATCGGCCTTCGAACTGCCAAAACGAGGTCGCCCACGTGGAATGTTCTGATTTTGACCTTCTTGTTGAAAGCTCCAGAGATTCTAGCTTGATATAGTTCGATTCGTTGTTGAGCTAGCAAGCGTTTCTCATCTAGGGCTTCCAATTCTTGCAATCGACGGTGATAATTTTCGTCTGTCGTCAACTGATGTGTGAGGGCGACACGGAGTGAGGGGATCTGAGTCTCTAATAGAAGGACTGCCTCGCTCCCGTATACCAGAGAAAATGGTGTATTTCCGGTGGCCGTTCAGACTGTGGTACGATACACCCATAAGCATTCGCCGAGCTTCTCATTCCAATCGCGTTTGTTGGATGACACGAATTTTTTGAGTAGCTTGATTATGGTTTTGTTGAATGCTTTTGCTAACCCGTTTGCTGCTGGGTTGTAGGGTGTTGAAGTAATGTTCTGAATTCGATGCTTGTCACAGAACCGGTAGAATACATGGCTTGCGAACTGCGGCCCGTTGTCAAGAATGATCCTTCGGGGTAGTCCAAAGTGGTAGATAACGTAATGCTTAAGGAAGCTGATCACGTTTGAAGTCTTCACTTCTGCCAGTGGGATGGCTTCCGCCCATTTGGAGAAGTAATCAGTGATGGCGAGTATGAATCGGTGTCCTTTGGACGATGGCGGGGTGATTGGACCGATGATGTCCATGCCCCATGCTTCGAATGGCCAGGAGGCTACAGTCGGATGTAGGAACTCAGATGGCTGGTGGATGAAGTCGGAGTGGACCTGACAGGCTTTGCATTTTTGTGCGTAATCTATTGCGTCTGCGACCATCGTAGGCTAGTAATAGCCCATTCGGCGAAGGCGATCCTGCAACTTCGGGCCAGGCTGATGGGCCCCACAAACACCATCGTGGGCTTCGTGTACGGCTTCCTTGGCTTCTGTATTCGACAGACATTATAGCAATAAACCGTCATATGATCGTCGATATAGCATTTTTGTCTCTGTATTGTAGAAGAATCTGAGAGACCGTCTTCTGACGGGAGTAGCTTCTTTCAGATTCTCTGGTAGAATGTCGTATACTGCAAAATCGATGAACGGCTGTCTCCAGTCTGTCACTTTGTCGACTAAAAGAGCGGAGTGACTTTCAATATACTGAACGTTATCCTTAGGACAGACCAATTCACGGCCTATCATAACAACCTGATGATGAGTGTAATTTGGCACAGCTAGGGAAGCGGCCAAGCCAGCCAAGGCGTCAGCTTCAATGTTCTGGAGTCTGGGAACATGTTCTATGAAGAATTCTTCCAAAGATGAGATGATGTCAATTGCTATTTGATGGTACGGGATCATGTCTTCGTGGCGAACCTCGTACGACCCCCGAATCTGATTGACGATTAGCTGCGAATCACCATATGCTTCGAGATACTCTACCCCCAGCTCGTTTGCAAGCCAGAGGCCAATGACTAAGGCGTTGTATTCGGCCACATTATTTGAACAGGGCTCTGTGAGTGAGTAGGCCCGATTGATTACCAGGCCGGAGGGAGAAATCAGCACTACTCCAACTCCAGCGACGATGTTGCCTTTGGGTCCAGTTCTCGAAGCACCGTCGAAGAACATTCGCCAGATGGCGTCACGGGAATCTGCATTGTTACTGGTGACCTCGTCCGGTATCTCTTCGTATACTATGGTCGTCTCAGAACCTGGATGGGCTGCCAGGAAGTCTGCCAGAGCCTGGCCTTTGACAGCTTTTGGCGAGATGAAGATCATATGGTATGGTGATAGTAATATCGCCCAGGTAGCAAGGCGAGAGCTGAGTGCCCCAGGTTTGGTCATGAGGACCCTGAGGGGGTTGATTCGCGAGATTACGTGGATGGTTTGTCCTGTGACGTAGTGTCGCGTCTTTTGGATGGCGAACACGAGAGCAAGGCATTCCTTCTCCACGGCCGTATATCGATACTCTGGCCCAATCATCTTTCGACTGAGGTAGTATATAGCTTACTCATGGCCTGCATCATTGTTCTATGCCAGTAGAGCGCCAAGAGAATGTTCCATGGCTCGTACATAGAGTAGGAATGGCTTCCCTGCAACAGGAGCCATAGGACTGGAGGATTCGATAAATATTCTTTGATACTGTCGAAAGCGTGTTGGCATTCTTCATCCCATATGAAGGAGACTCCCTTTCTCATAAGGTGGGTGAATGGTTGACATCGCCCGGAGAGGTTAGAGATGAACCTCCTGATGTAAGCTAGCCTACCCTAGAGGCCCCGGAGTTCGCAAAGATTTCTCGGGGGACCTATCTCCATGATTGCCTTCGTTTTCTCAGGGTCGATGTGGATGCCCTGAGAAGTGATGACGAAACCTAGGAATTTGCCGCTGGAGACACCCAGGAATGATTTTGTAGGATTTATTTACTGTCTTGCGTAAGTGCTCCCTGAAGATGACGCTCATAGCTCTTTGATAGGTGGTGCCAGCATTCCTTAATCCGAAGGGCATAACGGTGTAGCAGTATGTGCCAATCGGTGTTCGAAAGGATGTGTGTTTCTCGTCTTCTGGAAACATTTTGATCTGGTTGTATCCCGAGAAGCCATCCATGAAGGACATGCGTTCGAAGCCGCAGGTATTATCGATCATGATATCTGTGATAGGGAGAGGGAATTCATCTTTGGGACATGCTTCGTTCAGATTGCGGAAGTCGATGCAGATTCGGATCTTTCCATTCTTTTTGAGGACCGATACTATATTGGCTACCCAGTCTGGATATTGCTCCTCACGAATAAAGCCACTGGCTATTAGTTTGTTGACCTCAGCTTCGATAGCATCTATGATATCCGGGCGGAACCATCGTTGTTGTTCCTTGACTGGTTTTACGTCCGAACGGATATTGAGTTTGTGGATTGCGATCTCGGGATCCAGTCCCGGCATGTCTTCGTAGCTCCAGGCGAATACGTCAATATATTCTTTGACGAGTTGGAGCAGCGATTCGCGCTCTTCGTCTGTCAGACTTTGGCTGATGAAGATTGGTTTTAGGGAAGTTTCATCACCAAGATTAACTTGTATGACCTCATCTTCAGTAGGAGGTTCTCTTTGCTCAAAGCGCTTCTCACATTGTTCATCTAACTGTTGTGCCCATGGTTCTAGTTCAAGAAGTTCGAGAATATCCTCGTCTTCTTCATAGGCGTCGGTAAATGCCATGTTGACGGATAAGGCGTGTCTGAAGACGTCCCCGATGCTAGTGTCTGAATCAGAGTTGGTGACCCAGTTGAATGTGAATGCCAGTCACATTCTTCGTTTGAACTTTCGGGGGTCGTTATAGGCGTGACATACCCCACACCACATCGAGTTTTGCTATAGTAGTCTCGTGGCTTACCAACCGGGACTACTGGCTTCAGAGGTAACCGTCGACCGATGCCGTAGTTCAATCCTGGTGTGGTTTCTAGATCATATCCTTGTTTCTGCATGAGATGTTTGGATTGAGGGCTATATAAATAGAGAGGCAATCTTCCGACATCCGGTTCGGGGTCGACCTCCTCTATGGTAAAAGGCTGTGGATCGTCTTTCCGGCCGAAGTTGATTGGATGGTCTCCTCCTTCGATTATGCGATAGGCGTCTTCCAATGGAATAAACTGGTTGTCGGTGTAAACGTTTGTCACCTTTATGTGTAGGTGAGTGCCTATGCCGTATTCTTTAGCGTACAATGTACAAAGCTTATTAAGCTCAAGGTAATTCAAAGTTATCCCTTTATTAATGAAGTAGGGGATCTTTTTAGGGGGAATTACATCATCTTCGGATGGAACATCAGTGTAAGAAGCCACATATTTGGTTAACTCAGGCTCTTCTTTTGCAACCCCCAAGACGAATGAAGATTGGGATGACGACCTGGACAGTTTGATTGTCAAAGGCTCCATTGATGGAACTGACCGAGGGGTCGTGGGTGCACTTGCTACCCCCTGCAGACTGCGGGGAGTTGTGGGAGCACTTGCTACCCCCGGCTGAATGTTTGTTCCTAGACGGGGAGTCGTTGGAGCACTTACTACCCCTGGCTGAAGGCTGGATCGCTGATTAGCTCTATGGAGACGAATTGTCATTGGTTTGTCGGAGGGATGAAGCACCTCTGATTGTTGACGGTTGGCCCTCGGTAGCCTGATTGTTACTGGCTCTGTTGAGGGTCTTGGTGCTTGGCCAGACCTTGGTAGCCGGATTGTCATCTGTCCTTCTTGCGCCGAGAGGCTGATTGCATCCTAACGCAGAGTAGCTGTAAGGGGTGCAGTTCTACCAGGTTTTCGAGATTAGAGGTGGATCGTCAGAGGTTCTTCTGATCTAGTTGTCACTTCGGTTGGAGTCTGAATGTCTTCTTCATCCAGGTGCCTTTTCGATTTCTCATATAGGCATGAGTCGGAGTAGTAAGACTCGACTCCCTTAAAGGGGTCGATGTCAGCAAATTCTGTCTTTACGAAGCCGTGCTTGTCGACGTACTTGAAATACTGGTATAGTGTGGAAGGCACTATCATGTAGTCGTATATCCAAGGACGCCCCAGGAGGATGTTGTAGGATGTATCAGCGTCTATGACATAGCAAGTCACCTCTGACTGAAGATCGCCTATCTGGCATTTCAGACGAATCTTTTCGATAGGGTAGCTCCTGCCCGAATTGAAGCCACTGATGGCAGTGCTGGTTGGTGTCAGACGATGCATTGGGATGCGCAAATGGTGCAGCAGACTCTTCAAAATGATGCTTATGGAGGAGCCGGGATCAATATGCATCCGGTCTACCTTGATATCGCCGATGTATCCAGTATAATACAAGGGGCGATCATGGTAGTTGGTCTTAATAAGCATGTCTTGCGGAGTGAAGACGATGTTTGGCATTGCGCCAGTGCAGGCACTGTCTTGGAGATCCAAGGATGAATCCTCCCCGGTGAGGTTGGATTGGGCCAGATAAGCATCAACATTTTGGAGTGCTTCGTTCAGTGCAATACGAACGTCTTTGGAGAGTCTCAGGAGTTCGTATAGTGACAACTTGGCTGGTGTGTTAGCCAATTGTGCCAAGATGTCGAAGTTGTAGGGTTTTTCCTGCCCCTGAGGTATTTTCCTTCGGAGCGGTTTGTCGAATCGAGTATCCTTCGGCCTAGGCTTGTCGGTCGTCGAAGGTCCTGGAGCATGAGCGGGGGCAGGCTGACGATCATCCGCTGAATTGCTTGGGGGAGGCTGCGTTTGTGCCCCGGATCGAGTGACTACGGCGGTAGCCTCTTCGATTTTTGCTGAGATTGTTCAACAAGATCTGACTTTCCCATTCTTCCTTTTGACAGCAGAGGGTGGCGTAGGTTGAGTCACCTCTGACACTAGGTCTGGATGGACCCACATGATTTCTCCTTGTGGTGTGGTGAGAGGTACAAGACCGACTGCTTGGTCTCGGGGAGGTGGAAGATTAGTGACCTCCATCTTTGCTCTGGGAATAGGCACTACTCCGTCTTGCGCTTCTGTTGGTGGAAAGTTGCCGAATTGTACTGATACCATGTTGGCTGCCACAGTCACATCTTCAAAGTCAATGGCTAGAGCATTAGAATCGATGAGGTGCTGGATATATCGTTTCAGCTGGAAGCAATCTTGTGTGGCATGGTGGAGGTAGCGGTAGAAATGGCAGTAATTGGGACTTTCTATCTCTGCAGGGCAAGGTTCACGCCTTGGAGGAGGGAGCTGAATCCGACCCCCTTGTATGAGCATGTCTATGATGGGCTTGACATGACTATCTTCGAAGGAGTAATTTATTTGCGGCCATTGCTTGTCAGTTGGCTTTGACTCAGGTTTCTGGGTCGTATTAGTCACCATAGCCTGCTTGCCCTTGTTGTCTCGATTATTGGAGGGATTACCCCTAATGTCGTTCCTGGTGTTAGTACGCTTGCCTCTGTTCTCTCCTTCTGAGATGTGTACTCCCAATTGACGAGCCTTTTTCAATCTTTCTTCAGCACTAGTGGCACTGATGATGAACGTCTTCCAGTCCTTAAATTGACTTTCGCTCATCCAGAGACTGATTGTTGGGAGCAGTCTCTTTTGGCAAATTTCAATTAAAGAGGAATCGGGATTACCGGAAGGCAGCTTCATTGCGGTTTGGCGGAACCGCTCAATATAATTTCTTGTTAGCTCATTCTCCCTTTGAACAACGTCCATGAGGGTGGACATTGTCACGTCCTATCCTACTTCGTAGAACCTTTCTAGGAATAGACGTTTAAAGCCAGCGAAGGATTGTATGCAGTTGTCGGGCAGATTGCGGTACCAATCGAAGGCAACCCCTTCTAATGCTCCGATGAATAATCGTGTGAGGATGGCATCGTCATGCGGCAGATGGTCAGTGGTGACCTCAAAGTAGGTGATGTACCTGCTCGTCGATGTCTTCCCATCGTATGGATTGATGTTGAATGGTTTATATTTTGGTGGAAAGGGAACATCTCTCCATGCAGCAGGATGCGGTTGACGAACCCTGAGGTCCGGGCAGGTTTCTCGGGCGTCGAACATGGCTCGGAGCTCTTGAACCTCACGTTTTACTTCTCTGGCCTCGTCTGCAGCAGTAGGAACTGATATTTCGGGAGGGTTATTGTCCGAGTTTGGTGCAGCTGAATTTGAGTCTGTATTGATTGTGGGTCCGACTTTTGTTTGGCCTTGTGTCCTTCCTTGCAGAGTTGGAAGTGCTGACTTGATCTCGTCCACGGATTTGACCAAGGTGAGAAGTATGGCCTCCAAAGCATCAATACGTTGACGATCACTGGATCCTTCTTGATTGCTATCTGTCATAAACACTGTCTTCACATGATGGGAGACGAAGGGAAAGGTGGATGATGTACTCTCGGAGTCGTACCCCTGTACTGAGAAGTCGTCAGGATATGTGGGGATGTTCTCATCGGGTTCTAATTCGGAAGGAACGGTACCCCCAGCTTCCGAGTTTGCCTCATCTTGGTAATTGTGGACGTTTTTAGGGACGTCGGAACCTTCTGTGTTTGTTGGGGGCACTGTCTCCCATGAATTATCCTCTCGGAACATTGGATTATCATGGATGTTTGGGGGAATACTACCCCCGACTTCAATGTCCTTCGATGAATTTCCAAGTGCAGCAGATTTCGTCTTTGAACGAGTGCCTTGGAAAACTCCTCCCAAAGCGGTGGTAGACAACCGCTTGCTTGAGATTCTTGGGCTGGATGTGTTTGTCTTCTATCCCTTTCTGTGGCCCGGGATTCTCAAGACAGAGTTGCAGGAAGCGACGAGAAGCGTCTTCTCCTTAGAAATCGGGTGCTATAATCGTTGGAAGGCGAATCGTCGATCTTTTTGTAATGTCGCCTTATTGCAGCAACAGTTGATGATAACTTGGGTGCATTGATGCTCAAATTCTCTGCACCCCGAGCTGTCATCCCTTTCCTTACGTTTGTGAAGGATCACATCACGCAAGTCATTTGCTTTATGGATTCGGAAATCCTGAGCACGAGAGTGTGTGGGCCTCCTGCCTGCTCCCTGATTTGAAGGTAGTACGTAAACTTGCCTCTGATCGTTGTCGGGAGATGCTTGATGACTATCCCGTCCGATGGCCGCATGGGGCTGGGTACGGGTAGTTTTATACAACTTTCCATTAGGGGCCCGTGTGATGATCAGCGGGACGCCCCGATAGTTAGAGGTTGGGGCAGCTGACTGGGCTTGGTGAGCCCGCGCTGCCTTAGACTTCTTTCCTCTAGCACCTGCGGGTGCGTAATAGGAAGAGTCAAAGTTGGATAACACGGAGTCTGGCCCCTCATCCAGAGAACCATCAGGACCGCATGAGAGTCGGTCGAAGACTGATCGAGAGAAACGTGGAATGGATGCTATGCGGCTGGGATTGGAAGCCGTGTAGGCTGTCTGCATGCGGCTATCTTCAGCTGTTGTAGGAGTTGTTTCTGTGCAGCTAGGAGTCATGATCGTGCAGGCTGGCCGCATGCGGTTGGCAATGGTAGCCGCACGAGTTTTCTGCAAGCGATTGACTTTAGTAACCGCAAGAGTCTTGTTCATACGCCTGGCAACTGTAGCCGCATAAGATATACGGCTGACAGATGTAGCCGTCTGTGTTTTCTTTATGTGGTTGGCAGATGTAGCCGCATGAACTTTCTTCATGCGGTCAGCACCCTTATGCGGCTCGGACCGCATAGAGCTCTTCTTTGTCCCAGCAAGTCCAACATCATAGTATTTTCTTCTGTCGGACTTGGGGACAGCAGAGTGCTCCATGGTCGGAAGTGGGGCCACAGAAGAGTCATTTCTGCCGTCTTGAGCAATAGAGGGCATCTCTGTAAGAGCTTGAGGAGGAGCAAATGATTTGGGTCTCCACTCCCTGTAGGCCTTCTTTGTGCGGGCTCGCTTCTGGATCGGGCCAGCGCTCTTGTCGGAGAGCATTTCTTCAAACGCCTGTTGGTCGAACCGGGCGACCAACATCTGTTGAGTGGAGCCAAGTTTGGCTATATCCGATTGCGTCACCAACTCCTCAGCCGTGGAGAAGTTTGTCCCCAGCAGAGTCGCTATCGTGTTTGCCATAAAATATAAAAGAGCAGAACAGTTTTATGGAAGGACTGAACTTTTACTTCACGTTACAAACTCGCTTGTATAAAGAAAGCCTAGATACGGAAACCTAGGTACAGCAATCTAAGTACAATTATTTATTTTTTATTCTGGGGGGTAACGATAGAGGCTCGGGAAAGCGACGACAGCTCTGCCTTACTCCTTGGACGATCGGACGTAGCCTTGGCTCCGGTGAAGAGACGCTCGACGTTGATGAAGAAGATGCTCTGGTGCTCACTTTGTGGTTTCTCCTTCGGCTTCTCTCTCTGGGACGAACTCTGTGTATTTTCTCTCTGATTATAGGGGGGAGCCTCTCTTTTTGCAAGGGAATGGCACCTTGCTATTTATAAGAATGGGGGGCATCATTAGGGTTTGGATGGATGTCCATTCTTCAAAGTGGCGGCGGCCTGATGATTAAACAATCTAGGCCATTGATCTTGAGCAGGAGGGATCTGGACCACTAATGTGGATTAGGCCAAATCCCATCAGCAATTAATGCTGATTGTAGTGAATCTTTATCATAATGATCTGCTGACATCTGCAAATCCAAGTGAATCAATTTAATTCATTCGTCTGCCACGTGTCCTAAATTATTGGGATTTGACCCAAGATCTGGTGTGACACGTGTCTTGTCATTAATGTTGAACCGCATGAGGGGTGGTGATATTTGGGCTGCATGAAGGTTGTCATATCCGAGCAGTATGGAGGAGTTCATGGCTGAGCCGCATGGAGAGTCTCTTTACTTGAACCGTATGAAGGTTGTCATGACCGAGCCGCATGAATATGTTCATGACCGAGCCGCATGGGTGTCTTCATGGTCGAGCCGCATAAGAGTCTTCATGACTGAGCCACATGGAGTTCCTCATGAACGGGCCGCATGGGGGCCTTCGTTGTCGAGCCGTATAGGAGTCTTTCTGTTCTGGCCGCATGAGTTTCTTTATGAGCTGGCCGTATGGAGGCCTTTTATATTTGAGCCGCATGGATCTTTGCTGTTCCTAGCCGCATGGACTTTATTCGATCGAGCCGCATGGATTTGTCTCGAAGTTTGGTGGGGCAGCACCATGCTTTGTGGTAATTTTCATCATTTCCTAGGAAGATGACGTTCTTTGTGTCAGTCATTATGACAACTTTATGTCAGAGTTGTCAACTGTCAGCTTTCGAGGCATTAAATGCATCCAGTCATTAGACACAGCTGTCTTGGGGGGAAGCCACGTGTCTTTTCGCGGAGCTGCATAGAGTTCCGAGCCGCATGAGGCCTTTTGGCCGCATGGCTCATTCTTCTCTTATTTTTCATGCTTCTACAGTCTATTGCTATACTGTGATGCCATTTGGTCTCAAGAACGTCGGTGCAACTTACCAACGAGCTATGAGTACCATCTTTTGAGATCATCTACGCAAGACTGTCGAATGCTATGTTGATGATATCGCCGTCAAAAGTCGTCAAAAGGAAGATCATATTCAAGATTTGAGAACAATCTTCAATCTCATGCGCCAACATCAACTCAAGATGAATCCCACCAAGTCATTTCTGGGTGTTTCTAGTGGCAAATTTTTTGGCTTCGTCATTACCTCTAAAGGTATACACGTGGATCCCGAGAAGATCAAAGCCATTCAAGAGATGCGTCCTCCACGCAACCTAAAAGAGCTACGAGGATTCCAAGGACGACTTGCGTACATCAGGAGGTTCATTTCAAATTTGTCTGGACGCTGCAGACCATTCACTCAACTAATGAAGAAAGGTGTATCTTTTATTTGGACCGAAGAATATCAACGAGCATTTGAAGACATAAAACGATATCTCATGAATCCACCAGTCTTGGTGCCACCAATCTCTGGCATACCATTCTTAATGTACGTCCGTGCCATGGACCATTCATTGGGTACTTTACTTGCCCTAAAGAACAAAGAAGGTCATGAACAGGCTATCTATTACCTCAGTCGTACTATGATTGGTGCTGAACACCGTTATAGTCCGGTCAAAAAAGAATGCTTAGCTCTTACGTTTGCTGTGCAAAAGACTCGGCATTACATCATTGGACAATCTATTCATGTCATATCCCGAGTCAATCTTCTTCGGGTACTCATGAAGAAACCCAGCACTCTCAATTCTCGGCTAGCTACATGGGCCATTCTGCTAGCTCAATATGACATGGTATATGTACCACAAAAATCTGTTAAAGGTCAAGCTCTGGCAGATTTCTTAGCAGCTCATCCTGTTCCAGAAATATCCAAACTTTATGATGAAATTCCAGATGAGACCTTGGAAATCAACATCTCTGAAGAATTTCCTCCATGGCGTCTATTCTTCGACGGTGCATCCAGAATCGGACCAAATGGTGTTATTATCGCAGGAGTAGTTGTCCTTGTTTCTCCAGACGGGTCAACCATCCAAAGAGCATACTCACTAGATGAACCTTTGTTCCATAAATGTAGCAGAGTACAATGCTTTACTTATCGGTCTTCAGCTGGCTAAACAACTGGACGTCGAATATCTCGAAGTCTATGGTGACTCTAAACTGGTTGTTAATCAGGTTAGAGGAATCTATGAAGTTCGCCATCAAGATCTACTGCCATACCATGAAGCTGTAATTAACATGGCTTTACTATTCAAAGCCTTCTTCATCGATTATATTCGTCGAGCTTGCAATACTGAAGCAAATGCTCTAGCCAATCTTGCAGCGGTCTTAGCCATCCCTATCAAAAGACAGCAGGTGGTGGTTGTTTCAAACCGAGAATTATTTTGTGTCGAAAACAATCGTAATATTGAATTCAGCAATTTCGCTGAAGCCAATGTTATCAATGAAGATTGGAGAGTTCCCTTCATCGACTTTGTAGTTCATGATATACTTTTCGAAGATCCTAAAGAGGTTACAAGTGTTCGTTGATGATCTCTTCGATTCTATTATAATCAAACTACCAAGATTCTCTATCGGTGGACTTATGACGGTCTTCTCTTGTGCTGTCTCGCCGGTGATGAAGCAAAGCAAGTATTGCACGAAGCTCATGATAGCGTCTGTAGAGCACATCAACCAGGTCCTAAGCTACAGGATCGCATTCGACGCATGGGTTATTACTGACCCTCTATGGTAGCAGATGCCATCAAATATGCAAGGAAGTGTTGAGCTTGTCAAATCCATGCAGACTTCATTCATCAACCATCAGAATTTCTGCATCCGACTGCTGCTTCCTGGCCTTTCGAAGCTTGGGGCATGGATGTCATAGGTCCTATCAATCCTCCTTCTTCTAGAGGACATCGGTTCATATTAGCAATTATCGACTACTTCTCCAAGTGGGCTGAAGCTATACCTCTGGCTGAAGTCAAAACTAGCAGCGTCATCAACTTCGTCAAACATCATGTCATCTACAGGTTTGGTGTACCTCGAAGAATTATACATGACAATGGACCTCAGTTTATCAGTCAAAAGTTTACAAGATTCTGTGACGATCATCGAATTGACAATGTCGCTTCGACAGCTTAAAATCATGTCGCTAATGTTTTAGCTGAAGCTTTCAACAAGACTATCATTAAGCTCCTTAAAAAGTTTGTATCTACGAACAAACGGAATTGGAGTGAAAAGCTTGGCGAATGTCTTTGGGCCTACCGTACTACAGTCCGTAATCCTACAGGTTGTATACCCTTCTCTTTGGTATATGGCTGTGAAGCAGTTCTACCTCTGGAACTTCAAATCTCGTCTTTAGGGATCTCCATTGCCAACGAACTTGCTACAGAGAACAATGATCTTCTTCGACTTCAGGAATTAGAAGCACTCGACGAAAAATGGCTAATGGCTCAACAACATATCGAGTTGTATCAGGCTCGCATCTCGAAGACTTTCAACCGTAATGTTAAAGTCAGAGCCTTCCAGAAAGGAGATCTCGTTTTAACAGTCAGACGTCCTATGACTATGACTCATATGAGCAAGGGCAAATTCGACGCAAAGTGGGAAGGACCCTATATTGTAAACAAAGTTTTCTCAAACGGAGCTTATCAACTTACAGAGCTAGATGGTCGAATTGCAATGATGCCTATCAATGGCAAATTCCTCAAGAAGTACTATGCATGAATGTAAATAAAACTATTTGTAAATGTCATCAAACAAATTTATAAATAAAATTTTATTTCATCATGAATGATAGTACATAAAATTATGGAAGGTCACTATCATCCTTTTCAAACTTGGGACGCGGGCTACTACCGTCCTTATCAAAGACATAATCAGCGAAAGAGTCGAGAACATCATTGCTCGACCTCACCAGAAATTGGCAGGCGGCCAACCGCTTAGCTTCTTCTTCTTCTTCAGTCTCTCCTAGTTCAAGAAGGTAGTCCAAGATGTCCTTCGGTGGCTTGGAAGCAGACGAACCTTCATCCGTCTCCGTCTTCGACAGAATCGGTTCAATCGGACGTTCTTCAGTGTCCTTTTCAACCTTCGAGGCGACTTCAGTCTTCTTCGAGACATCTTCGGAAGACATTGTGTGCTCAAAAGAATGATAATGATCATCCCAGCCAAAGTTTCGCTCTACTTATAGACAGTCGGCTACAAGGATCGAAGCGACGCGTCCTTCTCAAGATTCATTATCTGACGATTTGTCCGTTCATTATCTGACGGTTCGTCCGTTCATTACATCCACCCGACGATTCATTTCGTTCACGCATCTGACGGTTCATCCGTTCATTCCATCCATTCGACGGTTTGCCCGTTCATTTTGACGATTCATTTCCTTCACACATTTGACGGTTCACCCGTTCATTTCACCATTTGACGGTATGCCCGTTCATTATCATCACATATTTGACGGTTCACCCGTTTATTTCATCCTTTGACGGTTCATCAGTTCATTACCCCATCTGACGGTTCACCCGTTCATTATCATCCATTTGACGGTTTTGTCTGTTCATTACATCATCATTTGATGGTTCGTCCGTTCATTACATCATCATTTGACGGTTCGCCCGTTCATTATTATCATCTGACGGTTCACCCGTTTATTATCATCCATTTGACAGTTTTGTCCGTTCATTTTACCATTTGACGGTTCGCCCGTTTATTATCATCATCATCTGACGGTTCACCCGTTCATTATCACATATTTGACAGTTCATCCGTTCATCCTGACGGTTCATCCGTTCATTTTGACGATTCATTTTCGTTCATTTACCTATTCGTCCACATCTACAACTTGTCATTTTTGATTAAGTTGTCTATTGAAATAATCATATTCAACCAAATTATATGCTGCCATGTCCACATTACCTCTGAGCAGATATAATGAATATAATTATTTTCTAAAATTAAGAAATATATCATGTCCTGCACCTCTGAATATATTTTCTATCGCTATTATTTATATCTGAACAAGATATACAATAAATAATAGAGCCACAGCAAAATATCTTTTTATTTAATCAAAATTTAAGACATTACAAAAACATTCATATTAAAAAAATAAGAAGATACAAAGAGTCTTTCTAAACTGGTGGTGTCATCAAGCTGGTGATCTGCTGCTTCAGAGTCTATAATCGCTCTTCACGGGACTCTATCACTCGCTTCCTGGCTTCTTCCATCCCAGACATTTCATTGAAAGCTGGCATAGTTACCATTCTGCGAGTGACTTCAGCATGATGAGCTGTTGCGTACTCTTCTCTTTCTTGGGTCAGAGCGTTAAGTTGTTGAATTGTCGTTTGATGTTCAATGACTTCACCCTCCAGCTCTTCTTGAAGACGGGCAATCTCTGCTTTCAACTCAGTGATTCGCCTCTCTTTTCTCTCAGCAACCGATGATACTGTTTCTACTTTAGAATTATACTCAGCAGACTGGGTAGCAAAAGAATCCAAGAGAATTTGAAAATTTACTCTTTCAACTGCAGCCTCTTGAGACATCCTTTCAAACTCAGCTTGTATCAAAGGTTCTACTTCTCCTCTGCTCAGCTCCTTGTAGCTCTTTATGGAGGTCTCCAGCTCGTCTAAAATATGATCAAGGAACGTAGCTTGACCCTTGTCGCCTTGCACACGGATGGCATTTATTAAGAAAGATGTTGGACCTCTAACCGTGTAGAAATCAGCTTCTTCCTTCTCCATCACCCTATTTATCAAAAGCCCCAATGAATCAAAGAAGTATTTGGTAAAGGAACTTATGACAAATTGGTTGGTCGCCATAGCAGCAGGAGTGGCAGCTACTCCCGAAGACGATGAAGTTGCAGGACGTTCAGGTTCTTGTGCTTGGACAGGAGGTTCTTTAAATAGAGGAGCTAGGGTGGAGCTGGTTTCTTCTCTTGGTTCTACGAAAATAGATGAACTTAATCATTTTTATGCTTGACATTTACAACTATCAAAAAATCAAAAATAAAAGCATCCTTACCAGCTACAGGCTTGTCATTTGTTGGTACAGCTTCCAACCTAACAGAAGTAGCCTCAGACATAATCGCCTGGCTACTGCCTGCCTCAGAACCACACGACAAGTGATGACTGCTGCTAGCTATAGTCGTTGCAAGCCCTATGTCCATGCATGCAGGAGGAGCTGAAGAAGATCCGAGTTCTGTATAGATAAAGATGAAAATGTCAGCTATCAATCTAGTAAAAGAAAATTGTTAAATTTCATTCTATACCTTGGGGATCAGCGGTATGAGTTTTCTCCGGGGCTGCTTCTTCATTTGCTGAAGGTATCTGCACCTCAACATCTTTCTCAGGATCCAAGGTGTCATCAACAATTTTGGGAGTCACTTCTTCAACATCCTTCTCAGGAGCCAAGGTGTTATCAGCAGCTTCGGGAGCTACTTCCTCAATGTCCTGGTCAGGATCCATTGTATCATCACCCTTTTCTGATGAAGAACTCTCCCCATCTTTATTCTCCTCTGGCACCCCTGCAATGGTTGTTGTAGTGGTTTGATCAACATAATCCTGTAGACCAAAGTCACAATCATACAGTGCCTCAATCATCTGATGATCCTCTTCTTCACGAAGTGCTCCTGGAGTAACAGGAAGCTGAGTAGTATCTACTGCTGGTGAAGGAGACTGTAAAGCTGCCTGTTCTGTCTCTGTAGCATCTTGTCTGGGCTCTACGGCCTCATCTCTATGACCAGCCTATTCTCTGGCTTCTATGGTCTCGGTCCTCTGTTCCGGATCAAAAGTTTCCTGCCTAGGCTCAGAAGCAGGTATGGAGACGCTATTGTGACTCCAACAGCAGCGCTAGCCACCGCTGAAGACAAAATAGGTCTCGGAGGAGTAAAGACCTTCTTCTTTTTAAAGGCTATTTTCTTTTTATGTAGAGGTCTCTCTGGACTCTCTATATCCACAACCTCCTCTCGTCTCTAGAGAGAAGTAGGAGTTGTTGCTTCTTGTTGAGTTGATTCGACCAATTGTCGGGATTGTGATCTAGTGGTAACTCTTTCTGATGAGTGTTCCAAGATCAACTTCTTCTTCGCAGCAGGGGAAGAAGGTGGTTCTCTCATTCTTTTCTTCTCTTTGGCCGGAGACTTAACAACTTTCAAAGAGATCCTCAATGGTGGGTTGATCTCTTCAGGAAAGTCTGCTTCCCTTGAAGCTTCCAATGGATTATCCACTTGTTCAAGCTCTTCGTCATTATTTGGAGCTATTGTAGCAGTAGCTCCTCTCTTCAGGCGCATCGCTGTTGCAAAGCTATCAACAAGGCTAAGTTTTCAACAAATGTATTTGCTGATATATAAAAGACTGAATATGTAGATAACATTCTGGGGCCTTGATCATTTCTTGTTGGCATCGAGAACATAGCCCTTGTATCTCGAGCGTTGTAATAGGCCCACGCTCTGGCACCATCAATCAGATATCCCTTTCCTTGTAGACAAGTTATAGCATTGCCTACGTGGAACTGGTCATAACCAAATTGGCGGACAAAGCGGCTTGGCAGATATGGTTCCAGATAACATTCTTCTTCAAATCTATATACTAGGTGGGATGGCCTGATTGTTCTTAGTCATTCAAATATTGACCGACCCAGCGGCTGCCTCCTAAGGTCAATTAAATTTGTGGACATATTCTCATATACGGCTGGAGGAGGAGTGCAGAAGAAATTCCATCCCTTCCCAAGATTTAATGCACGTCTGCAATCTCTCAGACTAGTGTATATCCATTTACTCTCAGAGAATCTACATAGAAAGCTATCATCGACTGCTCCCATGGCGGGGTGCATCAATGACGGATGGTGTAAGAGCAACCATCCGAATAAATAAGTGTAAGGCAACTCCAGTCTAGGGAAGCTCTTCTTATCACCCTTACACTTCAGCATGGAGTCAACATACAGACGAAGACCTGCATTTATTCTACAAGTCATCGCTGATAGTAAATCCATCCGGTAGCCGAAGACTAATCGGAAGGTAGCAAAAAGAACACCACAGTGGAAGCAGTCTACGGCACTTGCTCCGGGCACGACGAATCGACGGAGCCAGTATATCAGAAATCCTGCTAGCTGGGCTTCTTTAGACATGGACCTATAGCCCATTCTTATACAACTTTCAACAAAATCTCCACCCTTGAGTGGAGGGTATTGGTGGTCATCAGTGACTTTGATATCCAATCTCTTGTGTTCTTCCATCAAACTGATCACTTCACTATGGCTGAGGCAATGAAAGAAAGTAGGATTGCAAGTATCATGTTCCTTATTCTTTTTCTCAATGATATGCTTAAGGAAAAGATAAGGCAACCACTTTGATGAGTAACAAGTGCCGGAAGAACCGCTCTTATAGAGCAAGGAGCATATGTTGTAGTGGCATAGTAGTTCGTCAAAAACTGCCACCATCTCTGCATTCTCTCGACGTAGTTTATCTAACTCGTCGTTTGTTGGGACATATTCCTCATAAGGGAAATCTCCGGTTGGTAGGCATTGTTGACACAAAGTCACAGTCAACCAAATATTGATAACATTGACTAAATAATACTTGTAATAATTCAATACGACATACGACGTCTACATCAAGCACAAGTCAGACGACAGCTCAGTCTTTGCAATACAGTTGTTTATGAGTCTGTATTTTATACTTTTATTGAGTCTAGACTGTTGTAAACTGTGTCATGCTGAGCTCTTGAGACTTTACCTATAGCCTACCCAAAAATCCATAAGCTCCACCATCCAGAAATAAGCCCATTGGACCCTTAGAACCATTCTGTGCTCTGGAGACAAAGTTCGGGCCGAACTCTGCCTCCACACAGAGTTCGGGCCGAACTCTGTCCCCTAAAAATCAGCACCCTAAAATTTAGGGTTAGCTGGTTGCAAGTTGTCCAACGGCCAAATATTTGAAATTTTCTACCCGAATTCTGGCCGAATTCTGCCTACAAAAATCCTATAAATAGGCCAAGAATTCTCTCATTTCAAATCATCCAATCTTCTCTTCTCTTCTCTCTTAAGCTCAATATAAGCCATACCTTTCCCATCTACTAGCCACAAGCTTCCTAAGTCTCGATTGCTCAGCATCTCTCAGTTAGGAGTCTTGTACAAGAGTTCAAGAAGTCGCTTGGAAAATTCCAAGCAATCGCCACTGCGATACTTTGTAAGAAGTTGACGTGCTCTTCTGAAGAAAAGGCACGGGTTGTAAACTACTATTTCACAAATAGTGGATTTAATCCTGAGCTAGAGTTCTTAGGCCTGGACTAGTCCTCCACGAGAGAAACCAGGTTAAAATTGGCTGTATTTGCGTATGCTTTCTTGCTCTCTATTTACTTTCCGTATTTACTCTGATTATTTATAGATTGTGAAAGAGTTAATTTTTTAATTGGTTATTATCTATATAAACTCTATTCACCCCCCTTTAGAGTTGCCATCTGTTCTTCAATTGGTATCAGAGCTCTGTTCTCTTTACAAGGACTAACATCCTAAGAGCTGATCCATGGCAACCACACAATCCTTGATTTCCAATCATGGTGAAGGGCAGTCCACTCATAGGCCTCCCCTATTTGATGGAGCTAACTACACATATTGGAAAATAAGGATGAGCTTCTATCTCAAGTCGCTAGACTTTGACCTGTGGACTATCGTTATTGACGGTTACAAAAAGCCCGCCAGGATAGTTGTCGATGGTGATCTCATTGAGAAACCACACGACAAATATTCTGTCGAGGAGAAGAAACAGGCAAGTCTAGACGCTAGAGCTATTAATGCTTTATTCTGTGCTATAGACAGGAATAAATTCAACAGGGTCTCTACTTACACCACCTCTCACGAAGTATGGAGACTTCTAGAAGTGACGCATGAAGGAACCACACAAGTCAAGAAATCTAAGATAAGCCGTCTCACTCAAGAATACAAGGCTTTCAAGATAAAGCCAAATGAGACGATCACTCAAATGTTCACAAGATTCCTCGACATCATCAATCCTCTATCCTCGCTCGGCAAGCAATACTCTAATCACGAGAAGATTCACAAGCTACTTAGGGGGCTACCAAAGATTTAGAACCCTAAGGTGACAGCCATCATAAAAGGGAACGATCTCACAACCATGTCCATGGAGACCTTGATGGGAAAGCTAATGACTCATGAGCTTGACCTCAAGGACTTCGAAGAGCCTGCTCCTAAGGCTAAGGAGATCGCACTCAAAGCTCACCGACGAAGGGCTGATCACGATAAGACGGAAGACGACAACTCGGATGATGATGATCAAGCTCTCATGGTTCACAACTTCAAGGAATTCCTTCGCTTCAATCGAAGAAAGAAGGAACCACAAGAAGATGGTGAAGAAGAACCAACCTGCTACGGTTGCAAGAAGACTGGACACGTCCGAAAAGACTGTCCATTCTTGAAGAAGAGCAATCGCTATAAAAAGCCATACAAGAAGACCTCTTCAAAGAAATATGCCAACACAAGCATTTGGCATGAAAGCGAAGCTAGTGACTCCGAGGAAGAAAAGGACTCTCCTCAAGATACGGCAAATGTGTGCCTAATTGCAACATCCAATAAGGTATCTAACGAAACTCTAGCTGACTTCTCTTTTGATGAACTTGGCGATGCTTTCACTGATTTACTCGATGATCACAAGAAGGTCATTGGTAAATACAAACATGCCAAGGATAAAATCAAAAATCTTGAAGTCGAAATACAAAGACTTTCTCTATTACTTGATAACATTAGAGACACCTCACCCACGGATGTCACATATGAGGTATCCAAGCTTAAAATAAGCTTACATGATGCCGAAGCACGTATTGAGCAACAAATTCAAGAAATCACAACACTCAACACGATGCTTGCTGAAGAAAAGAGTAGACATAAGATCTCTTTGACTAGGATGTATGGCTTAAACATTAAAGTTGATGAACTGCAAGCTGTTTCTAAGAGATTAGAAGCTAAATTGGGAAAACAGGTTGCTCAACCTCAAACTCAATCTCATGAGACACACACAAAGCATAACACTTCTCATACTAGTCAACCACGTCATCTACCTGCAGCACGTAACTATGCTTTCATGTACACACACCTCCATAAAGCACACAAACCACGTGCACGTAAAAATAATTCTCATATGTCACAAAATTATCATGCTAGATACAATCATCACAATACTGCACAGACACAATCAACATCACTCTACATATAGAAATCATCACCATGCCATGCCATATAGACAATATCACCATGCCATACCATATAGACAATATTATCATACCACTCCACATCACTCTATGCATATTTATCATCATCATGACGATCACCATGCCAACTCTACACATCATCATCATGATGCTCCACATAGATATCACTCTCATGTGCCTAACATAAATAAGAATGCTATATGTACTTATTGTGGATCACATGGACACATCTCACCACAATGTAGAGTTAGAAGACTAGTGGATAAAAAGATATATGGTTGGTTTCCAAAAACTAACTTTTCAGGACCCTCAAGAACTTGGGTACCAAAGGTCACATCTACTCTTGATGTAGGTGGACCTTCCCTCTTCAACTAAAAGTAAGTGGATTCTCGATAGTGGATGCTCGCGGCATATGACAGGAGACGCAAATCTTTTCGTATCACTATCGATGAAGAGAAAGGGATACGTATCCTTCGGTAACAATTTAAAGGGTACATTATAGGTAATGGTATTATTGGTCATCCTCCCTCTCCCGTAATAAAGGATGTCTGCCTAGTGACCGAGTTAAAGCATAACCTGCTCAGCATTAGTCATCTTGCTGACCATGGATATGACATTAGCTTTGGACAAAATAAATATTTTATTTATGATAGGTCAACGGGAGACATTGCTTTAGGTCAACGGGAGACATTGCTTTTGAAGGGATAAGAGAGGATAACATTTATATTTTCTATCTATCTATAGATACTAACAATGCAGGTAGATGTCTATATGCCCATAAAGATGAACGATTACTTTGGCACCAGCGTCTTGGTCATGCCAATATGGATGCTTTATCCAGGCTATCAACCAAGAAGCTAGTGAGAGGATTGCCCGATATCACATTCAAAAAGGACACGGTATGTGCCGAATGTGAATTGAATAAGGCAACCAAATCCTCATTTCATTCCATTAACTCTTTAATTACTACTAGACCCCTGCAACTACTCCATATGGATTTATTTGGTCCTAGTAGAATAGCTAGTCTTGGTGGAAAGCTTTATGCCTTTGTTATCGTTGATGATTTTTCGAGATTTACTTGGGTTTTCTTTCTCACAAATAAAAGCGATGTTATTTCTGTTTTCAAAGTTTTTCTTAAGAAAGTTCAAAACAAAAAAGGCTACATGATTACTCGAATCCGAAGTGATCATGGAGGCGAATTCGAAAATTATGATTTTGAAAAGTTTTGTGATACAAATGGTTTTGATCATGAGTTTTCTTGTCCAAGAACTCCTCAACAAAATGGTATTGTGGAGCGGAAGAATAGGACTCTTGGCGATATGGCTAGAGTCATGTTGAATAAGTTCTCACTTCCGAAATACTTTTGGGCTGAAGCAGTTAGTACAACATGCCACATTTTAAATAGGGTGCTTATTCGTCCTATTACGAAGAAAACACCCGATGAGCTTTGGTTTGGGAGAACCCCCAATGTTTCTTACTTTAAAGTTTTTGGTTGTAGATGTTTTATCCTTAACACCAAAGACAACTTATGCAAATTTGATGCCAAAGCTGACGATGGTATTTTCCTTGGTTATGCCGCCAAGAGTAAGGGATATAGAGTTTTTAATAAACGCTCATTAATTGTGGAAGAGTCAACCAATATGACTTTTGATGAAGATAACAGTGTAGCAGGCACTCTTGATGATGATGTTGAGCCATCAACTTCTACTCCAATGAACACTACAACCGAAACTAATTCTCTGGAGGGCTTGCCAAAGAAATTCTCTTTCAAGCCTTCTCATCCAGAAAATTTAGTGATAGGTGAGGTTTCACGTGGAGTAACTACTAGATCATCATTAAGAGACTCTATTGATGGAACTTGGGGATTCCCAAGACCCTTCCTTTGGTGTGCGTATTGATCGATAGAAAGTTAAACAGATCTAATACGTGTTCTAACCCTTTATAGGCGGAAACTAGGGTTCACGAATTATACCCGCGGTGGAAGGAAGACAAGTAATTCCTTGCAATCTCGAACGGACGACCCCAAGATCTTCTGCACGTATTCCTTCCTCGGGTTGGACGTCGTGTGGGCGACGATCTCCCAACCTTTTCTTCTCCTTGGCAGCCCTCTCTTTCTCTCCTTACGTGAATCACGAATTTAGAGAAAGTTTTAGATTCCTGATCAGTAATCGTGGCGGCCAGAGAATAGAGGATATATATATAGGCTACGGCAGGGACCATGAGGAGAAATTAGGGTTAGGCCTTCTAACGGATCTGGATATCTCGTGTTCAGCCCGAACACACAATCCAGGCCCATTAACAATAGCTCGGTCCACTAATGAGCTATTGTTGCACTACCTCCCTAATCCCAAATTATGTTTGTGGGCTCCTTTTATTATATGCTGGTTTGGCTCCCCATGTTAAGATATCGTATGTCCGTCGATCAAATTAAGTTACTGACAACTATATTGATTCGACATCTTTTATCCTTAAGTAGTACCGCTCAACTTTATTTGTCATGTCGGATATAATCTACCTGCAGGGTTTACATGACAATCCTTATGAGCTCCTTAAGGGGACATCATCAACCCGATGTATCGGGATATGGATTCCGTTTATAATCAACAGCCCATCATACATACAATGTTATTACCCAATTCATAGAGGTTGTTGATCCATAATCAATCTCACTCTTTTATGAGTCAAAGTAATACACACTACATATACATGTTCGCTATTATATCCAGATTAAGAGCATAAGCATCCATAATAACGGAGGTATTTGTTCTCTTATGTAGTCAGTACAAAGAGAACAACCTCAAGTGGTCCTGTTCAATACACACAAAGTGTACTAGTGTAAACCTATAGTCAAGATAGACTAATACCAGATTACACTACAACCTTTCCAATAGATTGTCCAAGTCCATCTAGGTTGTGAACTATTTATATACTCTATAGGGAACTGATAATATGATCTTCTGTGTGACACCACACACCATATTATCTATAATATAGAATATCAGACATTTGCATTAACTTGCAACAAATACAATATGCAAACATTTGCCCATACGATTCTTATTCAAAATTTAAGGAAATAAGGTTACTATAAAAGTGATGCTTTTAGTATACAATCCTAACAATCTCCCACTTATACTCAAAGCATTACTTTTCAGTATACTGTTTACAAATCTTCCACTTATACTTAAAGCCATGCTGCTACACATCTGACTCCCATTCCCTCAACATGACTGTCATAAGCCTTAGCTGGTAAGCTCTTTGTAAAGGGATCAGCTAGGTTGTCGGCTGATGCTATCTTGATCACAGCAACTTTTCCTTTCTTTACGAAATCTCGTATCAGGTGGTACTTGCGCTTAATGTGTTTGCCTGTCTTATGGGCTCGTGGTTCCTTCGAGTTTGCAACTGCACCACTATTATCACAATAAAGTGTAATAGACTTAGGCAAACTAGGTACCACATCCAAGTCCAACAGAAAGTTTCTGAGCTAAATCGCTTCTTTGGCTGCCTCAGAGGCTGCCACATACTCGGCTTCCATGGTGGAATCAGCAATACATTTTTGCCTGATACTCCTCCACACAATGGCTCCACCTCCCAAAGTAAACACATAACCTGAGGTAGATTTCCTGGAATCCCTATCTGACTGAAAATCTGAGTCTGTATACCCCAAGGGACTATCTGCCTGGTAAACTAGCATATACTCTTTAGTCCTTTTTAGGTACTTCAAAATATGCTTTACGACAGTCCAGTACTCTTGTCCTGGGTTAGACTGATATCTGCTGACCATGTCTACGACAAAGCAGATGTCGGGTCTTGTACATAGCATTGCATACATTAAGCTTCCTACTGCTGAAGCATAAGGAACTGCCTTCATGTTCTCTATCTCTTTAGGTGTCCTCGGACACTGCTCATTTCATAGAGCAATTCCATGTCTAAAAGGTAAGAAACCTTTCTTAGAATTTTGCATACTAAAACGGGTTAGTACAGTATCGATATAGGAAGCTCGGGATAAGCCCAACATCCTTTTCTTGCGATCTCGTAGAACTTTGATCCCAAGGATGTGACCTACTTCTTCCAAGTCCTTCATATCAAACTGTTTGGATAACCATACCCTTACATCAGATAACACCTTCACATTGTTTCCAATGAGCAAGATGTCATCCACATAAAGTACTAGGAACACCACCACGTTTTCGTCACACTTTTTGTATACACATGATTCATCCTGGCATTGATCAAATCCATAGGATTTTATCACCTGATCAAAACATATGTTCCAAGATCTGGAAGCTTGATTAAGTCCATAAATGGACTTCTTGAGCTTACAAACAAGATGCTCCTGGCCCTTTTCAATGAATCCGTCTGGTTGCTTCATATAGATGTCTTCCTCAAGACTTCCATTAAGGAAAGCTGTCTTGACATCCATTTGCCAAATCTCATAATCGAGATGAGCTGCAATAGATAAAAGAATCCGGATAGACTTAAGCATGGCTACAGGAGAAAAGGTTTCCTCATAATCGATACCCTCTCTTTGAGTAAAACCCTTTGCTACAAGCCGAGCTTTAAAGTTTTCAACCTTACAATCTGATCCTCTTTTTCTCTTATAGACCCACTTGCATCCAATGGCTTTTACACCAACGGGTGGTTCTACAAGCTCCCAGACCTGATTAGAATCCATAGATTCTATTTCAGATATCATTGCTTTTTGCCAAGACTCTGCATCTTTATCTTGGAGTGCTTCATTGTAGGTACAGGGATCATAATCTTGTTCCTCAGGGATGAAGTCTGACGACTCTCCCAAGAACATATATCTATCAGGTTGTATCATAACCCTCCCACTACGACGAGGCACTATCGGTTGTGGTGTAACATTTGTGACACGTTGTGCAGTTATTTGTGGTTCATCCCCTTGTACTGTTGGTACTGAAGTACTAGGTGTCTCATGTCTCAGTTCTTCTAGAATAACTCTACTTGTGGGTTTATGGTTCATCACATAGTCTTCCTCTAAGAATCGGGTATTGGTGCTAACAATGACCTTCTGATCCTTAGGACTATAAAATAAACCTCCTTTCGTTCCTCTTGGATAGCCTACAAACAAGCATACTTCTGTACGAGATTCCAACTTATCTGCTTTCCCATTCAGCACATGTGCTGGACTACCCCAAATGCGAACATGTTTCAGACTAGGCTTACGCCCAATCCACAGCTCTGTGGGAGTAAGAGGTACTGAATTAGAAGGAACCAAGTTCAAAATATAAGCTGCAGTCTCTAAGGCATATCCCCAAAACAAATCTGGCAAATCCGAATAACTCATCAT
Organism: Iris pallida; assembly: GCA_029216955.1. NCBI lineage: Eukaryota > Viridiplantae > Streptophyta > Magnoliopsida > Asparagales > Iridaceae > Iris > Iris pallida. The sequence continues at coordinate 5,093,639 of JANAVB010005596.1, read as the reverse complement.
TGATCTAACCATCTCCATAAGAGTTCTATTCCTTCTTTCGGCTATACCATTCTGCTGGGACGTTCCAGGTGCAGTCAATTGGGATATAATCCCAGCCTCTGATAAATAATCCCTAAACTCTCCAAAGAGGTACTTGCCACCATGATCTGATCGTAATGACTTGATATATTTTCCATGACGTTTCTCCGTTTCAGCCTTGTACTCTTTGAATTTCTCAAAGCACTCAAACTTATGGCGCATCAAATAAATGTATCCATACCTTGAATAATCGTCAATAAATGTGACAAAATATTCAAAGCCACCTCTAGCTTGGATAGTCATGGGTCCACACAAATCAGAATGAACCAATTCCAATACATCTTTGGCCCTATACCCCTTTGCCGTGAAAGGCCTTTTGGTCATTTTACCTTCCAAGTAGGATTCACAGACTGGTAGTGCCTCCACTTCCAATGAACTCAAAGGTCCATCTTCAACCAGTCTTTGAATCCTTCTTAGGTTAATATGCCCCAATCGCAAGTGCCAAAGATATGTTTGGTTCATACAAGAAGGTTCTTTTCTCTTATTTAAGTTAGATGACATATTATTCATTTCCATAAGTTGCATTGTGGGCGAAATAGGATTAATGACATACAAATTATCAACCAATGCACCAGAACAGATAAAATGTTTATTCTTTCTAATAACAATATTGTCATTAAAATAAACTGAATATCCATCCTTAACTAACATAGAAACAGAAACTAAATTCCTTCTAAGTGAAGGTGCATAAAGACAATCTCTCAATGCCAAAGATTTATTTCTACCAAAAGATAAAGTAACATCTCCTAATGCAACGACCAATACTTTTGTAGCATCACCCATGAACAAGCATATCTCTCCATCACTGAGCCGTCTGGTTTCCTGGAACCCCTGCAATGTTTTGCAGACATGATTAGTGGCTCCTGTATCTATACACCAGGTACCGGTAGATAACACCGCTAAACATGTTTCAACTACTAGTAAATGAGATATACCTTTTTTGTTCCCTTATTTGAGAAGTGGACAATCAGTCTTCCAATGTCCTGACCCTTTGCACTTGAAATATTTGCCTTTCGGCTTTTTCACCGCGCCTTGAGGTCCCATGCCCTTCTTTGCTGAGTTTGCCTGTTTCTGAATGTTATTCTTCTTCTTACCGTCTTTTGGCTTAGAAGTAGAAGCCTTTTCAGAAACAAAAACATGACCACTCTGCCTAAAAAGAGATTCAGCATCTTGTAGCTCTTTTGCAAGTTCTGCCAAACTATACAACCTTTTATTCATGTTGTAATTAAGGCAGAAATTGTCAAAACTTTTTGGCAGAGTCTCGAGAATGATATCGACCTGGGATTCCCCATCGATTTCAGCTCCAAGGATCTCCATCTCATTCAGATGACCCATCATCTTGAGAACATGATCCCTTACTGGTGTACCCTCAGCCATTTTTGTATTCATCAAACATTTCATAGCAAACTGCCTAGCTGCTCTACTCTGATGTCCGAAGAGTTCCTTGAGGTTATACATCATGTCATAAGCAGTGGCCATGGCCTGATGCTGATGTTGCAGTATATTTGACATAGATGCCAGAATGTAACACCGCGCCATCTCATCTGCCTTTTTCCACTTCTTATATGCCTCTTTGACCACTTCATCAGAGTTAGCATCAGGCTTAGGTGGGCATTCCTCAACAAGTACATATTTGTACTCCTCAGCAGTCAGAACAATGTCCAAATTACGTTTCCAGTCAATATAATTAGGTCCAGTGAGTTTGTTTTCTTTAAGAATCATCATAAGTGGACTGAAAGAACCCATTTTTTGAAATCCTGAGAATCACATAAATAAAATTATGTAGGGCAAGAAAAACTTTTCGAATTAACTAAATATTGATTCCCTCAAAACAATAATAATAAATTCATCAACACCTTGAATACCATGAATTTAGCATGCCACGATAGTGTGGACGTATACAAACTCAACTTTGTTCAAGTAGATTTTTCTTATTAATTTTACTAGCATGTCAATATAACTTTATGACAAATAAAATTAATATGCTGGTCTTTCTCTGGTCATACAAATAATAGCAGTGACTCCGATGGGAAGGATACCATTATTTGTATCTAAGTGTATACCATTACTTAATACTAAGTCCATTACCTTGTAATGAGTTCCTTCAGATGGAGAAGTGAACACATACTAGGTAACTTTCTACAATTATCCCTAAGAAAGTTTGTACTGGTGATCCATAATTATACTCATCCGATATGGAGGAAACCACTAAAGCCAACACGCAAGTATAATTACATCACCTACAAACCAGTAATGGAGACCATAGGATTTATACTAAATAAAAATCCTCTCCCACTTAGTTATTTAACAATGAGGGTTTTTCTACTAGTTGATATTATGTCCATATTGTCCATTATTAATGTAGGCTTGGTTTTTCAAAAAAAACAACCACACAATAATAAACATGCATAATCAGAAAAAGCAAAATGACAAAAATAAGAGAAAATATCCAACTATTATGGCCATCTTTGCTGCTCCGTCCTCAACTATCATTAAGAGACTCTATTGATGGAACTTGGGGATTCCCAAGACCCTTCCTTTGGTGTACGTATTGATCGATAGAAAGTTAAACAGATCTAATATGTGTTCTAACCCTTCATAGGCGGAAACTAGGGTTCATGAATTATACCTGCGGTGGAAGGAAGACAAGTAATTCCTTGCAATCTTGAACGGACGACCCCAAGATCTTCTGCACGTATTCCTTCCTCGGGTTGGACGTCGTGTGGGCGACGATCTCCCAACCTTTTCTTCTCCTTGGCAGCCCTCTCTTTCTCTCCTTACGTGAATCACGAATTTAGAAAAAGTTTTAGATTCCTGATCAGTAATCGTGGCGGCCAGAGAATAGAGGATATATATAGGCTACGGCAGGGACCATGAGGAAAAATTAGGGTTAGGCCTCATAACGGATCTGGATATCTCGTGTTCATCCCGAACACACAATCCAGGCCCATTAACAATAGCTCGGTCCACTAATGAGCTATTGTTGTACTACCTCCCTAATCCTAAATTATGTTTGTGGGCTCCTTTTATTATATGCTCGTTTGGCTCCCCATGTTAAGATATCGTATGTCCGTCGATCAAATTAAGTTACTGACAACTATATTAATTCGACATCTTTTATCCTTAAGTAGTACCGCTCAACTTTATTTTTCATGTCGGATATAATCCACCTGCAGGGTTTACATGACAATCCTTATGAGCTCCTTAAGGGGACATCATCAACCTGATGTATCGGGACATGGATTCCGTTTATAATCAACAGCCCATCATACATACAATGCTATTACCCAATTCATAGAGGTTGTTGATCCATAATGAATCTCACTCTTTTATGAGTCAAAGTGATGCACACTGCATATACATGTCCGCTATTATATCCGGATTAAGAGCACAAGCATCCATAATAACAGAGGTGTTTGTTCTCTTATGTAGTCAGTACAAAGAGAACAACCTCAAGTGGTCCTATTCGATACACACAAAGTGTACTAGTGTAAACCTATAGTCAAGATAGACTAATACCAGATTACACTACAACCTTTCCAATAGATTGTCCAAGTCCATCCAGGTTGTGAACTATTTATATACTCCATAGGGAACTGATAATATGATCTTCTGTGTGACACCACATACCATATTATCTATAATATAGAATATCAGACATTTGCATTAACTTGCAACAAATACAATATGCAAACATTTGCCCATACGATTCTCATTCAAAATTTAAGGAAATAAGGTTACTACAAAAGTGATGCTTTTAGTATATAACCCTAACATCTATTGCTAGTACTGCCTTTATTTCACAAATTGAGCCAAAAAATATTTCCGAAGCTTTCAATGATGAATTTTGGATTACTGCTATACAAGAAGAACTCAACCAATTTGAGAGGAGCCAAGTATGGGAACTCGTTCCTAGATCGGCTAATCACTCGATTATTGGTACTAAATGGGTTTTTAGAAACAAAGTGAATGAAGATGGTTCAGTCATACGCAACAAAGCTCGTCTAGTAGCTCAAGGATACAACCAAGAGGAAGGTATCGACTACGATGAGACGTATACTCCTATTGCTAGATTAGAATCCATTCGGATGCTTTGTGCATTTGCAAATTATCAAAATTTCAAACTATTCCAAATGGATGTTAAAAGTGCTTTCTTGAATGGGTTTATTAAGGAGGAAGTTTATGTAAAACAACCCCTTGGCTTTGAAAATCACAAAATTTCCGACCACGTGTTCAAGCTAAAGAAAGCGCTATATGGCTTTAAACAAGCCCCTAGAGCTTGGTATGAACGGCTAAGCAGTTTCTTGCTTGAGAAAGGTTTTTCAAAAGGGAAAATTGACCCCACACTTTTTATAAAATTTTTAAAGACACTATTCTTTTAATTCAAATATATGTAGACGATATCATTTTTGGTTCTACTGATGAAACCCTCTGTCAAGAATTTGCCAAGTGTACGCAGACAGAATTTGAGATGAGCATGATGGGGGAGCTCAACTACTTTCTTGGACTGCAAGTGAAACAAATGGCTAATGGAACTTTCATCTGTCAGTCGAAGTATATAAAGGACATGCTGAAGAAGTTCGATCTTGACAACGTCAAAACGATCAGCACTCCAATGGCTACTTCAACCAAACTCGAACCAGATGAGAGTGGCAAACCCGTAGATCAACGCAAGTATCGAGGTATGATAGGCAGCTTACTCTATTTAACTGCTAGTCGTCCCGATATCATGTTTAGCGTTTGCCTATTATTTGCCATTGATTATAAAAGAACAGAACAATTATCGGAGGACTGAACTTAGACTCACAATACAAACTCGCTTGTACAAAGAAAGCCTAGGGACGAAAACCTAGGTACAGCAGACTAAGTACAATTATTTATTTTTAATTCTGGGGGGTGACGATAGAGGCTCGGGAAAGCGACGGCCGCTCTGCCTTACTCCTTGGACGATCGATATGCAGCCTTGGCTCGGGGAAGATCTGCTCGACGTTGACGAAGAAATGCTCTTCTTGCTCTCCTGGCTTCTCTCTCTCTGTGTGATTATCAGGAAGGGGGGAAGATCCTCTCTGTGTATACGTATTCTTCTATGATTTTTCTTGTATATCTCGCAAGGGAATAGCGCCCTGCTATTTATAGTAGTGGGGTGTGATCATTAGGGTTGTCAATGATTTAGCTCTCGGAGATGGCGACGGCCTGGGGATTAGTCCATCCAGGACGTTCATTCCTGATTGTGATGAATCTAAGCCATTAAGGGTAGATTACACCAAATTCCCATTAGCAATTAATGCTGATTGGCATAAATCTTCTTTATAATGATTTTATGATATCGGCGAATAAATCAAGTTTATTCTTCTGCCACGTGCCCCAGATCATTGGGATTCGACCCGATCTTGGATTGCCATAAATCTGGGAGATTGATCGGGTGAAGGCACGTGTCCTGAGAACCAATGGTGAGATTGGAACCGCATGCAGATTGAGCCGCATGAGCTTTGGGCCGCATAATACTTGGGACACGTGTCAGGGCGGTCTGGACAGTGGCCCCCTCTTTTGGATTTCTGAATCATATGACGAACCGCATGAACCGCTCAATGGTGTGTCTGCTTGAGCCGCATGGGCGTGGTCTTCCTGAGCCGCATAGGGATGCTTCCATTGGAGCCGTATGAGACTGTTTCGGCCTGAGCCGCATAGGACAGCTCCATTCTGATCTGCATAGGAGTTCTTCACTTCGAGTCGCATAAGCACGCCCACATGGCAAGGCCACGTGGCGTCTTGTTGCTCTCGGGGGATCGTGTCAAAGATTTCTTCCTCTTTCCTAGAAATTCATCATCATGACAGAGTCATAATTACCTGCTTTGGTGTCAGGCCTGTCAACTTTTCAGAGGGGTCAGCCGTCAAAGCAATTAATGCAACATGGGTTGGAGGGGAGCACTGTCAAGCCACATGTCTTCTGAGCCACATGAAATACTTCAGGCCGCATAGCTCCTTGTGCCGCTAGACCCCTGAGCCGCATGCGTTTTGCGAGCCGCATGGGTCTTTCCTGGCCGCATGAATCAATTTCTTTAGTATTTTCCATGCTTCTACAGGACCCCCTTCAAAGTTTTTAATTTGTAAAATTGAAATACTTTGAACAAGAAGCATGGCTGTGTTAACCGCATATGCAATCCCGACCGCATAGGAATCCTGGCCGCATGGATGATTCTGCCGCATAGGTTATTCAGCCATAGGAGACTTTCAACCGCATAGCCTCTAGCCACGTCATTATTTGCCACGTGTGGCGATCTTTAAATGTTGTTGATTTTTAATGGGCACTTTTTGGTGCGGGATCCGAGGAGCTTGGCCTTCATTTTCGGCGGCTTATTTTGATAACCGAAGAGTCGGTTTATGCGTACGCACAGGAATCGAAACACTCCTCCTCTGACTATAAATACGGGTGACTTTAGCCGGAGGGACTTCTTTACCTTCTCTCTCGTTTACTCTTTTTCCTGTCTTCTCCTTCTGATCTTCATTGTTTCTTTCGTCGAAGCAATGGCTCCTAAGTCTTCTAAAGCCATTTTTGCCGTCGCGAAGGACAAGAGGGTGGCGTCCTCGCCAGCCGTCGAACCTGACGCACCCGAAGTGCCGTCTGTCGTTCGTCCTGCTTTTAAGGGTAAGAGTCGCATTTAGATTTTTTAGTACCCATGGCTCTGTTGCATATTTATGTACAAGCTCATTCTCCTATCTTGATGGCAGAGCCGCATATGCTGTATGTGCCGCATGACCGTTTCATGCCCGAACCGTATAGATAAAGCCCCATATTTGTATCCCTGGCTCTGCTGCATATTTATGCACAAGCCCCTTCTCCAATCTTGATGGCAAAGCCGCATATGCTGTGTGGGCCGCGTGACTGTTCTATGCCTGAACTGTATAGATAAATCCTCGTGTTTGAACCGCGGAAGACGGATCTAAACCGCATACAATCTCCTCTGAACGGAGCCGCATATGTGCTTTAACAGGCTGAACCGCATAGCGCTTTGTGTCGCATGAATTCTTCTATTTAGAAATGTGTTAACTCGTCCCATCCGCATAAGCTATCGAGCTAGAGTCGTATGGAATTCACATCTGATTTTGGCCGTATGTGACTGTATTGACTCGAGCCGCATATGCTTCCCCGAAACCGTATTTCTTAGGACCCAACTGGCCTGGAGCCGCATAAGACCTCATTGACCTGAACCGCATAGGCTCGTGGTAGCTTCTTTATTTAGTAAATTTTATTTTAGTCCTCTTTTAACCCTATTTCTTCTTTTGCCCTTTCTTCAGTGAATCTTCCAACCAACCCAGCAGGAGAGCTCCTTGTGGGTCCAGCTCAGCACGCCGTGGGCGTGCGACTCGATGATTTAATCCATCGTATAGTGGATCAACTTCCCACTAATGAGCCTAGGGATAGGGTGGCTGCTATCAACAAACAACCTATCCACTTTCTTTGTTCCATGATGAATTCGGAGAAGTTAGATGGGGACTATCTGAAGCCGGCCTTTCTCTTCGGGGACGCCTTTTCCATAAAGAACCCCCGATTGCTGGACGTCTCAGAGCACTAGGATTTTTCTGTAGACGGGGTAGAGATTCATATTCTCTAGATGGAGCGACATTATCCTCTCTCGTGGTTTAACATGGTGCCGCTGAGCAGGACGATGGTGAGCTCCCTGACTCCCACCCAACAGGGAATGTTTGTTGGCAAAATTTACCATAACGGACGCACGGGTTTAATATGTGCGGGCAAGGACTCCGTAAGTCGGACTGTGGTAGGGCTGCTTCCGGGTACTTTTGTGAACACGACCGGCCCTAATTTTACCTTCACCCTAGCTGATACTTTTCTGAATCAGCTCGCTCTCAAGGGGTCTTATCCCATAGGCCGGTTGTCGTTGCTGAATTGGATTAACCCCATTCCCACATGGACTAATCTTACCTCCTGGATTCTGAGGACGTATGGGGATTTCCTTCAGGAAATTGATCTCTACTACGCCGTCAGGGGTACCTGCTACGGATTGCCCATTAACAGGCTCTTGTTTATGGCTTTATTGGAGTTGTATAACCGGCGTACAGGGACTTTCTTTACCCCCGGAGGAGAACTGGGGCTTGCTCTTCATGAAATGAACACTGTATCTAGGTTGCCGTGGAGAGGTGAAGCTTTTGAGGTATACACGCCGACGAACGAAGAACTCGAGGATTTGGATCAGCGGTTTCCTGGCTTTGTTGCCGTGTACCAAGAACTATTGTGTCATCATAGCGCCTGCCATCAGATGGCTATTAAGAAAATAAATAGTTCAGAAGGGAACGCCCCTCATACCAGGGACTGGATTTTGTATCTTTTCAAGTTGCGTCCTTCTGGTCACGTATCGCCTCGAACTCCCCGGACCCCGGAGGAGGTTAAGGATATGATGTCGAAGGTTAAGAAGTCGAAGTCTACTCGTGACCGGTTTGGGAGTAGCACTGACTCCCTTAGTTATTTCCACTATGGTACCCGAGAGATGTCCAATAAAGCGATCTTGGCTGGGTTCTTGATGGTGTGGCTACGCAACTGTGTAGTTTCGGGCGGCGCGGGTTCTATAGAAAGGATCAGCCGTCATTTCATTCTTCCTGCTGTAAAATTGGTCTTCAAAGTGAGACTGGCGCTCCTCCCGGCCATGGTGTGTAGCATACACCACGGCCTTCGTGCCTTCACATCCAAAGTTATTGCTCGTGACGTGTCGGCAGACTTTAACCGGATAGAGCTACCATACCACTACCTCATGGGGTGGTTATTGATGCACTATCGGTCATTGATGAGGCCGGGACCCGATGAAAACCTCTCTGTTGATGACGCCTTCATTTTCCGATATCGTCATCAGCCTTGGGAACATGATACTATGCCGGCCTGCCGGAGGGTATTGGCGAGAATTGACGAGCTCGACTTCTTCGTATCTCTCCCTGAGTTCACCTCCGGAGAAATGAGGAGGGTATATGTTGACGGCGTTGATCCTCCCCAACTTTTAACTGAGAAGATGCTTCTCTGGTTACGTAACATCCGTCCCGCGCACCTGGTGTATCGTTACCGGAACAGGGTATACCTGGAGCCCTATCTGCCCAGCAGATTTTCCTGTCAATTCGGGTATAGTCAATTGTTCCTGGATTACCCTAGCACTTGCTTGAGTTTCGAGGGCACTGTACTTGATGGCATCCGGGCTTGGCATTATTACAATGCGACTCATACCCGAGCCAGCTTCTCGGTCCCTGATGCCAAGGTGGAGGGTAATATTTTGTATATAGCGGCCCTTTATCATGTTGCAGCGAGCAAACCTCCTGTTGGTTTTGATGCGAATACTAGCTTCATTGTTGGCACCAGTTTGGCCGAAAAGCCAGAAGGGTCCAAGAAGAGAAAAAAGGAGGCGAATAGGGTTCCTGTGTCGGACTCAGAGTCCGCTAGGGCGGATGAGGGGGACGACGAGCAGGATACTGATGCCTTGTCCCATTCTTCGGGTGAGGAGGTTGGGACTCAACCTCCTGTCGTGCAGGCTGAAAGGGCCGTGGGCCAATCGTCTGGTCTGTCTGACGAGGTGGTGAAGGATCAGCCATCTGTGATACCCGGCCCCTCGCGTAAACGGAGCAAGCGTGTGACTACCACTGACGACCGAACTTATTCTACGAAGCATGCTGCGGTAAGACGTCGCAGGCTGCTTATTGATGATGTGGAGGATGTTCCTGAGGTGACTTGGGCTTCAGCTGTTTCCTTTCCTCTTCTTTTATGTTGTGGCCTAATTATTTGTTTCTTTTGCTTTTCATAGGCGTCGGACGAGCTTGCCCCTCAGGACCCGATCACGGAGGCTGATCCGGTCCTGTCTCGTTTAGTCAGTGGTGTGTGCACCGCTATCATTGCTGCTGGGGTGCTTTCGGTTGTGACCGAGGATTCTTGCCCCACTGGAACCTCAACCCAGGGGGATGGGGGCCTTACTGCGCCCATTCCTAAAACATCTGAGCCCCCTCATGATGGCTTTGTGGGTGGGGAAACTGCGCCGGTGGTGAACGAGCCGTCGCCCCCACTCTCTTCCCCTGGTAATACAAGTCGAACTATAGTTCGTGAATCAGCCTATGTGTTCCTGTCCTTCTTTAAATTCTTCGTCTAACGGTTGTTTTGGATGTTCAGATCGCAACCCGCCATTGCCAGTGGCTGATATTGCTGGATCACACCCTACCGGAGGGGGCCTGACGGACTCTCCGTGTCTTGAGGGTCCTTTGTCTGGGTCAAGTTCGGGACCTCAGGCAGCGGTGCTGCCGGGACAAGGGATGATACCTCCTGTGTCCTCCCTTGCGAATGTAGTTTCGGGGGTCGACCTTTCCTCTCTGCCGAGCATCCACGCTATTCGGGCGGCGGAAGAGGAGTTAGCCACCATTCAAGCCTCTTTTCGTATGGAACTTGCTTCTTTGGTGGCGGGTGCAGTAACTCCTGAAGCTGCCCCTCTGGTACCGTCAGCCACTCTCCCTCTGATGCCGTCATCCACCGAAGCCTTGGATGATGCGTTACAGGACGTAGTTGCTAGTTTCCATCGTCACCTGAAGAGGGGGATCGAAGCAGCGGTGGAAAGGGGGACTCCCTTCACTCTGGCCCGCCGATGTGCTGGTGGCCAGATTAATACCCTTAGGACACTCCCTGGAGGAGAGGAACTGGCTGCGCTTTTGGAGCCTAGGCTATTAGAAGCTGATCGTCTCGTGGCTCAGTTTCGCTTGTTACAACAGACTGATTTACCTGCGGCCATAAATCGAGAACACAACTTCCTCACTACCGTAGTGGAGAAGGTGATGGCTGCCCGGGAATCACTCAAACCGGCTATATTACAGGACTGTCGGAAGCTGACTCAGTTGCGCGATCAGTGGAGCCGTCGGGTTGAAGATTACACGACTCGGGAAGCGGATGCTTCTCGTGGGGTGGCCGATGCTCGGGAACAGTTTCTCGAGATCCAGAGAAAACTGGCTTTCCTAGAGTCAGAGCTTGAGGCCGCTCGTGCTGATAAAGAGATTGCTATTCAGGAGGCTGATAAGTATAGTAGAGCTTCTGCTAATCTAGAGCTTGCCCTAAAGAAGGTGGAGGACAACTGGCAGGCATATACACATTTGAGTGACGCAGAGCAGCTATCCCAAGAAGCCGAGCGTCGAGCTAAGCAGAGGCTTTATCGGGGGACTGCCTCGGTAAAGGACCGTCTTTTGGAGTTGTGCAATGCCGGGCTCTAATCGGCTTTTTTGTTTTTGTCCCCTCTCTTCTCTCTCCTTTTTTTTTGAAAGGGACGTGGTCCCGAAATATGTAGTACTTCTTTTCTTCCTTCAAATAAAGAGTATTTTCCATTCTACCCTTCATTTGTATTGTCTGTTGTGCCTGTGATCTTATGGTGATGCTCTCCCCTACATGGGGGGGGTATATTTGTGGACCTGTTACCCTGGGCGTACCTTGGTTTTAGGTAGAGGTAACAAGTTTTGGTCAGGATACCTGAAGCAGCTATAACAAAGTGGTCATGGGTACTCTTGGTATCGAGAAAAGGAATGCCGTAGAGCAGCTGGGCTCTTGGGACATGGTGAGATGGTAATTTTGTATTAAGAAACTCAACTGAGGATATTGGCGGGCCTATTATCCTTGGTGTACCCTGTTTTAGGATATAGATAATAGGATAAGGGAGAACTGACCTACTTGCTCAGCGGTGACGAGGACATGGCAAGTAGGAAAGTTTTGTAACCGTAGAGTCTTCCTACTCAGGTGTAATAAGCACATGGCAGGGGTGGACTCGACAGAGGGTGTTGGTGGTCAACAGAGGACATTTGTGGTCAACAGAGGACATTTGTGGTCAACAGAGGACATTTGTGGACTTATTATCTTTGTTGTACTCTGGTTGTGGGTACAGATAATAGGTTGAAAGGGGACCGACATACTTGCTCAGAGGTAATGTGGACATGGCAAATATGGCGATTTCTTCGACGGAGCCTTCCCGCTCAGAGGTAATGAGGACATGGCAGGAGTGGGCTCAATGAAGGAGGGGTACATAGAACTACTCAGAGGTAGGAGGACGTGGAAGTTCTATGCGAGGGGGCGGTTTGTTTTTTGGTGGAAGCGAAAATGACTCAGAGGTGATGAGGACATGGTCGTTTTCGAAAATTGGTGGATCGATTATCTCTTTTGTGCACTGGGGTGCGGATAGTGGATCATGAGGGAGGATCTCTTTCAGGCAGAAAGTTCAGAGGTACGAGTATACATGACATTCTTTTTTAAAAGAGTGACCGGGATGTAAGTTCAGGGGTACCAGCGGGTACGTGACTCGACAATCCATGAAGGTTGGAATCAAAGTGTAAGTTCAGAGGTACCAGCGGGTACATGACTTGGTAATTTGGGATATGAGTTCAGCGGTACAAGAGGGTACGTGACTCGATAAGTTGGAAAATTGGGGGGTTGAGTTCAGTGGTACCAGCGGGCACATGACTCAAACTCTGGAAAATGTTGTTTAGACGTAGTATTTCTTCAGGAACTTGCCGTTGACGGGCAACATGAGCAAGTCTCCGTTCTGCTTGGCGAGACGGTAGGCGCCGTTGGAGAACACGGCCTCGATGACAAACGGACCTTCCCATTTTGGCTAGAATTTGTCGGTGGTCTTATGAGTCATGACCATTGGCCTCCGGACTGCCAGAACGAGGTCGCCCACTTGGAATGTTCTGACTTTGACCTTCTTGTCGAAGGTTCCTGAGATGCGTGCTTGATACAGCTCAATCCTTTGCTGAGCTAGGAGGCGTTTTTCATCTAAGGCTTCTAACTCTTGTAGTCGACGTCGGTAGTTATCATCCGTTGTCAATTGATAAGTGAGGGCAATGCGGAGTGAGGGTATTTGAGTCTCTAACGGAAGAACTGCCTCGCTCCCGTACACTAGGGAGAATGGTGTATTCCCGGTAGCTGTTCGAACTGTGGTGCGATAAGCCCATAAGCACTCGTCGAGCTTCTCGTTCCAGTCACGTTTGTTGGAGGAGACGAACTTCTTAAGGAGTTTGATGATTGTTTTGTTGAATGCCTCTGCTAACCCGTTTGCTGCCGGGTTGTATGGCGTTGAAGCGACATTCTGAATGCGATGCTTGTCATAGAATCGATAGAATGCGTGGCTTACAAACTGCGGACCATTATCATGGATGATCCTTTGTGGCAGTCCGAAGCGGTAGATGACGTGATGCTTAAGGAAGCTGATCACGTTTGAAGTCTTAACTTCTGCGAGCGGGACAGCTTCCGCCCATTTGGAGAAATAATCAGTGATCGCAAGTATGAAACGATGTCCTCGGAAGAAAGGTGGGGTGATTGGACCAATGATATCCATTCCCCATGCTTCGAATGGCCAGGACGCCACCGTTGGATGTAGGAACTCGGATGGTTGGTGAATGAAGTCCGCGTGGACTTGGCAAGCCTTGCATTTTAGGGCATAGTCTATTGCGTCTGCCACCATCGTGGGCCAGTAGTAGCCCATCCGTCGAAGGTGATCTTGTAGCTTAGGGCCGGGGTGATGAGCCCCACAGACACCGTCATAAGCCTCTCGTACGGCTTCTTTGGCTTCAGTGTTTGACAAGCCTCGGAGCAGTAATCCGTCGTAGGAACGGCGATACAGCATTTTCGTCTCTGTATCGTAAAAGAATCTGAGAGAACGCCGTCTGATAGAAGTAGCCTCCTTCGGGTTCTCGGGCAGGATGTCGTAGACCACGAAGTCTATGAATGGTTGTCTCCAGTCTGGTGTTTCGTCGACCGTCTTGGCGGAATAGCTGGCCACGAATTGAACATTGTTCTTGGGACAGACTAGTTCGTGGCCTATCACGTCAACCGAATGATGTGCTTGGTTTGGCACTGCTAAGGAAGCGGCAAGGCCTGTCAGGGCATCAGCTTCGATATTCTGGAGTCTGGGGACATGTTCGATGAAGAATCCCTCGAATGATGAGATAATGTCGATCGCTATTTGGTGGTAGGGGATCATGTCTTCGTGGCGGACTTCATACGACCCCCGAATCTGGTTGACGATTAACTGCGAATCGCCGTATGCTTCCAGATATTCTACCCCCAGTTCTTTCGCAAGTTGGAGGCCAATGACCAAAGCGTTGTACTCGGCCACATTGTTGGAGCAGGGTTCCGTGAGAGAGTAGGTGCGATTGATCACTAGCCCGGTAGGAGAGATCAATACTACTCCGACCCCGACGACGATATTTCCTTTGGGTCCGGTTCTTGAAGCGCCATCGAAGAACATCCTCCATATGTTATCGTGGGTGGTTGTATTCGAATCGGCGACCTCATCTAGGATTTCCTCGTATATTCTGGATGACCCCGATCCTGGATGGGCTGCCAAAAATTCTGCCAGGGCTTGACCATTGACAGCCTTCTGCGGGACGAATATCATATGATAGGGGGATAGCAGTATCGCCCATGTAGCGAGGCGAGAGCTGAGCGCCCCTGGTTTAGTCATGAGAACTCTGAGGGGGTTAACCCGTGAGATCACATGTATGGTTTGTCCTGTAACATAATGCCGCGTCTTTTGAATTGCGAATACTAGGGCGAGGCATTCTTTCTCCACGGTGGTGTATCGATGTTCGGGTCCGACCATCATTCGATTGAGATAGTATATAGCTTGCTCGTGGCCTTCATCGTTGTTTTGTGCCAGTAGGGCACCGAGGGAGTGTTCCATGGCTCGCACATAGAGCAGGAAAGGTTTTCCAGGAACCGGGGCCACCAGGACTGGAGGATTTGACAAATATTCTTTGATGTCGTCGAAAGCACGCTGGCATTCCTCATCCCATACGAATGAGACACCCTTCTTCATGAGGTGCGTGAACGGCCGGCATCGTCCGGAGAGATTGGAAATGAACCTTCTGATATAGGCTAGCCTCCCTTGGAGGCCTCTTAGTTCGCGGAGATTTCTCGGGGGACCCATCTCCATTATTGCCTTGGTCTTCTCAGGGTCTACATGGATACCCCGTGCAGTAATGATGAAACCTAAGAACTTCCCGCTGGAAACGCCCAAGAACGATTTTGTAGGGTTCATTTTCAGATTGTGGGCTCGTATCAGGTCGAATACCGTTCTCAGATCTTGCAGATGATCTCCTTTACGACGACTCTTGACGGCGATATCGTCGACGTAGCATTCCACTGCCTTGCGCAAATGTTCTCTGAAAATGATACTCATAGCTCGCTGATATGTGGCGCCAGCGTTCTTTAGACCGAATGGCATAACTGTGTAGCAGTATGTGCCGATCGGTGTTCTAAATGATGTGTGATTCTCGTCGTCGGGGGACATCTTGATTTGATTGTATCCCGAGAATCCATCCATGAATGACATACGTTCGAAGCCGCATGTGTTGTCAATCATGATGTCCGTGATCGGGAGGGGAAATTCGTCTTTCGGACATGCCTCATTTAGATTACGGAAGTCGATGCAGATTCGGATCTTCCCATTTTTCTTAAGGACCGAAACTATGTTGGCGACCCAGTCGGGGTGTTGCTCCTCACGGATGAAGCCGCTGGCTATCAGCTTGTTGACTTCGGCTTCGATCGCATCCATGATGCCTGGGCGAAAGCGTCGCTGTTGTTATTTGACTGGTTTTGCATCTGGCCGTATGTTAAGCTTATGAAGAGCGATATCGGGGTCTAATCCTGGCATATCTTCGTAACTCCATGTAAATACGTCAATATATTCTCTGATGAGTTCCAGCAGTGATTTTCGCTCCTCGTCTGTTAGGCTTTTACTGACGAAGATTGGCTTTGGAGAAGACTCGTTGCCAAGGTCGACCTGCATAACTTCATCTTCTGTAGGAGGTTCTCTCTGTTCGAACCGCTTTTTCTATTGTGCGTCTAGCTGTTGGGCCCACGGCTCAAGTTCGAGGATTTCAGGAATGTCCTCGTCTTCTTCGAAAGCGTCGGCGAATGCCATGTTGACTGACATGACTCGTCTGAACACATCTCCGATGCTGGTATCTGAGTCGGAAGTCGGTGATCCGGTTGAATGTGACTGCCAGTCGCATTTTTCATCTGAGCTTTCAGGGGTCGTAGTAGGCGTTACATACCCTAAACCGTATCGGGTTTTGTTATAGTAGTTCTGTGGTTTGCCCGCCGGGGCTGGCGACTTTAAAGGTAATCGTCGTCCAGTGCCGTAGTTCAGTCCTGGCGTTATCTCTAGATCATACCCCTGTTTCTGCATGAGATATTTGGATTGAGGGCTATAGAGATACAGAGGCAGTCTTCCACCATCTGATCCGAGGTCGACTTCTTTCATTGCGAGGGGATGCGGGTTGTTCGTCCGGCCGAAGATGATTGGGTGGTCCCCTCCCTCGATTATTCGGTAAGCGTCTTCTACTGGAGTAAGTTGGATAGCGGTGTACACATTTGTCACCTGTGTATGTAGGTGAGTGCCTATACCGTGTTCCATAGCATACATTGTACATAGCTTATTGAGCTCGGTGTAGTTCAAAGATAACCCTTTATTGATGAAGTAAGGTATCTTTTCTAGAGGGATTACATCATCTGCGGAAGGGGTATCGGAGTGGGCAGCCACATACTTGGCTAATTCTGGTTCTTCTTCGGCCACCCCCTGTATAAATGAAGACTGAGAGGCCGACCTAGTCAGCTTGATCTTCAGAGGCTCGACTGGCAGAGCAGATCGTGGAGTTGTTGGTAGACTAGCAACCCCCAGTTTGGCATCTGACGTGGGGCGAGGAGTGGCTGGTTCGCTGGAAGTATCAGACCTCGCGTCGGGGTGACGACCCTTCTTGGGAAGGCGTATCGTGAGCGGTTTGTCGGAGGGATTGAGTTTCTCCGTTTGGAGCTGACCGATTCTCGGTAGTCTGATGGTAAGTGGCCCTGGTGTGGGTCTCGGCGCTTGGCCAGACCTTGGCAGCCGGATTCTCATCTGCTCTTCTTGTGCCGATAGACTGATTGCATCTTTACGCAGAGTAGCCGTGAGGGGTACAAAATTGCCCGGTTTGCGAGCCTGGAGGTGGATCGTCAGAGGTTCTTCTGATCCTGTGGCTGTCTTGGTGTGAGCTTGTTCGTCTTCTTCGACAAAGTGCTTCTTTGATTTTTCGTATAAACAGGAGTCTGAGTAATAAGATTCGACCCCTTTGAAGGGATCGACATCAGCAAACTCTGTCCTCACGAAGCCGTGTTTATCGACATATTTGAAGCATTGGTGTAGCGTGGAAGGCACGATCATGTAATCGTGTATCCAAGGCCGTCCCAGAAGGATGTTGTAAGAAGTGTCGGCATCTATGACGTAGCAGGTGACTTCCGATTGGAGATCGCCAATCTGACATTTCAAGCGTATCTTCCCTATTGGGTAGCTCCTGCCCGAATTGAAACCGCTAATGGCGGTGCTTGTAGGTGTCAGGCGATGCATCGGAATGCGAAGATGATGTAGCAGACCCTTCGGAATGATGCTTATGGAGGACCCAGGATCAATGTGCATTCGGTCCACCTTTACGTCGCCGATGTATCCAGTGTAGTATAGCGGGCGATCATGTAGGTTAGTTTTGATGAGCATATCCTGCAGAGAGAAGACGATATTGGGCATCGCTCCCGTACACGCACTATCTTGGAGCTCTGCAGGTTGGTTATCTCCCGTGAGGTTGACCTGAGCCAAGTATGCGTCGGCATTTTGGAGCGCCTCACTTAAAGCCGTGCGGACATCTTTCGAGAGCCTTAGGAGTTCATACAAAGACAATTTGGCCGGTGTATTGGCCAGTTGAGCCAAGATGTCGAAGTTGTAGGGTCTTTCCAGTCCCTGAGGTGTCTCCTTTCGGAGGGATTTGTCGAAGCGAGTCTCCTTCGGCCTAGGCTTGTCGGTCGTCGAAGGCTGAGCCGGTCCCGGAGTATCAGTGGTAGTGGGCGGCTGATCATTAGTCGGATTCTCGACCACTGGTTGGGCTTGTGCTCCAGATCGAGTAGTGACGGCTGAGACTTCCTCCTCCTCTGCCGAGACGGTGCGGCAGGATCTGGCTTTTCCACTTTTCTTCTTAGAAGGTAGAGTGGGCTGAGACACCTCATGGACTAGGTCTGGATGGACCCACATGATCTCCCCTCGTGATGTGGTGAGGGGTACTAGACCGGGAGTTTGATCACGGGCAGGCGGAAGATTAGAAATTTCTATCGTTGCCAGAGGGATGGGTATGACACCGTCTTGAGCCTCTGTTGGAGGGAAGCTGCCGAATTGGATGGATACCATGTTGGCTGCTACGGTTACTTCCTCGAAATCGATAGCCAGAGCGTTCGAATCGATGAGGTTCTGGATATACCGTTTCAGTTGATAGCAGTCGTGTGTAGCATGGTGGACGTAGCGGTGGTAATGGCAGAACTTCGGGTTCTCCAAATCAGCCGGCCGAGGTTCTCGTCTGGGCGGAAGAAGCTGAATTCTATCTCCTTGTATAAGCATGTCCAAGATAGGCTTGACGTGGCCGTCTTCGAAAGAATAAGTGATTTGAGGCCATTATTTGTCTGCTGGCTGTGGCTCGGGCTTCTGGGCTGTATCGGTCACCATAGCCTGCTTGCCTCTGTTGTCCCGGTTGTTGGAGGGGCTACCCCCATTGTCGTTGCTGGTGTTGGGACGCTTGCCCTTGTTCTCTCCCTCCGAGATATGCAACCCCAGTTGGCGAGCCTTCTTCAATCGTTCTTCAGCACTTGTAGCACTGATGATAAAAGCCTTCCAGTCCTTGAATTGACTTTCGCCCATCCAGAGACTGATTGTTGGGAGTAGTCTCTTTTGGCAAATTTCAATCAAGGAAGAGTCCGGGTTGCCAGATGGTAACTTCATTGCGGTTTGACGAAACCGCTCAATGTAATTTCTCGTCAGCTTTTTCTCTCCTTGAACGACATCCATGAGGGTAGACATCGTGACGTCCTGCCCTACCTCGTAGAACCTCTCCAGGAACAAGCGTTTGAAGCCAGCGAAGGAGTGGATGCAATTGTCTAGCAGGTTGCGGTACCAATCGAAGGCGACTCCTTCCAATGCCCCAATGAATAATCGCGTGAGGATAGCGTCATCATGGGGTAGATGGTCGGTAGTGACCTCAAAGTAAGTGATGTACCGACTTGCTGAAGTCTTGCCATCATATGGGTTGATATTGAACGGCTTATATCTTGGTGGAAACGGAACATCCCTCCATTCAGCGGGATATGGTTGCCGTATTCTGAGGTCCTGAGAGTTTTCTCGGGCGTGGAACATTGCTCGGAGCTCCTGAACCTCTCTCCTTACTTCTCGGGCATCATCTGTGGCGGTGGGGGCCGTTATCTCGGGAGGATTATTGCCCGGGTTCGGTGCCGCTGAATTTGAATCTACGTTGATTGCGGGACCCGTGCTTGTCTGGACAGGTGTCACTCCCTACAGAGTAGGAAGTGCCGCTTTGATCTCGTCTACAGACTTGACCAAGGCGTGCAATATGGTCTCCAAAGTGTCGATACGCTGGCGATCACTGGAATCGCCTTGATTGCTGTCTGTCATGAACACCGTCTTCACATGAGGATTGACAGAAGGAGTGGCGGAGGACGTGCCCTCTGAGTCGTACCCATGCATCGAGAAATCATCAGGATATGTGGGGATGTTCTCTTCAGGTTCGAACTCGGAAGGAACGGTACCCCCAGCTTCGGAGCTTGCTTCGTCTAGGATGTCCTCGGGGACGTCGGTATCTGTTGTATCCGTTGGGGGATTTGCTTCTTCCAGTCCGTCTTTCTGGAATATCGGATTGTCGTGGATGTTTGGAGGAGTGCTTCCCCCAGTTCCGACGATCCCCAGTGACGCAGACGACGAACTTCCTACTGCAGCAGTTTTCGTCTTCGAACGGGTGTGTTGGAATACTCCAGTGGAGGACGGTTTCTTAGCTACAATAGTTGACACCTTTGGGTTGGAGATGCTTGTCTTCTTCCCTCTTCCCTTGGCGGGAACCTTCTGTGCGGAGTTGCAAGAGACAACAGGAGGTACCTCGTCTTCCGAGCTCGGGTAATGTAGTCTTTGGAAGACGGATGGCCGGTCTTCTGTCATCGCCGCGTTGCTGCAACAGTAATTGACGATGATTTGGGTGCAGTGATGTCCGTGTGAGGACTCCTTGCACACTGAAGCTTTTTCTCTTTCCTTACGTTTGTGGAGGATAACCTCACGCAGGTCAGAGGAACCACTTTATCCGTTTGCCGTCGGGGGCTGGACTTGAGTGGTTTTATACAACTTCCCATCAGAGGCTCGCGTGATAACCAGCGGGGCGCCCCGATAGTCAGAGGTTGGGGCAGCTGTCTGGACTCGATGAGCCCGCGCTGCCCTAGACTTCCTCCTTTCAGCACATGCGGGTGCGTAATAGGAAGAGTCTTGGTTGAACAACACAGAGTCTGGATTATCATCCAGAGAATGATCAGAGTCAGGACCGCATGAGAGTCGGTCAAAAACTGATCGAGAGAAGCGTGGAACGGATGCCATACGGCTAGCGTTGGGTGCCGTGCAGGCAGTCTGCATGCGGCTATCTTATGTTGTGGGACGAGTCCTTATGCGGTTAGGAGTCACGACCGTGCAGGCTGACCGCATGCGGTTGGCATCTGTGGTCGTATGGGTTTTCTGCAAGCGATTGACTTTACTAGCCGCATGAGTCTCATCCCTGCGGTTGGGAACTGTAGCCGCATAAGTTATGCGGCTGACAGAAGTGGCCGCATGTGTTTCCTTCATGTGTTTGACGGTTGCAGCCGCATGGGTTTTCTTTCTGCGGCTGATGCCCTTCTGCGGTTCAGGTTGAGCAGAGTCCCTCTTTGCCCTTGCAAGTCCAGCATCATAGTATTTTCTTCTGCCGGACTTGGGGGCAGCAGAGTGGTCTGCGGTCTGAAGTAGGGCCGCAGGAGAGTCCTTCTCGCCGTTTTGAGCGACCGAGGGCATCCCATCGAGGGCTTGAGGAGGAGCGAATGATTTTGGCCTCCACTCTTTGCGAGCCTTCGTGGTGCGGGTGCGTTTCTAGACCGGGCCAGCGCTGCCTTCGGAGAGCATCTCTTCGAACGCCTGTTGGTCGAAGTGGACGACCATCTTCTGTTGCGTGGAGCCAAGTTTGGCTGCATCCGATTGCATCACCAACTCCTCAGCCGTAGAGAAGTTTGTCCCTAGCAGGGTCGCCATCGTGTTTGCCATTGATTGTAAAAGAATAGAACAATTATCGGAGGACTGAACTTAGACTCACAATACAAACTCGCTTGTACAAAGAAAGCCTAGGGACGAAAACCTAGGTACAGCAGACTAAGTACAATTGTTTATTTTTGATTCTGGGAGGTGACGATAGAGGCTCGGAAAAGCGACGGCCGCTCTGCCTTACTCCTTGGACGATCGGTATGCTGCCTTGGCTCGGGGAAGATCTGCTCGGCGTTGACGAAGAAATGCTCTTCTTGCTCTCCTGGCTTCTCTCTCTCTGTGTGATTATCAGGAAGGGGGAAAGATCCTCTCTGTATATACGTATTCTTCTATGATTTTTCCAGTATATCTCGCAAGGGAATAGCGCCCTGCTATTTATAGTAGTGGGGTGTGATCATTAGGGTTGTCAATGATTTAGCTCTCGGAGATGGCGGCGGCCTGGGGATTAGTCCATCCAGGACGTTCATTCCTGATTGTGATGAATCCAAGCCATTAAGGGTAGATTACACCAAATCCCCATTAGCAATTAATGCTGATTGGCATAAATCTTCTTTATAATGATTTTATGATATCGGCGAATAAATCAAGTTTATTCTTCTGCCACGTGCCCCAGATCATTGGGATTCGACCCGATCTTGGATTGCCATAAATCTGGGAGATTGATCGGGTGAGGGCACGTGTCCTGAGAACCAATGGTGAGATTAGAACCGCATGCAGATTGAGCCGCATGAGCTTTGGGCCGTATAATACTTGGGACACGTGTCAGGGCGGTCTGGACAGTGGCCCCCTCTTTTGGATTTCTGAATCATATGACGAACCGCATGAACCGCTCAATGGTGTGTCTGCTTGAGCCGCATGGGCGTGGTCTTCCTGAGCCGCATAGGGATGCTCCCATTGGAGCCGCATGAGACTGTTTCGGCCCGAGCCGCATAGGACAGCTCCATTCTGATCTGCATGGGAGTTCTTCACTTCGAGTCGCATAAGCACGCCCACGTGGCAAGGCCACGTGGCGTCTTGTTGCTCTCGGGGGATCGTGTCAAAGATTTCTTCCTCTTTCCTAGAAATTCATCATCATGACAGAGTCATAATTACCTGCTTTGGTGTCAGGCCTGTCAACTTTTCAGAGGGGTCAGCCGTCAAAGCAATTAATGTAGCATGGGTTGGAGGGGAGCACTGTCAAGCCACGTATCTTCTGAGCTGCATGAAATACTTCAGGCCGCATAGCTCCTTGTGCCGCTAGACCCCTGAGCCGCATGCGTTTTGCGAGCCGCATGGGTCTTTCCTGGCCGCATGAATTAATTTCTTTAGTATTTTCCATGCTTCTACACCTATGTGCTAGATATCAAGCAAATCCTAAGGAATCACACATGACTGCGGTTAAACGTATCTTTCGATACCTTAAGGGTACGGTTACAGTGGACCTATGGTATCCCAAGTCAACATCATTTTACCTCATTGGTTACTCTGATGCTGACTTCACTGGATGCAAGGTCGACTGTAAAAGTACGAGCGGCACGTGTCATTTATTAGGAAAGGCTTTAGTCTCTTGGTTTAGCAAGAAGCAAAATTCTGTCGTACTATCCACAACAGAAGATGAATACATCGCAGCTGGGCGTTGTTGTGCACAAATTCTGTGGATGAAGCAAACCCTTGAAGACTACAACTTATCTTTCATGCACATTCCAATATTTTATGACAACACTAATGCTATAAACTTGACTAAGAACCCAATCTGTCACTCACGCACAAAGCACATTGAAATTCGATACCACTTTTTGTGTGATTATCAGCAAAATGGCACGATTAACTTATAATTTATTGACACTGATCATCAGTTAGTAGATTTCTTCACAAAGCCATTATCCGAAGAGCGCTTTAATTTCCTTTGTCGTGAACTTGGAATTTTAGATGAAGCTGTCATAAATTAAAATAAACCTGCATAAATATCGATTATATTGTGATTTTCTTATGATGAACTTGCTATGGGTACAAGCCGAAAGGGCCCTTCTGACAACAAGGCGTAAAAGCCTAAGCGACACGGTGCACTAGTCCTCAGGACTACCGCTAGCTGGGATCCGGCCCCTGCAGCTAATCCATGGCAACTTCAAAATATTGAATTATGATATAACTCCTTGTTTATTATACGGTACATTTTGATTTATCACCTGCTGACATGCTATTTTTCAATTTCATATTGCTATTTTTCAACTTCATACTGCTACTATCTGTCTTATTGAATCTTTCCAGCATTTCTTTTTATAACTTGTATTGGTTTACCCATATTTCTTCATTTTTTTGCCTGATTTTAGTTCTGGGACTAGGACCCAGAATTTGGGCCGAACTCTGCCCTTACCAGAGTTCGGGCCGAGTTCGGCCTGCCTGTTCCAGAATCGGGCACAGTTTCAGCCGTTGATCACAACTTAGATCCAATGGTCATGAATCATTCCGACCAAGAGAAACCCTTCCCTTATATTCGGTTTCTCTTCTCCCTCCTTCTTTCTTACCACCTTTTCACTTCTCCACCACTATTCTCTCAAAACCCTAACCATAATTTCTCATCTTTTGTGCTCCATTCTTCCCCAAACTCAAGGAGAAGGGCTATTTTCCAATTCTCTTTCACTGTTCATCATTATTTTGAGGTATAACTTACTACTCTTCCATATCTCAATTTCTTCTATTATTCATTGTGCTATGGCTCCTCGTTTACTCAACCGTGGGAAGAGACTTCGGCATGAGGGCGCATCCTCATCGAATGCTCCTCCTCCCGTTGAGCAGCCCGTTGCACTACCCGGTGCACCGGCCGTTGAACAACAAATCCATCCGTTGTTCAACCCTTCTCGTCCACGCAATCCAAACACTTATGACGACTGAATCTTTGTATCACTAGACGCATCAAATGATTGGTTTAGTGATTTTCGGACACATCCAGTATTTGCGGGACACCCCATCAACTTTATAATTTTCTCACAATATGAATCCATATTTCATGATCTTTGCCTTGATGAGATAGTCGCTACGAATTCTGTCATCTATCGTAGCGCTATACAAATGTTCTACTGCAACTTAACACATGATGACACTCATATTTATTCACGAGTTGTGGGAATTGATATCTCCTTTGATGATTTTGAATTAGCCGAATATCTTGAACTTCAAGAGCCCAATTCTTGGGAAAAGCTTGCCGAAGCTCGGTCGTTCCAATTTCTAGATGGAACTTCCCTTGAAAGCTTCAAGGACGACTTGTGTACTCCGAACACACGTCCTTGTAAGCTTATGGCTAAATATCTCATTCCATATTTCTATGAACTTCATCGGATCATCTTCAACACCATTCTACCCAAAGCGGGTTCTACCGACGAAGTTACTTATTTTAGGATCACTGTGTTGTATCATCTTCACTTTTGTATTCCGTTCAATCTTCCACGTACCATGATGGACTGGATGATTAACTGTAGGAAGAAACCACGAGCCTTGGTTTATGCCATATATCTTCCTATGGTCTTTCGTGCGTTCCATGTACCACTTGATGAGTGTCCATTCTTACCTGCTCCTGCCTTCCTATCTAAGGCACGACGTCTTCAGGCAGTCGTAGCCTCACCTGTCACTTCTGAGCATTCCGATGATGATGAGCCCGACGCACCTCCACTTGGACAGGATGCGCCACCTCCTCCTGCTACCCTCGACTCTATCCAGACCATGCTCCGAGATCGCTTTACCTTAGAAGACGATCGTTGGACTCAGTTGGACTACCGTACTACCTTGCAGATGAGTGCCATCAACAACTCGCTGCACGATATTCGGTATTCCATGTCTCGCCATCCTTCCATGCCCATCCCTATGGAGCGGGACCCCGGTCGTGAGGGACATCGCATTGATGATCCTTGGGTCATGCGCTACTTGGATCCGGATGCTGCTTTTGTGGACCCCAGCCGTTCCTTCACTGATCCTTCCGACACCGCTGGGCCTTCTCGTGCTCCATGATGGATATGGCTACTGCTT
This sequence comes from Iris pallida, assembly GCA_029216955.1. NCBI lineage: Eukaryota > Viridiplantae > Streptophyta > Magnoliopsida > Asparagales > Iridaceae > Iris > Iris pallida. The sequence goes on along the minus strand of JANAVB010005596.1, from coordinate 5,068,413 downwards.
GATGATGCTACTGAGGATCGTAGTTTTTGTTTTATGCTTTCTAGTTTTTCAGTTGTTTACTTGGATTTTATGTACTTGGTTTAGTAGTAGACTCATTATGTTTTGATGACTCTCGTTATGAGTTGTGACTCTTATGATTTTCGTAGTTCTATTACTCTATGCCATTTGCTCGTTATGTTAGTTAATATGCAGTTTCTTCTCTTTTGGTGTGTTTTCCCATTATTCTTTGTTTATATTGCTAAATGCCAAAATGAGGAGAGATATGTATATTCTTTTGGGTGTATATGTGCTTTTGGGAGATGTTTCTTATCAGGCCAACAGATTCAACGCATTGTTTATGGGGGAGCTATCTTGTTTAGCTCAGCACCGATTATGGGGGAGCTATGCTTTTGTCATTGACTGTGTCCAGGTATGAATATTGAATATACAATTATTATTTTGTCAATTATCAATATGGGGGAGATTGTTGACACAAAGTCACAGTCAACCAAATATTGATAATATTGACTAAATAATACTTGTAATAATTCAATACGACACACGACTTCTACATCAAGCTCAAGTCAGACGACAGCTCAGTCTTTGTAATACAATTGTTTATGAGTCTATATTTTATACTTTTATTGAGTCTAGACTGTTGTAAACTGTGTCATGCTGAGCTCTTGAGACTTTACCTATAGCCAACCCAAAAATCCATAAGCTCCACCATCCAGAAATAAGCCCATTGGACCCTTAGAACCATTCTGTGCTTTGGAGACAGAGTTCGGGCCGAACTCTGCCTCCACACAGAGTTCGGGCCGAACTCTGTCCCCTAAAAATCAGCACCCTAAAATTTAGGGTTAGCTGGTTGCAAGTTGTCCAACGGCCAAATATTTGAAATTTCCTACCCGAATTCTGGCCGAATTCTGCCTACAAAAATCCTATAAATAGGCCAAGAATTCTCTCATTTAAAATCATCCAATCTTCTTTTCTCTTCTCTCTTAAGCTCAATATAAGCCATACCCTTCCCATCTACTAGCCACAAGCTTCCTAAGTCTCGAGTACTCAGCATCTCTCAGTTAGGAGTCTTGTGCAAGAGTTCAAGAAGTCGCTTGGAAAATTCTAAGCAATCGCCACTGCGATACTTTGTAAGAAGTTGACGTGCTCTTCTGAAAAAAAGGTACGGGTTGTAAACTACTATTTCACAAATAGTGGATTTAATCCTGAGCTAGAGTTCTCAGGCCTGGACTAGTCCTCCACGAGGAAAACCAGGTTAAAATCGGCTGTGTTTGCGTATGCTTTCTTGCTCTCTATTTACTTTCCGCATTTACTCTGATTATTTATAGATTATGAAAGAGTTAATTTTTTAATTGGTTATTATCTATATAAACTCTATTCACCCCCTCTAGAGTTGCCATCTGTTCTTCAGGCATGAGATATATTTCATCTCATGAAGGGCCAATCCAATTTCCCCGCAGGGTGTCATGAATGTCCCTGTCCTATAGTTATACCTCTCTTCCAAGGCCAGAAACAGATGAGGATTTGGGTGGAATCCATATACAGTAGCATATATCGCATCATATAGCTCAATCTCTTTCAGCTTGCCTTCAAACTGGACCAATTTCCAGTTAGCTATGCTACTCCATCTCCTGTAGTCTGGGTTCACCAGACCTATAAGCCGGATATCTTGATCCGGGTATCTACCCTCAGCCTTTGCATATTCATTAGCAAATATCGGAATCCTGAACGGCAACAGTAAAGAAGAGTTCTCTAGAGGAATGCATCCTGGCTTCAATCCTCTAAGCACAGTACTATGAGTTGCAGAAGTGCTATAGAATATATTTCTGTTGTTTGGGCCTTTCTTGGCACAAATCTTTTCTGTTCTTGCTTGTTGGAGGGGAGTAATGTCCCAATCCATCCTCCTGGGATGGCTTGCATGAGCATATCGTGCTAGAGGGAGACATCTAGCAATGTCTGGTAGCAAAATCAGTTTCTCTTTCTTTTGGAAGGTTCTATGCTCAACACGAAGTCTTGGCTGAGAACTTTTATCAATGGCTTTGCCAAATAGGAACATAGGTTTCTTGTGAGTGATGGCGTCAGCAGATTGCAAGGGTTGCCCATTCATCAGACTTAACAAAGTCTCATTATCCTGTGCTATCAATATGGCTTGACGGGAGGATGGCAGAGCATAATGTGGAAAGAGTACATAGGACAGGTCCTCCTTGAATTCTGATTCCGAGAGAGTCCCTACGAAGTTTTCATATTTAGGGTCTTCTCTGGTCTCAACTGCATCAAAACAGACAAAGTTTAGTACAAGTCAAGTCAGAGATTTTGTCTTCAGATTGCGCAAACATCAGATTGCGCAAACATCAGATTGCGCAAAGCAACAGTTTGCGAAGATCATCTTGCGCAAATCAGCCGATTGCGCTGACTTTCTGCCAGCGCAATTCAACAGATTGCGCAAGAAAACAGCCTTCATAAAAATAAAGGTTGATGGGTTTTGCAACCAAAACCCTAAACAGGGCGGCGCAGTATGAACTCATCTCTAAAAAGAGATGAGTTTCAAGAATCAGTGAAGTCGAAAAACCCTAAAAAGGATTTTTCGATCGGATTATCTACCTCTCAGAGCAGGGTGCGCAGTCTTATGGTGGGAACCATGCGGCGCAGCATGAGTCGAAGACTCGACGGGGGCCTTGCCCTTGTCGGCGGCGGAGGAACGCTTGGGAGCCATGGATCGTCGGAGAAGAAAGGAAGAAGGAACTCAGAATTTCTCTCTCTTAAGCACGAAGAAAACAAGTAAAAAATGACAATGAGAAGATTGAGAACTATTTATAGTTTTCGAAAACGAAACAGCTGCCTCAGATTATGCCTGAAAAATGGGGCTAATCCCTCCGATTGCACAGATAGCTCATCACATTACGCAACTTGATTTAAATTTCAGAATTCAAAGTATTTTGAAACTTTGAATAAAATCAAATTTTGAAAACTTTGAAGGGGGTCTTGTAGGTCCTAAAAATCAAGTTGCACCCATCAACAAAGTTAAAGAATCAAAGAAATGTAACTTTGCGCATCCTTCAGATTGTGCAGACTAAATTGTGCACACTCTCAACTGCACAAGGCTGACGTGGCAATTATCATCATTACCTGACAAAAGATCAGATCTCCTGACAATTGACAGCACGAAAGACGAGGAAACCGTTCGTTTTTTTGTGCAACACAGTGCTCGAGGACAGCTGTCCAGCTCAAGCGCAATCCAGTTCATGCGCAACTCAGTTCAAGCGCAATCCAGTTCCTTTACAATGTATCTCATACGCAATCCATCTCATGCGCAGTCTGAGGCTTGCAAATTTCATCAAAATAACTGACAAATACACACGTAGCCTTCATGCCATCAATTGCTTACTACGTGGTAACTGCCTATGCACGATCATGTGTATTTCAATCAAAATTTGTCATGTGTCCAAGACAGTTGGCCCATGATCCGGTAACTGCCTGCGCAGTCTGATGCTGCGCAAACCAGCCTATGCGCAATCCAGCCTGCGCACTCCAGAATAACTAAAAGTTAGTTATTTTCAGAACTCTATAAATAGAGTTTCAAGTCTTTATTCAAGGGGATCACACACACATATCAGACCACATACATATCAGAGAGTTCAGGAGTTCTTGTCCAAGTGCTGCTGCATTCTTCAGAGGCTTCTGCCTTCAATTCATCAGAGGCTATCGCCTTCAACTTCAGAGACTATCGTCTTCAGCTTCAAAGGTTATCGTCTTCAAAGTTCACATCGTCCAAGGGATAAAGCGATCGTTATCTAGATCGGATTCCTACAGTTGTACTTTCCCAAAATTCTATTGTAATCTTCTTTATAAAGTTTGTATCAAAACACTTTTGTTTTTGCAAACAATATGCATTCATACACTCTTTGACACCATGTTGTTTTCCATAAATAAATTCACTTTATTTATTGTGTTTCTGGAAAAATTACAACTGTGGGAATCCGATCTAGAAGACGATCGCTTTATCCCTTGGACTATGCGAAGAAGAAAAGCTCTCAAAATTTTACAGCAAGATAGCAATGTATCTGTACAATGAATGAGAAAAAGAACTCTATTTATAGAGTAAAAAATAACTGAAAAGATAACTGTCTTCACAACCAGTGCCTAGTTAAAAATCACGCAGGATTTAACATACGCAAGGTTATGAGCAGTTACTGGACGTGGCCTGTAACTGTTGGACACATGGCAATCGTGCATGAGTCGTGTGCAAGTTATAGGACACGCAGGCGAGAGATCGGTGGCATGGCTGCCACGTACTCCAATTTGATGAAATCCACGCAGACTTGTTGAAGACGAAATCCACGCAGACTCGGGGTAGAAAGCTTCAAAATCCACGCAAACTTGGGGCAAGAAGCTTCAGAATCCACGCAGACTTGGGGCAAAAAGCTTCAAAATCTACGCAAACTTTAGGAAGAAAACTTCACAATCCACGCGGATTTGAGATGAAGAGCTCAAAATACACGCAGACTTGAGATAGGACTGCCAGCTTTCTCGATTTGGCGTGCCTCGACTGACACAAAATCTCTGACAAAATTTCTGACAGTGATTGCTTTGTCAGTCGCATTAAATGACAAGAAACTCTTTTGGTACGCCAACTTGGTGAAGGCTGAGTCTTGTTGAAGAAGATTTCGAAAGTCACGCAATAGTCGGCTATGATCTCTCAAATCCCGTGTATACGTGGCATACGAGGAGACATTCTTCGACTGCAGTGCTGTCAGTCATGATGACGCCCTGACAAATGATTAGCTGTCCCAGCGTCACTTTGAAGAAATAGTCTGGTAGAACCCAGCGTGATTTTTGAACATTATTTTGATCAACTCAGCGTGACTTTCAGACTTTGTCCTGATCAACTCAGCGTGACTATCATTTTGAAGGCCTACAAAACCCCCTTCAAAGTTTTCGAAAAATGATAAATTATTTCGAAATACTTTGAAAACGAGATGATAAAATGAAATCAGTCACGCTGAGATGACTTCAAATTTTTCGGAAGTCGAAAAGACTTCAAAGTTCTTTGAAAACATCCAAATGAACTTATTAAATGTCATAATGACTCTTCGTTCTCCGAAACTGATTGAATCCAATTTATGGTGGAATATGAACCGCCGGCAAACTCCTTTATATAAACGGGAAGGAGATTCAGCTTTAATCTTCATCTTACGTCAATATGACACCGAAGGAGAAAGCTGAGGAAGAAGCACGAAAGTTGGGTTTTTGTGCCCATGGCGATCCTACTCTCGGGGGTAAAGAACCGGAGCCTTTTGTTTTTGAGTTCAAAGATGACCTCGCACAATTGGCCAAGAACTTCCTAAATCATTTTGGTTTGGATGGCTCATCTTCTTCCGATGGGCGCAGCCTCGCAGAGCAGCGGGAAGCACTCGATGCTTTGTTACGTCGTATGGGGGTCAAGAGTGTAGAAGAATTGGGCATCAAGCTCAGTCGCTCTGCAAAATAGTGCGTGTCTTTTTATGTTTCTATTTTGAAAAATATTGCACTTCTTTTCCCTTTTGTAAGGCCATCAGTGCAAACAAAATATTTTTGTGGTACGCCTCTGTACTGAAAGCTAGCTTTATTCCGAACAGCGTGCGCTAATGAAGAGCATTATGTGGCTTCTTTGACTATTTTAAATGTTTATGCTGTTTTTCAAAGCACACGTGACACTCATCCCTTGGTCATGAGCGCTTTTTGCTCGGATTTTTCCAAAAATAGGCTTGCACGTCCATTTATAAACAGATGGCTGAGTTTCACGCATACTCATCTCTTTATTCTTCTTCTTCTCTGAGAATGACCATTTAGCAAGATTTCACTCTCAACAGGAAAGCAATGTTTTCTGATGTTGTTTTCTTGTGCCCATTCTTCTATGTCGAAGATGAGCTTTTGCTTCTGATTGAACAGGGTACGCCTGTCTTTGTTTGGCCAGTACACGCTTGTCTTTGCTTGACCAGTGCATACCTAATGACATTTCTGTTAATTAATTTCTTTTTCTTTGCTGTTTTCTGTAGGAGCTTTGTTGGAAAACTTTTCCAGAACTGGCATTGGCGATTTGGATGCCGTGGGGAGCGTTCTTCTGACACCAACATCAGGGAGCTCATGCGCTTTTGACGCACAAACTAGACAACTCACACGTTTTTGACGCACAAATCAGACAACTCAGAACTCTTCGTGGGATAGAAGGGTCTTCCTCCGATGGTAGGAAGAGCCTTTATACACGGAGAGTTGGATGGTGGAACCAACTCTATCCCGAGAAATCGGGTAATAGAGTTCCTTTCACGGCAGAACCAGGAATTGTATCCCAATGTGGGATACATTCCTATCTCCTTTGAAAGGCCGCTCCTAATCCACCAGTTGTATTGGCAGCACCACGACTTCGGGCTGCCATACTCTGTGGTTCTCCTCTCGTCTGAGAGAGAAGACCAGAGTTTGATTCCTGCTGTTCTGGTCGCCACTGGAACCCAGACAGTCAGGAATTGCCACCAATAACGAACCTGACGGAGAAGGTCCGACGGAGAAGATCCAAAGAAGAAGATAGATCTCTATTAGGTTATTGTTGTGGTGTAGAATGAAAATCCAAAGATTGTAATAGATTTCCATTATGATTTGTAAGAAAGTCTAAGAAAATGTAATAGACTTTTTATGAAGATATGAGAATGGAAATGATAATTCTTCTATGCTCAATGATTTGTATCTATCTGGATGAATTATAGACATGATAGATAATGAAATCTTCTTTTCTGATTTAGAGTACTCAATACTATCAGAGGTAATATGGACGCGATAATATGTAGGAACTCAAAAGAAAATAGATTAATTTCTATGCAGAGGTCAAAAATGGAAAATAATAGGCGAGTAGGTAGATTCATCATTTATTCAGAGGTTATGAAAACGTGATAAATAACGAATCCCCACTTTTTAACAAATTGATAGAAGATAATGAGCAGACGAATCATCAAATGATAACGAACAGGCAAACCGTTAAATGAATGTAGTAAATGAATGGATGAACCGTCAGATATTAATGAACGAGCGAACCGTCGGATGAATATGTCGCTTCGTTATTTGAGGAATTGCTGCCTATAAATATAGCAGAGATCTGATAGGAACGAACACTTCCACTTTTCAACATAAAAATGTCGTCTGGAGAAGCATCCAAGAAGGCTAATATCACCCCGAAGGTTCAGAAGGGCACCGAAGACCGCCCTGCAGATCCAGTTCAGCCGAAGAAGACAGAAGCAGGCGAAGGTTCGTCTGTACCCCAGCCACCATAGGACATTCTGGATTTCTTGCTCGAACCAGGGAGAACTGAAGAAGAAAAAGCCATGAGGATGGCCGTTTGCAAGTTCCTGGTGGGTTCCAGCAAGGAGGTTCTCGGTTCTTTTGCTGACTACGTTTTTGAGAAGGACGGCAATGGCCCATGTCCAAATGTAGAGAAGGATGATAGTGATCTTCCTTAGTATCATGTACTGTCACTCATGATAAAATAAAATTTGAATTTTATTTATATACTTGAACTTTTCTGATGATTTACCAGCATTTATACATAATACTTTTTAAGGAATTTGCCATTAATAGGCATCATAACAATTCGACCATCCAGATCTGAGAGTTGATAAGCTCCATTTGAGAAGACTTTATTCACAACATAAGGACCTTCCCACTTTGCATCGAACTTGCCTTTACTCATATGAGTCATAGTCATAGGACGTCTGACTGTCAGAACAAGTTCTCCTTTTTGATATGCTCGAATTCTGACTTTTTTGTTAAAAGCTCTTGAAATTTTAGCTTGATAGAATTCGATATTCTGTTGAGCAGACAATCGTTTTTCATCCAGAGCTTCTAATTCTTGAAGTCGAAGACGATCATTATTCTCAGTGGTAAGTTCATTAGTGATTGCTATCCTTAAAGAAGGAATTTGAATCTCTAATGGAAGAACAGCTTCACATCCATACACCAGAGAGAAAGGTGTACATTTGGTAGCATTACGAACTGTAGTGCGGTAAGCCCACAGACATTCACCAAGTTTCTCACTCCAATTTCGTTTGTTAGTAGAAACAAACTTCTTTAAGAGTTTGATGATGGTCTTATTGAAAGCTTCTGCTAATCCGTTAGCTGCCGGATTATATGCAGTAGAAGCCATATTGTTGATCCGATGATCATCACAGAATCGAGTAAACTTCTGGCTGACGAATTGTGGACCATTATCATGAATAATGCGTCGAGGAATACCAAATCTGTAGATGACATGGTGTTTGATAAAGCTGATGATATTGGAAGTCTTAACTTCAAGTAAAGGAATGGCTTCAGCCCATTTGGAGAAATAATCGGTTATTGCGAGAATAAACCGATGACCTTTTGATGACGGCGGATTGATCGGGCCGATAACATCCATGCCCCAAGCTTCGAAGGGCCATGATGCTGCCATTGGATGTAGAAATTCTGAAGGTTGATGAATAAAATCTGTATGGATTTGGCAAGCTTTACACTGCCTTGCGTATTCGATGGCATCTGATACCATAGTAGGCCAATAATAACCCATACGTCGAATACGGTCTTGAAGTTTTGGTCCAGGTTGATGTGCTCCACAAATTCTATCATGTGCTTCGCAGATAATTTGTTGGGCCTCATCACCGACAACACATCGAAGAAGTAAACCATCATAAGCTCGACGATATAAGGTTTTTGTAGTATGATTGTAATAGAATCTGAGTGATCGTCGTCTGATAGATGCTGCCTCACTCGGATCATCTGGAAGAATATCATACAATACGAAATCTAAGAAAGGAATTCTCCAATCTTTGTCCGTATTCTGAGTCTCAGCCAAACTACTGAAGGCAAATTCGATGCTAGAATCAGATGAAGATGATAATGATTTACGGCTGAATCCAAACCCTCTTGTTGTATTGACATCATGAGATGTTGATTCCTCGGTGTCAATTGGAAGTCCTAGAGTTAGATTGTTTTCGAGATGGAATAATTCTCGATTGTAAACAATAATCACTTGTTGACGTCTAACCGGAATAGCTAATACAGCTACAAGATTAGCAAGAGCATCAGCTTCTGTGTTACATGCTCGCCTAACATGCTCGTTGAAAAATTCTTCAAATGAAGAAGCCATAGATATAGCCGATCTATGATAAGGAACTAGATCTTGATGACGAACTTCATAAGTACCCCTTATCTGATTGACAATGAGTTTAGAGTCTCCATATACTTCCAAATGTTGAATATTCAGATGTTTGGCAAGTTGAGGACCAATAAGCAAAGCATTGTACTCAACAACATTATTTGAACATGGGTGATCGAGAGAATAAGCCCTTTGGATAGCAAGACCTTCTGGTGATACAAGAACAATTCTAACTCCAGCAACGATGTCACCATTAGGACCTATCCTTGAAGCTCCGTCAAAGAATAGACGCCAAGTAGAATTTTCTTCATCAATTTGATTTGAGTCTAGGACTTCATCCGGAATTTCATCATAGAGTTTTGAATTCTCCGGAATTGAATGAGCAGCCAGAAAATCAGCTAAAGCTTGTCCTTTGACTGATTTCTGAGGGATATAATGTATGTCATACTGAGCAAGTAAGATTCCCCAGTTAGCCAATCGAGAATTCAAAATATTTGGTTTCTTCATCATGATTCGTATAGGATTGATCCGGGAGATGACATGAATGGTCTGACCAATGATATAGTGTCGTGTCTTTTGGACAGCGAACATCAGGGCTGGACATTCTTTTTCAACCGGTGAATATCGAGGTTCAGCTTCGGTCATGGTACGACTGAGATAATAAATGGCTTGCTCATGGCCATTTTTATTCTTTTGAGCGAGCAGCGCACCCAATGAATGACTCATTGCCCGAGTATATAAGAGGAACGGTATTCCTGAGACAGGAGGTACCAATACTGGAGGGCTCATCATATATTGCTTTATATCGTCGAATGCTTTCTGAAATTCATCATTCCAGACAAAGGAAACACCTTTCTTCATGAGTTTATTGAATGGTCTGCAGCGTCCTGATAAATTAGAGATGAATATCCTAATATAAGCGATCCTTCCTTGAAATCCTCGTAGCTCTTTTAAGGTGCGTGGAGGACGCATCTCTTGGATGGCTTTGATCTTCTCGGGATCCACGTGTATACCTTCAGAGGTAATGACGAAGCCGAGAAATTTGCCACTAGAGACGCCTAAGAAGGACTTAGTAGGGTTCATCTTTAATTGATGCTTGCGCATTAGATCAAATATAGTCTTCAAATCTTGGATATGATCCTCCTTTTGTCGACTTTTGACTGCAATGTCATCAACGTAGCATTCTACCGTTTTCCGTAAATGTTCACAGAATATAGTGCTCATAGCTCGTTGATAAGTTGCTCCTGCATTCTTGAGACCGAATGGCATCACTGTATAACAGTATGTACCAATCGGCGTTCTGAAAGAAGTGTGTTTCTCGTCATCTGGAAATATTTTAATCTGATTATACCCGGAATACCCGTCCATGAATGACATCCGTTCAAATCCACAGGTATTATCGATCATGACATCAGTGATTGGTAGAGGAAACCCATCTTTAGGACATGCCGTATTGAGATCGTGGTAGTCTATGCATACTCTGATCTTGCCAGTCTTTTTGAGGACAGGAACTATGTTAGCCACCCAATCGGGATGTTGTTCCTCTCTGATAAACCCGGAGGCCATGAGTTTATTGACTTCAGCTTCAATTGCATCCATAATGTCTGGATGAAATCGTCGCTGTTGTTGTTTGACTGGTTTAGCATTCGATAAGATGTTGAGTTTGTGAGTCGCAATGTGCGGATCAAGTCCTGGCATATCTTTACAACTCCAAGCGAAGACATCGATGTATTCACGAATGAGCTTGATCATGTCTTGCTTATCAGTTTCTGAAAGACTTTCACTAATAAATACTGGTTTAGGGGATCCCTCTTCACCGACATCTATTTGGACGAGTTTGTCTTCAGTCGGAGGTTCTTTTTGCTCAAATCAGAACTCCCATTGATTATCTAACCTTTGGGCCCATTGTTTTGATTTCGGTAAAATTTCAAATTCATCTTCGTTTTCATCATCTTCTTCAGAACCGTCAATGGAGACCATATTGGAAGACAGAATGTTGTAGTGGAAGTCACCAATACTTGTATCAGAATCCCAAGAGGTGGTACTAGAAGAATCAGATTTCTTATCTTCGTCAGATTAGGGATCTTCATGGATAGTATTGATAAAGGGAGTAGGAGCAGTATAACCTAATCCACATTTTGTCCTTCCGTATTTCAGAAGAGGAATCCGGACAGGCATTTTTCTACCTCTTCCATTACTGAGGCCAGTTCTGAAGTCATAGCCCATATTTTTGATAATGTCTTTAGATTGCTGACTATAACGACGTAATTGTAACCTTCCGGTATCATCGTCTTTGTCATGATCTTCTGGGTCAGAAGGATTTTGGGGCCCTTTGTAGAAGACTATTGGAATGTCTCCTGACTTTCTACTGGGAACTAGAAAGTAGGAAGATTGTACTGATTCTAGGGATACTCCCGTATGAAAAGTCTGTACAACTCCTATGGTTATTGTTCTCAAGTCATCTAGCAAATGCAAATAACTAAGAACATGATTGCACACATCAATATACTGCAAAGATGGAGACTTTTCATTAACTTCAAAAGTAGCAATATTTACATTGGGAGAAGACTGATCCTTATAAATTTTAGCCAAGTCAATGACTAAAGGGGGAGAAGAAGAACAAGAGAAAGTTTTGTTTCGATTAAGATCGATAACAAATGGCTCAGAAGAGGTGAGCTCCCTTGAATCTTGAGATGGAAGAGTAGTCCGCCCTCCAACTGGGATTACCAAAGTATCATGTTTTGTATGTAAAGATACAGGAACTGTAATACGCCCGCTGACAGGAATGATCAGTATATCTTGAACAGATGACTGAGGTGATGGAGAGATACGTCCGCTCACTGGAATAATGAAGGGGCCTTCTCTGGAAGATTTAGGAGATTGTTGCTGAGAAGTTTCTTTAACATGAATTGTCAAGGTTTCACTTTGCGAGTCCTCTTGTTCCATAGCTTGTATCACCTTTGTATACTCTTCTTTGTACATCCGGAAATCATTGAAATAAGCTTCAACCCCACGGAAAGGATTTATATCAGCAACTTCTTTTTGTACATTTCTATTACTGTCAATGTATTTGAAACATTGATGAAGAGTAGAAGGCACCACATTATTTTCATGAAGGAAGGGCCTTCCCAGAAGAAGATTATAAGACCCCACGATTTCGATCACATAGAAAGTGACTTTGGATCTGAAATTGCCTATCTGAAGCTTCAGGTGAATCTTTCCCAAAGGCTCGCTTCGGCTTTGATTGAATCCCAAGATAGTAGTAACCGTCTTGGAAAGCTTGTGAAGAGGGATTTTTAGCTCATCCAACAGACTCTTTGGCATTATGATTATAGCAGACCCTGGATCAATGAGGATACGATCTATCTTCATCGTATCGATATAACCGGTGAAGTAGAGAGGCCGATCATGTAGATTATTCTCCAGTAGCATGTCATCTTGCGTAAAGGTGATATTTGGAATAATCTCCAATACACTGTTGCAATGTAAGCAAGTGACAGGTTCTTCATTTGGCTTCTTTAATTGTGAAAGACAAGAGTCAGCTTGAAGAAGTGCTTCACTTAATGTCTTCCGAGTCTCTTTGGAAAGACGTAGAAGTTCAAAGAGGGACATTCTTGCTGGAGTATTGGCAAGTTGAGCTAGAATATCAAAGTTATAAGGCTTCTGAAGCCCAAGAGGAGGGGACTTCTTGATTGGCTTATCAAATCGAGCCTGTTGTTTGCCTTTCTCAAGAGCTGTGAGCTTGGAAGGAGTAGGTACCCCCGGTGTAGTTGAAGGAATAGGTGGAGTGGATGATTCTTCTTCAAGAGGAACATTAGGAGCATCTTTGTCAGAAGGAGAAACATCGGGAGTATCCTCAGGATTCTTGGAATAATCCTTTAGATAAGGTTTCCCTGTTCTAGTAGCACCAGCAAGTGCTTCTGCTTCATCTTTTGATTCTGTGTCAGGAGTAGATCCGAGAGAAGTCATATGACATGACTTAATTTTTTTGGCCTTCTTAGACTTTCGGGAATTAGTCTTTTGAAGGGGAGGAGATTCAAAATCTGCCACTAAATCAGGATGAATCCATATGATTTCTCCTTTTTCCATAGTGATTGGTACTAGTCCTTCAGACTGTGGAGGAGGAATATTCACTATTTCAAGAGTTGCCTTGGGAATAGGAACGATTCCGCTTTCAAAGAATTGAGGAGGGAAATCTCCGAATTGCATAGAGACGACGTTGGAAGTGACGGTCTTCTCTTTTGGAGTAAGAGAGATAGCTCCAGATTTGATCATTTCCTGGATCTTTCCTTTCAGTACATAACATGTACGAAGTGTGTGACCCAACATTCTGTGGTACGGACAGTATTTAGGATGATATGTCTTACCAGCTTCATCGGGTTTCTTGATTTCAGGTAACTGTATTTTATTACCTTTCAGCAGACATTCAAAAATACCGAGGACATCATCGTCATCAAAAGAGTATTCTTCTTTGGGACGAGGTGCTCTTGGTTGTTGAGTTGTAGAGGCAGAAGAAGTTTGAACAGTCGATGCATCTTTACTCTGAAGGTTAACTTCAAGAGTTTCTTTCCCCTTGCGGGTATTGGATTTAGCATTATTGTTGGCATTCTGACCTATTTCTTTAGGAGACATCTGCACTCCTAAACCTTTGAAGGTTTCTGCACTAATTTCTGCAGCTTTGGCACTCACTATGAAAGAAGGCCAATCTTGAAATTGAGTAGATCCTGTCCACATGCTGATGATTGGCAACAGATTTGATTTGCATGTGTCAATAGTAACAGCATCAGGAGTTCCAAGAGGCATCTTCAGAGCTTCTCTTCAAAACCGTTCAACGAAATCTTCAACAGTTTCATTATTCTTCTGTTTGATTCTTATGAGAGCATACATAGTCATGTCATTGAGCCCTTCATAGAATCGTTCAAGAAATATTTGTTTGAAACCAGCAAATGAGGTAATGCACCCATCAGGGAGGCTTCTATACCAATCATAAGTTGTTCCCTTGAGGCATCCAACAAACACCCGAGTAAGGGGGGCGTCACTTGGTTGTAGTTGATCAGTCATCACTTCAAAATGATTGATGAATTGACTCGGAGAAGTGTTCCATCATAGAATGAGATAGTAGGAGGCTTGTATTTAGGAGGGTAAGATACTTGCTTCCATTCTATCGGGTAAGGTTGTTTAATACCCAGCCTTTGCAAACCGTCCTTCTGTTTGAATGCCTCAAATTGAGTTCGGAGATTCCTCAATTCTTCAGTAACAACTCCGAAAGATTGTGGAGTCGTAGCTTATAGAGAATAGTTGGGAGGAGGAACAGCATTATAAGCACTACCCCCAGCTCCCGAGAGACTAGGAACTGGTTGAGCTTGTCCAGGAGTATTAGATTGTACTGCTGGAGGAGCCTGGACTGAACTTGCACCAGTGTTAATTGGACTTTGCATCTGAGTTGCCATGAGTTCATACATCAACTTCATAGTATCAGCCATAGATTTCATTTGCTGTTCCAAAGAAACAATTCTTTGCTCTTGAGGAGTCATGGAAGAAGAAGGTTCATTGTTCAATTCAGTATTCCCATCCACCATATAGGTTGTGACTGTACGAGGGATTATTGATGAACTAGTGGATGTTGTTTGTTCTGAATCACTGCTTTGTGCATCAAAGTCATTTGTAGGAAAATTACCCCCAGTAGGAAGAGGTGGGAAGTTAGATTCTCCAAGAAATTCAGAATCAGAAATCAAAGTCTTCTGATTAGAAGCCATGGTCTTTGATCTGGTGCCTTTATATACTCCATCTGGACTATCAGGTCTACCCCCAGTATCCCGAGAGGTCATGTTGACAGAAGCAAATAGAGGTTCATCTTTATCAGGCATAGGTTCGCACTGAATCCGATTGAAGACAGATTGTCGTTTAGTTTGACATTTGCATTGCATCGTGACTCTTGGCTGAAAGTCACATTCATGATCAACATGGTCATGATCTATTGATTGACATCTGCACTGAATAATAACTTTTGGCTGGAAGACACATTCAGCATGGTCACGGCCCATTGACACAGAATTATTCCTTCTCTTCTGTTGAAGATGTTCTCGTAAATCTGTTTGTGAAGATTGAGAAATATATTTCCGGTTCTTGGATCTTGATGGCTCTTGATTATATAGAGAGTGATTAATCTGAGCCACATAATTTCTAGCATACTCTGCATCTGGATCTTTTGCAGAAGTGCTCTCCAAATGGATTTGATTAAGTTTTATTCTTAGATCAGTTGGAGGTAAAACATTAGTTTTTGATACTTGGAGTTTTCCTTCCACTGATCTGGATATTTGCAGAGAAGGAAGAGTTGAACCACCCCCTTGATTAGGAGTTGGTAACAGACCCTCTCTTACAGACAAATTCTGTGCCCAATTCGAAGAAGTCGTAGAAGAAGACATTAAGAAATGTTTCTTCTTAGACTTATTCAAGTTTTGAGACATAGAATGTCCAGAAGAGAGAGTAGTCAAAAGACCATCTCCTTTTCTTTGACTAACAAAAGTGTCAGTCAAAGCTGTTCCTGAAATAAATACTACAGGAGCAGAAGAAACAACTAAAGAGTTGTTTCTTTTTGAAGGGACTTTGTGTGCCATTTGTGAAGGAGCCTTAGCAAGACCACCCCCAGTTATAGTAGAAGTTGGTAAGGAAGAAGAGATAGCTAAAGAACTATTCTTCTTAGATGATGTATATGGAAGACACGCTAAAACAGGCTTGGTTAAAGAACCAGTGCTGTTAGCGTGACTTGTGGATTTGGAAATACACGCTGGAACAGATTTGGCTAAGGAGCCAGTGCTGTCAGCGTGACCTCCGACTTTGAGATTGCGCGCTGGAACAGATTTGGCTAAGGAGCCAGTGCTGTCAGCGTGACTTTTGAATTTGAGATTACACGCTGGAACAGGCTTGGCTAAGGAGCCAGTGCTGTCAGCGTGACTTTTGACTGCTGTAATCTTCGAACACACAAGAGCGTGTGTGTTCGGAGTAGAGTTCTTGCCAGTGTTAGGAGCAGACACTGTGGCAGAAACTTTACCATTAGTTGCCAACAGGTTCTTAGGGACATAGACAGATCGTCCCTTCGACTTGGCAATGGTGATGGAGGCTGAAGTGTGCTTGCCACCCTTAGCCCGCTGCATTTCTTCGTAGGCGAGTTGATCAAGTTGGATCGATATCACCTTCTTCGTCGAGCCAACTGACGAAGTGTCGCATTGAGTTGTTGCCATCTCAGAAGAGGAGATGGTTTTCTCCAGCAGAGTCGCCAATTTGTTTTCCATAAATAAATTCACTTTATTTATTGTGTTTCTGGAAAAATTACAACTGTGGAAATCCGATCTAGAAGACGATCGCTTTATCCCTTGGACTATACGAAGAAGAAAAGCTCTCAAAATTTTACAGCAAGATAGCAATGTATCTGTACAATGAATGAGAAAAAAAACTCTATTTATAGAGTCAAAAATAACTGAAAAGATAACTGTCTTCACAACCAGTGCCTAGTTAAAAATCACGCAGGATTTAACATACGCAAGGTTATGAGCAGTTACTGGACGTGGCCTGTTACTGTTGGACACATGGCAATCATGCATGAGTCGTGTGTAAGTTACAGGACACGCAGGCGAGAGATCGGTGGCATGGCTGCCACGTACTCCAATTTGATGAAATCCACGCAGACTTGTTGAAGACGAAATCCACGCAGACTCGGGGTAGAAAGCACTTCAAAATCTACGCAAACTTGGGGCAAGAAGCTTCAGAATCCACGCAGACTTGGGGCAAAAAGCTTCAAAATCTACGCAAACTTTAGGAAGAAAACTTCAGAATCCACGCAGATTTGAGATGAAGAGCTCAAAATACACGCAGACTTGAGATAGGACTGCCAGCTGTCTTGATTTGGCGTGCCTCGACTGACACAAAAACTCTGACAGTAATTGCTTTGTCAGTCGCATTAAATGAAAAGAAACTCTTTTGGTACGCCAACTTGGTGAAGGCTGAGTCTTGTTGAAGAAGATTTCGAAAGTCAGGCAATAGTCGGCTATGATCTCTCAAATCCTGTGTATACGTGGCATACGAGGAGACATTCTTCGACTGTAGTGCTGTCAGTCATGATGACGCCCTGACAAATGATGAGCTGTCCTAGCGTCACTTTGAAGAAATAGTCTGGTAGAACCCAGCGTGATTTTTGAACATTGTTTTGATCAACTCAGCGTGACTTTCAGACTTTGTCCTGATCAACTCAGCGTGACTATCATTTTTGAGGCCTACACATGTATCCCATATCATATACACCTACCTATCACTAAATCTGAGAACATTAACACATATCTTTTCACACACATGCCAAACATACACACACACACACACACACACACACACACACACACACACACACACACACACACACACACACACACACACACACTCACTTACTCTTTTACCTCTCCTTCTCTCTCTATATATAAATATATGTATGTGCCTATATATATAGCTTTCATATATATATATATATATATATATATATATATATATATATATAAAATATATATATATATATATACATATATGAATAAGTGAATGTGAATATATATATACTTTATATGACTAAGTTTGTGTGCCTTGTTAGCTTATGATTTAGTTTTGTGCTTGGTTTAGCAAGTGACTTAGGCTATGAGTTAGTAGCTATCTTGGATACTTGATTTGTATAGACTTAGTTTATTTAGACCTAGAATTGACTAACCTAGACTAGTTGACCATTGTTGACCAAATCCTAACTAGTTTGACCACAGTTGACTAGAGTTGACCTAGTTTGACTTTATAGTTGACCAAGAGTTGACTTTTACCTAGATTGACCTAGAAATTATGTAGATTGCAGCGTAAACTTCATTTACCTTATTTTAAACACATTATAACCTTTACTACTCTATTTAGGACATTGTGACTCTGGTGCAGACATCTGATATTATACTACTCTTTTCAGAGTATCAGACGAGTACATTCTCTGATAGTTCTCTCATTTACTTGTCAATTATTGTACTTCAGTTTTAGTTAGTTTTATGTGATTCTTACAACACGTATGGATATTTCTGGATTTATGTATGCGACACGTATACCATGTTGTCTGGCCTCTATTACTAGAATTATTGCTGGTATCATCATGTCTGGCATCTATTACTGGAATCTACTGGAATCATTCTAGAATCATTGCTGGTATCATCACGTTTGGCTGGACTCATCTCGATTCTCGTGTCTTGTATTGGATTCACTTGTATTATGGGGCGGGGAAATATTGAGTAAGACATGTAGCCATATCCCAAATCTGGAATCTCCCTACTGGAATCTACTGGAAGAATAACCATCTTTCGTCTGATCAGTGAGAGATGTGTCTGATACCTACAACCGTTTACATGTCGATCTCGGTATTTTAAAACACACTGTTAGAGTATAGGCTGGACTCACCCTGGAAATCCTTGATCACTGACTGGAATCATCTTATACTTGACTCATCTTGTACTGGAATCATCTGGTATCAGATTCATGTTGTCTGGATTTACTTGAGTTTTACACTTGTTTATATTTACTGTCTGGACTTATATCATGTTACTCTAGTTCAGCTAGTTTATATTTACAGTCCTTATTGCAATAATTCTTCTCTTATTTTAGTTACCTTACTTTTCTTGTATCTTAACTGTTCTCTATACCATCACCTGAATATAAACTACCATATTCATCAATAAAATTGTCTATAACTGCTTTAGAGTTCTCTGTCATTTACTTGGATTTTCTAGATAAATTGTACTCGTTCCTGTCCTGACCGGACCTATTGAAAATATTACATATGCTTGTCCTACTTATATGGACCGGGAGATGGCTTAGCTACCTTTGGCCCCGACACTCAGGAGTAATCGGGAGACTAGCTAGTAGACTTGGTTTACTTTTCATGTTTTAGAACTTGAATTGTAATAAGTTGAGATAATGTTTCGTTTTGAGATTGTTTGAGATTATTATTATTTAGTAGTTGGTTTTGTTGTTGTTATTTAGTTTTAGTATTAAACTTTTGTGTTATCATATCGTGCTTAGACTATGATTGAGATTTTATTATATCTATACTTATCCTCCGTTCAGAGTTGAGATTTGACAAGTATATTATATAATTGCGTGAGTTGTTGATTAGATAGTAACCTAGGACAGCGTTCTACCGCCAACACTACGACGTAGGCTGGACGTACCCACTTCTCGTGCCCCTACACTGGATGCGGGTCGTGACACACTCTTCATCTGTGTTTTAAATATGTTAGTAAACACGGTTCCGTGAAGACCAAATTCACCGACATTGATCCCTTCAAAGGGGTTGAATCCTATTACTCATCGGAGGCTTGTCTATATGACGAATCCAGAAAACACATAACGGATGAGCCGGAGGCCATTACAGGGCTAGAGGAACCCTTGAGGATCCGTCTCCAACCTCGCAAACCGGGCAGGGCTGCACCCCTTGTCGCAACCTTACATAAAGATGTGCTCGATTCTCTTGTCACACCGGCGCAGTCGGAACCATTGGTCATCCGTCTCCCGAGATCCAGTCAGAAGCCAAAACCTGTTATAGGACCAATGGTGATCCGGCTGCCAAAGTCCAATCAAAGGCAACAGGAAGATGTAAAGCCCATGTAACACTAATGGTAATTCGACTGCCAAAGCCTACTCCGAGGCGACCAGAAGACACAAAGTCTCTTACCGAGCCGATAGTCATCCATCTTCCCAAGACGAGCCCACAGCCAAGTGTTGACCCAACACTCCCAGACAGATCAATACCTCATGAAAAACCCTTCGTGGTCAAGTTACCCAAGATAGCGGCCCACACTCCGAGCTCGCATGGGGTAGCCAAGGAAGACAGAGAACTCGCCAAATATGTGGTTACACAGGCGGATAGTCCCTCTCTGAATGATGTAATCCTGGTGGACAAAATTCCTTATTTTATCAATAAGAAGGTACCGTTAGACTATTCTGAGTATGGTAAGCCTAATCTAATGCACGCTGCACGGGACTGTCTAGACGTTAGCCTGCACACGCAGATGATAACCGTCCATACCTCAAATTGACTTACTCCCATAAAAGGCTCTTACTTCCCGATCTCAGACAGAAGAGGATGGGATCACACAATCATCTTTGGCCGAAAAAAAAGGTCCTCGATCTTTCAAGCCACATGAGTCTGACCTCGGACCTAAGACTGGAAGGCTACCGCTCTACTTGTATAGTCCTCAAGCCAAGTACTTCATACAAAAACAGGGATACGACATGGAGGCTACTCCGAGTCTTAATTATGACAGTGGTCGAGGATTGCCTCTACAGCCGCTGGTACCGGTAGGGAAGCCTCAGGATCACTATCACAAATCCAGACGTAGCCTCGGGTATGTTACTCCACCCACAACACACGAAAGTTTTGACGAAGAATGCGAGCGGCACTCCCATTCGTCCGAGTCACCCACGTACGACTCTGATAGCAGTATTGGGGATATATTCAGATAAACATTATCTGCCAATATGACATCCGTCGATGTAACGCCCCAGTCCCAAAATACGTAGGACTAGGGACGTAGACATGCCAGCTGTATTCATACGAAGTATACTCCAATATATGGAAGCCTCGTATAAATACATAAGCTGTAAAATACAGTAGAACCATTACTAATCTCATCCACACAGAATAAATGAATAAAAGACGTCATATAAAGATAATGAATTGTCTTGATACAATATGTTGGGCGGAGACAAATCCACTACCAACAAAATAAAGAAAAGTACATAGAAAATGAAATGAGTGGCGAGCGAAGCGAAGACGATCCAATTGCAATCATCCTCGAGAAGTAGCAATGAACACGAATAGAGCTAAAGCATCTGCGAAAGACAATAGCACACACCTGGCAAGACAACCAGGTCCTCAGAGAGACGTAACAAGACACATAATATCATGCCATATAAACTGAATAAATATCGCTCAAATAAATAAGTAAATCGAATTATAACATGGTCCAATACGCACGTACTGAACGAGCGTACCATCTCCCCAACCAAACAAGGACAGGAGATGGTAAACTAATTCACGATAACGTATCTTTCCATGCCATAAATCCAATATGGTATCCGAACCCCAACAAGGTTCAATACCTTCTCATCGAAGTAGTAAGTCACACCTACAACCAAACAAGGACAAAATGTGACGAACTAATCCGCGACAAGTTATTGTTCCAAGCCACGGTCAGATACAAGTATCCAAACCAAAAGTATTCGTACCTAACGGATATGGTAGCCTACCGTTCTAAGTGAAATATAGTTAAGAACAATCCTTCCTGCACATGGGCCCTGGCTGAATAGGATCGGCGTAGTCCCCCTTGGGCACTAGAGGCCCCATCAGTAAGAGCATGACGTTCCGCAGAATTGTCAGTGGCCGTCAGTAATCTTGGGTCATCAACCCCGTATCTCCAGCGGAGAGTCCGGGTCACAAGGGAAGTGTATCGAAGCCCATACGCTAAGGAATTATCCTCTCCGCCCAATGCCTATTATGTTGTATCCACAACATTAATCTCTATAACCGCTAAGTCAAACTAGCATGCAACCTCTATTAGCGGTTATTCCTATCGCATGGCTTGTACGTACTGGTGGCCAGCCAATCACGCACTTCCGTGTTCTACATGTGACACACAACTTCGTGTTTACAACGTGTCAAGGCCAATGAATGCAACACACAAGGTGGTCCCTTAAATCTAGGTTTAATGTGAGAAAAACAATACATAGCAGGAAATAAACGAACAGTAAGTTCTAACAGTTATGCCATGTATCACAGTTTATTTTGCATAAAGAAAATAAGTAATGTATGAAATATGAGCTAAAATAATTAAACAGTGAATGGCAAGGTGTCTTGCCTGGTAGTACGCCTGGTGTGCTGCAATGATCGCTGTGGCATGAACTACGACTTTGTTGTAATAACTACATAAGGTGACCTCTGTTGATGGCACGGACAGTTCCATTGGGTCCAGGACGGTTGAATTAGTTAGGGTAGTCATAAGGTTGTATAGAATTGGTAAAGGAATATGAAGGATGGGCTGCGTCATGGACAAGAGGATATTTGATAGAAATTTGGAAATAAATATGCGATTTTGAAATGTATTTTAAAACTAGTTTTCATTAGTCAAAGTATTTATAGGAAAAATATTTATTAGTCACAATATTTTTAGGTAAATACAAAATAATTCTTGAAAATTATTTTAAAGCTAAACTCCGCGTGACGAGCTAAAATTTTAGACCGAAAAATATTTAATGATGTATAAGGGACTTTTAAGCCCAGTTTACAATATATTTATATATATGGAATCCAAGCCTAATACTATAAATTTTAGAAAATATTATATACAAATATATATTTTGTTCGCCATCTATTTTGGAAACTATTTATATAAGTATCTAAAATATAGTAAATTAGCAAAACATTTGTTAATAACAATAATAATAATCATAATAATAATAATAATAATAATAATAATAACAGTAAAAAGAATAATAATAATAATAATAATAAGATAATAATAATAATACTATATAAAATTTACTAAACAGAAACTAAAAAGTAGAGTAAAATAATAAGATAAAAAATGAAAAATGATAACAAACAACAGCTGTTGTTCGTTAATAGCAAGGGGAGAGAGAGAATGAGAAAAAAAAAAGAAAAAGAAAGGGAAATCGAGAGGCTGAAAATGGGGAGAGAGAGAGGGCTGCGAGGGTTACGGCGTCAGGCGGACGGCGATGGGCGGAGGTCGGCGGAAACTCGACGGCGGCGGCGCCACGGCGGTTCGGGACTGGAAAGCGAAGGAGGACGTCGCCGGAGGCTGTACGGCGGGGCGAAGCGGTCGGAGGAAAGGGTTTCGACGGTTTGCGGCCATGGCGGCGCGTGGGGGCAGCGCCGGCCCTGACACGGCGGGAGGGGTTTGGGTGTTTCTGGCCGGACTGCTGGTGGAGAGTGAGGGCGGCGGTCGCTGGTCGTCCTAGGGAGGATAGGCGGCGGGAAATAGGTCGGAGAAGGGGGTTTCGTGGTGGCTGGGCTGCGGAAAGGAGGCGCGGGGGAAGCGCCAGCGACCGGAGCGCTGGGCTCGCGGTGGACAGCGGGAGCGGTGGTGGAGCGCGGCCGCCGCTGATGGCTGCGCGGGGTTCGCGGCGGACGGCCGGGCGTCGGAGGGAGGCGGTCCGGCCACGGAACAGTTCGTGCGGGCTGTCGATGGGTCACCGGTCGTGCGTGGAGGAGCCAGGAAAGGTTGTCGGCGTGGGACATGGCCGGGCGCGGCAGCGAGCTCGGCGGAAGAGATGGCGACGATGGCGGGCAGGTTTGGCTTTTCTTCCCTACTTCTTTGGGTTTCGTGTGGGATGTGGACCGGAGCCGTGGTGGCTGTGATGGTCGGATTTGTGGTCGTGGTGGCTGGGACTGGGATTTTTGGTCGTGGTTGACGACTACGGCGAGGTGGTGGTCGGTGACAGCGGGTTGGCCGGGTTGGTCGAGAAAGAAGTCACGGGGCGGTGGTGATGATGGATGGTGGTAAAGGCGTTTGCTGGTGGTTTGGAAGACGGGTGGTCGGGGAGTTGGACAAGGAGGAGGAGATGACCGGAGGGCCGAGGGCAAGGCTTAGGTTTATGATTAGGGCTTGGATTATGTCGGGGTGTCCGACACGGGCTGGGTAGCTATGTCGAGATCGTGTCCGACATGTGGACACGAAGGAGATGAAAATGTAATTGTAATCGAATATAAAAATAGTGGAAGGGAAGGTGGACACCGACACGATGCACGGGTTGGGTTGTGGAAATTTGTGGATGAATAATGTGGAGGAGTACCTGCCTATTTATAGGATGTGGGAATTCCCAATTAGATATGGATTAGGATAATTAAAACCCAAATTAGATATTTTCTAGTTTAATTTAAAATCAAATCCAATCTAAATACAATCCAATTTAAATCAAAATCCAATTTCTAAATACAATTCAAATTTTAAATCATATCCCTCTAGTTTAAAATCAAATTTCAAATATAGTTACTAATTTAATCTATTTAAATAATCCAAAAATTAAATCAAGATCTAAATGGCCATAATAACTTCCAAATATATCTTTCAAAATACTAATAATAATAATTCCAAAAATAATAAAATAATAAATATTTTTAAATATCTTTTCGAATAATAAAATATTAATATTTAATAATTTCGAAAATATAAATATATGAATTTAATTTAATGTACCTCATATGTAAGAAATATAAAATAGTTTTATAAATTACCACTAATAGATAAATAAATAAAGTAATACGATTTTGGTCATCTCAATTCACAACTTTAAGCAAAATATAAATACAATAATTATTATATATATTATTTTAAAAATAGAAAATGTTTTTCTAAATTATGTATGCTCGCACATAATCGCACTCGTCGAGCAAATTTCAAAAGAATAAAAATTTGTGCGACTACGCGACAAAAATTTAAATTAGTACCAAATTTAATATAAAAAAATAGTAGAAATTTAGGGGTTTTACATCCTACCCAACTTAAAAGAATTTTGTCCTCGAAATTAAAAATTAGGAGGAGGGTGAAAGGCACAACGGTAGATAGAAGGGTTCGAAGTTTATATGGTCGTAGTCTAGGTTGAGGATATGATTAAGAAACGATTTTAATCACTTCTTAAATTCTAGTGATTAGAAGGTCAAGCTTGTAGATTTAGAGTCGAGGGAAAGGTCGAGTAGTTTGGGATGAAGATATAGCAACATCTAGTGGGAGTGGTCATAGGTGATAGGATAGCTAGAGGACGTTCTAGTATAACGCTTTTGCCCTCCTAAAATGGGTGAAGGCGAAAGCAACATAGAGTTCGAAGGAGGCGTTATCGAATACGAATACGTGATTCAAAGACGTTCGAATAATTTCAAAAGAATTGCCAAGGCAGTCGTGGATGGGGTTCTAAGGGTAAGTTTTACTATGTTCCTTCCACGTAGAATAATAGACAAAAGCGAACCAAAGTGCAGTCGGTTGATCAGACCATCATGCACCGGTTCTGATTAGACAATATGTTAGTGAGCGCGCTCAATAGCATAAGTCGTGAACAAACTCGATAAATGGATGAGTTTGCAAAACTAGATTATAGTAGCAACATTAGTCAAGGTAGTAAAAATATAGGCACGAGATTAAGATTGAAACAAGAATAAATATGAATAGTCTAAGAGTCATAGGAATCTAAGTCTTGTTTATTCCTATACTATCATTCTACAGTTTTATTGACCAAGGCTTGGGTGAACTAGATGGTTAGGGCCCTCTAAACTTAAGGGATTGCTAGGTCACAAGGCATTCTACCCAACTTAAAGGAATTAATCTAATGGTGTTTGGGACAGCTAACTAATAGGGTCAATCTCTAGTAAGCACGAAGGGAAGATAAGAGTAATGATAGAAGGAATCAAGCAAGATGCAATCGATGAGTCAAACAGCAGATTGAAGAAAGTGGTCAAGTATGTGGATGAGATCCTAGACTTCTAATCCTATATGCAGGCTTGTTTGGTACGGTAAAGTAACCAAACAATTTATTTTGACCTGCATGGGCCACCACAAAAACATGTAATGCCCCAGTCCCAAAATACATAGGACTAGGGACGTAGACATGCCAGCTGTATTCATACGAAGTTTACTCCAATATATGGAAGCCTCGTATAAATACATAAGCTGTAAAATGCAGTAGAACCATAACTAATCTCATCCACACAGAATAAATGAATAAACGACGTCATATAAAGATAATGAATTGTTTTGATACAATATGTTGGACGGAGACAAATCTACTACCAACAAAATAAAGAAAAGTATATACAAATGAAATGAGTGGCGAGCGAAGCGAAGACGACCCAATCGCAATCATCCTCGAGAAGTAGCAATGAACACGGATAGAGCTAAAGCACCTACGAAAGACAATAACACACACCTGGCAAGACAACCAGGTCCTCAGAGGGACGTAATAAGACACATAATATCATGCCATATAAACTGAATAAATATCGCTCAAATAAATAAGTAAATCGAATTATAACATGGTCCAATACGCACCTACTGAACGAGCGTAACATCTTCCCAACCAAACAAGGACAGGAGATGGTAAACTAATTCACGGTAACGTATCTTTCCATGCCATGAATCCAATATGGTATCCGGACCCCAACAAGGTTCAATATCTTCTCATCGAAGTAGTAAGTCACACCTACAACCAAACAAAGACAAGATGTGACGAACTAATCCACGACAAGTTATTGTTTCAAGCCACGGTCAGATACAAGTACCCAAACCAAAAGTACTCGTACCTAACGGATAGGGTAGCCTACCGTTCTAAGTGAAATGTAGTTAAGAACAATCCTTCCTGCACATGGGCCCTGGCTGAATAGGATCGGCGTAGTCCCCCTTGGGCACTAGAGGCCCCATCAGTAAGAGCATGACGTTCCGCAGAATCGTCAGTGGCCGTCAGTAATCTTGGGTCATCAACACCGTATCTCCAGCGTCGAGTCCGGGTCACAAGGGAAGTGTATCAAAGCCCATACGCTAAGGAATTATCCTCCCCGCCCAATGCCTATTATGTTGTATCCACAACATTAACCTCTATAACCGTTAAGTCAAACTAGCATGCAACCTCTATTAGCGGTTATTCCTATCGCACGGCTTGTACGTACTGGTGGCCAGCCAATCACGCACTTCCGTATTCTACATGTGACACACAACTTCGTGTTTACAACGTGTCAAGGCCAATGAATGCAACACACAAGGTGGTCCCTTAAATCTAGGTTTAATGTGAGAAAAATAATACATAGTAGAAAATAAATGAACAGTAAGTTCTAACAGTTATGCCATGTATCACAGTTTATTTTGCATAAAGAAAATAAGTAATGCATAAAATATGAGCTAAAATAATTAAACAGTGAATGGCAAGGTGTCTTGCTTTGTAGTACGCCTGGTGTGCTGCAATGATCGCTGTGGCATGAACTGCGACTTTGGTGTAATAACTACACAAGGTGACCTCTGTTGATGGTACGGACAGTTCCATTGGGTCCAGGACGGTTGACTTAGTTAGGGTAGGCATAAGGTTGTATAGAATTGGTAAAGGAATAGGAAGGATGGGCTGCGTCATGGACAAGAGGATATTTGATAGAAATTTGGAAATAAATATGCGATTTTGAAATGTATTTTAAAACTAGTTTTCATTAGTCAAAGTATTTATAGGAAAAATATTTATTAGTCACAATATTTTTAGGTAAATATAAAATAATTCTTGAAAATTATTTTAAAGCTAAACTTCGCGTGACGAGCTAAAATTTTAGACCGAAAAATATTTAATGATGTATAAGGGACTTTTAAGCCCAGTTTACAATATATTTATATATATGGAATCCAAGCCTAATACTATAAATTTTAGAAAATATTATATACAAATATATATTTTGTTCGCCATCTATTTTGAAAACTATTTATATAAGTATCTAAAATATAGTAAATTAGCAAAACATTTGTTAATAACAATAATAATAATAATAATAATAATAATAATAATAATAATAACAATAAAAAGAATAATAATAATAATAATAATAATAATAATAATAATAATAATAATAAGATAATAATAATAATACTATATAAAATTTACTAAACAGAAACTAAAAAGTAGAGTAAAATAATAAGATAAAAAAATGAAAAATGATAGCAAACAACAGCTGATGTTCGTTAATAGCAAGGAGAGAGAGAGAGAATGAGAAAAAAAAGAAAAAGAAAGGGAAATCGAGAGGCTGAGAATGGGGAGAGAGAGAGAGGGCTGCGAGGGTTACGGCGTCAGGCGGACGGCGATGGGCGGAGGTCGGCGGAAACTCGTCAGCGGCGGCGCCATGGCGGTTCGGGACTGGGAAGCGGAGGAGGACGTCGCTGGGGGCTGTACGGCGGGGCGAAGCGGTCGGAGGAAGGGGTTTCGATGGTATGCGGCCACGGCGGCGCGTGGGGGCAGCGCCGGCCCTGACACGGCGAGAGGGGTATGGGGGTTTCTGCCCGGACTGCTGGTGGAGTGACGACGGCGGTCGCTGGTTGTCCTAGGGAGGATAGGCGGCGGGAAATAGGTCGGAGAAGGGGGTTTCGTGGTGGCTGGGCTGCGGAAAGGAGGCGCGGGGGAAGCGCCGACGACCGGAGCGCTGGGCTCGCGGTGGGCAGCAGGAGCGGTGGTGGAGCGCGGCCGCCGCTAATGGCTGCGCGGGGTTCGCGGCGGATGGCCGGGCGTCGGAGGGAGGCGGTCCGGCCACGGAACAGTTCGTGGGGGCTGCCGATGGGTCCCCGGTCGTGCATGGAGGAGCCAGGAAAGGTTGTCGGCGTGGGACATGGCCGGGCGCGGCAGCGAGTTCGGCGGAAGAGATGGCGACGATGGCGGGCAGGTTCGGCTTTTCTTCCCTACTTCTTTGGGTTTCGTGTGGGATGTGGACTGGAGCAGTGGTGGCTGTGATGGTCGGATTTGTGGTCGTGGTGGCTGGGACTGGGATTTTTGGTCATGGTTGACGACTACGGCGAGGTGGTGGTCGGTGACAGCGGGTTGGCCGCGTTGGTCGAGAAAGAGGTCACGGGGCGGTGGTGATGATGGATGGTGGTGACGGCGTTTGCTGGTGGTTTGGAAGACGGGTGGTCGGGGAGTCGGACAAGGAGGAGGAGATGACCGGAGGGCCGAGGGCAAGGCTTAGGTTTGTGATTAGGGCTTAGATTATGTCGGGGTGTCCGACACGGGCTGGGTAGCTATGTCGAGATCGTGTCCGACATGTGGACACGAAGGAGGTGAAAATGTAATTGTAATCGAATATAAAAATAGTGGAAGGGAAGGGGGACACCGACACGATGCACGGGTTGGGTTGTAGAAATTTGTGGATGAATAATATGGAGGAGTACCTGCCTATTTATAGGATATGGGAATTCTCAATTAGATATGGATTAGGATAATTAAAACCCAAATTAGATATTTCCTAGTTTAATTTAAAATCAAATCCAATCTAAATACATTCCAATTTAAATCAAAATCCAATTTCCAAATACAATTCAAATTTTAAATCATATCCCTCTAGTTTAAAATCAAATTTCAAATATAGTTACTAATTTAATCTATTTAAATAATCCAAAAATTAAATCAAGATCTAAATGGCCATAATAACTTCCAAATATATCTTTCAAAATACCAATAATAATAATTCCAAAAATAATAAAATAATAAATATTTTTAAATATCTTTTCGAATAATAAAATATTAATATTTAATAATTTCGAAAATATAAATATATGAATTTAATTTAATGTACCTCATATGTAAGAAATATAAAATAGTTTTTTAAATTACCACTAATAGATAAATAAATAAAGTAATACGATTTTGGTCATCTCAATTCACAACTTTTAGCAAGATATAAATACAATAATTATTATATATATTATTTTAAAAATAGAAAATGTTTTTCTAAATTATGTATGCTCGTACATAATCGCACTCGTCGAACAAATTTCAAAAGAATAAAAATTCGTGCGACTGCGCGACAAAAATTTAAATTAGTACCAAATTTAATAAAAAAATAGTAGAAATTTAGGGGTTTTACAGTCGATGTCAAAAAAGAAGACGAAAACCTACTTGAACCTCTTGGGTTGGAGCCGTGGGTCCAGCAACTAGATGCACAATAGGAGAAATGCTTCGAACTTCGGATCCTCCCAATGAAGATGAGGTTATGCAAGTCAACCTCGACGATGAATCCTCTCCAAAGCCAATCTTCATCAGTAAAAGTCTAACAAACGACAAGTGTAACACCCAGTTTTTCAGAAGAGGGTGATTTTGAAATTTTGTATTTATAATTATTATTTAATAATATTTCTTTTATATTATGATTTTTAGTAATTTTTAATTATTTTTAAACTATTTAAATTTATGACTTGTGATTTTTGGTGTTTTGCTAGAGAACAGTAGAGACTTCCTACCCTAGAGCCTAGCCATGTGATTAGGGTATTTTTGACATTTTTGGAGTTATTTGATTTTATTATAATTTTTTTTGAATTTAAGAGAATTTTTAGAATTTATTTTTGAATTGTTTGGATGAGGGTTGACTAGGTTGACTTGACTAGCAATGACCTTGGTAGCCTAACCTAGATTGGACCTAACCTAGATGGGTCATAACTAACTTAGTGAGCTACTTTGAGAATTAGATGGGTTGGTTAGGGGTTTGAGTCAAGTTTAGTTATAGTTAAGTGAATTACAAGAAACTAGGATAGAATCCTTTGTTCTAGGCCATCTATTTCCCTTGATTCAATCCTAGCCATAGGATGAAACCTAAAACCCTAACCCTAACTATTATGACCAGCCAAGAGACCCCCCTTGCCTATATAATGTCTCTATGGGGATTTGTGCCTCCTTCTTCAATAGTTCTTCATTTCTTAAGGAAATATGTAAGCCTTCATTAATTCCTTCCTAGTTTAATCAATAGGACTCCTTTTTGATTGGAATTTCTTCTATTAGGATCTAATCATTGTTCTCTTGCTGTTTGTGGTGTTCAACCTCAGCTTTGGGGCAATTTGGAGAAGTTTGCTAGCAAGAGAAAACCCCCCATTTGAGGCTTTTCTTGCATTTTGACACCAATAGGTAAATTAATGCAAACACCATTAAAATTCTAGTTTCTTTACATGTAGACCTAGCCCTAAGTGTCATGGTCCTGTAGGTAAGCCTAGACCTAGGTTTTGTATCCCTTTCGTGTCCTAAATGGACACGTATCAGCCTATAGACCTAGGTGTTTGATGAAATGTCCCAAAGGACATTTCGACCTTATTTTAGGAAACTTTTTGAATAGAAATTTAGGGTTAGTTGTCGCTTATCAATTTCTGTTGGACTGAGGTGGCCATTGTGTCGTGTCGTGTCGAGATCTGGACACAAACACGTTGTTCTGACACGGTGCACATTGCCCTGCTACTCGGGAGCAATTACTCCCTGTACACGACACGTGGACACCTAAGATTTGACACAGCCCTAAGGGCAGACACTGACACGAGGTCCTCAAAGTTTGAGACACTCTTGTTTCGTGTCGGACACGCACGAGGCTGTGTATTGATTTTTACACTGTTTCGTTCAGCGAATTTTCGTGCACTGATACGCTGTCTAGGACACGCCTGTACTACTCAACACGGGGATTCAGGGTGTTGGACACGTAGCCTGACACCCGGCAAACATGTGGGTGTGTGCACGAGACGCGATGTGTCCTGTGTCGAGTGCACGACACGCGTACACTCGTGTACGAGGCTGCACTCGATTTCAGTGTCTGTGTTGTGCTCGTTTGGTTTTCTGTGAATTGGACACGTTGTGTCACACTATGGTGGACACGAATGACACACCTAGACACGTCTTCTTGAGAGGAACACTCAGCACACACTGATTTTGGGTTTTCAATTTCGAATGGGTTGAATTTTGTCGAGCTTCCCCTTTCTCGGATACACAGACTTATGTTTCGATATTTTTCTGGATTTAAATATGTTCAACCCATTCTTTATGATTTAAATTGCTATGTCAATGCACTTACACCTGTATTAGTTGCTGCTAGGATGTTCACTCATGAGTTTGGGCTTCGATTGAGTTTCGTTTGGATTTTGAATGTGGAGTGGACTGAAATGATAACTGGATCACTGTTTTTCTTTTTCCTGAAAACTAATGCCTAACTTGATTTCCTATTTTAAACAAATGTGAATGTTAAGATTCATGATTGATCATCTATACATGAGTAACTACATCATTGTAATATTGATTATTGATTTTGTTGGGTTGATTTCAGTTTGACTTTCAATCCTGGTTGGGATTGAATTATCAGTTTTCCTGAATACTCAATACTGTGTTCAAATATGAAAACCTGAGTTTGTTAAATATTGAAAACTAAGTTTTTTTAATGATTAGATTAACATGTTAGATTCTAGGCTACATATGTGGGTTTGATTTGGGTTTTCAAATGCATCTTGATGTTTTCTATATAAGATTCACAGGTTTTGGATAAGATGAGAACTGTTAAACAAATTCATTTTCATATTTTAAACTTGGAGACTAACACATTGTTTTGTGCACTGTTTCCTTTTCCCTTCTTCCTGTTCTGGCAAAACCTGAGAATGAGTTTTGGGCATAAGGTTGTTTGTATTTGACTGCTAGCTAGGACTGGGTTCCCTTCCTTTCAAAATCTGTGAGTTGTTATCTCTTTAAATGTATGATTGGTTCGATTTTGAAACTAAATAGGTTTGGGTTTATGAATGGGAATTTAAGCCTTGGTTCATTTTCGAAATTGCTAATAAAACTGAATGCTACTCACTGATTTTTCCATACGTAACTGTCATTTGTGTTTCCTGAGAACATGATCCCAATTCTTCCCTTTCACTCACTGCTAGGTACAAATTCAACACTCCACACACCTACACATGTGAACCTAAAATCTGAAACTTGCTTCCTTGGTTGAAAACCTGAAATTCCTCATTCAATGTTAAACTGAGTTTTTGGTTGGAATGAGATGTTGCAGACTTCATAATACATGCTTGCTGTTGATATAGGTTAGTATTATACTGCTGTAATGTTAGAGCCATGCTAGAATTTATACATGCTAAGTTAACTTGCATGATTGGGCTTGTGGAAGAGCTTGATTTGGTGTTTTCAGTTTCTGAAATGGTAGGTTCATGGCTCACTGTCATGAGATTTTGGGTTAACTGTTAAATTCCTGATTTTCCCTTACACTAATTTTTCTGCTACATATGTGCATTAGCTGTCACGCCCCAGAACCAGAATACTGGAGAGCGGGGGCAGACATAGCCAGCTACGTATATTGAAGTGCAACCCACCTCGCTATACGGTCACGGCTGTCTAGGATACATGAGGGTTTATCTACAAGCCAATAGCCTCTTAAGGTCATGAACATCCTATTGTCTCAATCACAAGCAAGTAAGTAAAAGTTACAAGATGTATGATCATTAAATATACAATAATAAGGCGTCCCAAATATTACATATTCAGCTGATCATGAAGCTAGTCGTACAAAATGTCAGGACTAGCAAGAGTTTAGTCATACATGATCAACCCTAGGATCTGTTAATCATGTTACAGCCCGTAGGCGGACAGTAAATAAAAGTACAATCGAGCTAACAGGTGCTCGTCGGCTAAACGCCTCAAAATGATAATTTTTACAATAGAGTGGGAGAGCCAAAAATAACCCACTCGTTGCCAGGATTCCTTCTAGTGTTCACCATCTGGCAGGAAGGTCGGTAGATCCTCTGGAGCTGCTCCGAAATCTGGCCATACAAAACCAGCTGGGTCAGACCCCAGAAAGAGCCAGTACCACAAAGGAGCTTCACTTAAGAACTAAAACCAGCAATCAGCACAGGAATATAAATAATATAATAAAAGACAGGAAATATAAATAACTGGTAAAGACTGGAAATAAGAAAAACATGCCAGGATGATATACGACGAGATAACCATGGAACTATTCAGATAGCTAGGTTACAACCCGTAAACCAAACAAGGACCGGGGTTGTAATCCTTCGTCTGAACGGAGCTTGGTTTCTCACCATTTATCGAGAAAATAAATACAAGCATGCTGGTCATGTAACAGTCTGGAACAAGATCATGGCAAGACTAGACTTGTTCGACTCCATCCAATCATTTCACGGCCAAGCAAGACCTACGGCTTGATACTTTAACTAACTAGGGTTATCACAGTCCTAGTTACTAACAAGATGCAGTGAGATTATTCCACAGCCACAGGCCCTGCAGACCATCCAGGTTACCCAGGTCGAAATTAGGGGTTGAATTCAGGTGGGTACATCGTCCAGGAAATGCATGTACCCTTAAGTAGCTTGAAGGGTGCAACACATGACAGTGTGCTGGAAATGTGCCCTACTCGACGGCAGGCTACAGATCCCAGGCGCGCCCAGGTAACGGGATTGCCTGTAGCTGGAAAATCTCTTCATGACTAATATATTAATCTAGTTATTAGTCCTTAGTTTATTTCAATAGGTACTCCTGACCGTGGTACTCAGGAGTCCCATCCTAGACATGATGCAAGACAGGACTGGTTTATTGTACAAGCACAATCGCCCACGGTGTCCAGGTTATTCATTCTTGTCAAGTCATGTCATGTCAGGTAGCCGTCGCAACAGCTTATCAAGATATAACATGTCAGGTTATCGGGTCAAGTGTACTGGTCAGGAGTGCGCCCCGACGGGCCACTATCAGGTCATGTCAGGTTACTCATGTCAGGAGTGCACCACTACGGGTCACTATTACTAGCTAATCTAAGATCAAGTCTGCCAAAGGCCATACGCTCAGGTAAGCATACGCTCAGGTAAGCATATGCTCCCAAAAGGCAGCGTATGGGGGTCACAAAGCTCTCGGGTTGAACCAGGGTGACAAGATAGGCAAGCGTACGCTCAAGCCAGCGTACGCTCAAAGCCAGCGTACGCCTTGCTCGCTTAAGCTAGCGTACCAAGGCACGCGTATGCTCAAGCTAGCGTACCAAAGGGTCCATACACTTCAAATGGGAAGCGTACGCAAGGGTCAGCGTACACAAGGGCATGCTCGAGCTACAGGTCAGCGTACGCTCAAGCTAGCGTACCAAAGGCTAGCGTACGCTCGCTAAAGAGCAGCGTACGAAGGTCAGCGTACGCTCGCTAAAGAGCAGCGTACGAAAGTCAGCGTACGCTCGCTAAAGAGCAGCGTACGAAAGTCAGCGTACGCTCGCTAAAGAGCAGCGTACGAAAGTCAGCGGCGTAAGCTAAAAAGCTAGCACACTGCTCACTGTCTTCTCCAAAGGACAAGAACAGCAAGAACTCCATGGATGGAACCCAAAACTCCAAATGCTCATAACTTGGTCAAAACAAATCTAAATCCAACTTTTCAAGGGTCAAAATTGATTAGAATAAAATCCTCTACAACATGGAGCCATCCAACTTGAAAACAAGAAAGTTTGATAGATCAAAACACCAAAAATCTGAAAATAGCAAAACTCTAGATCTACAAGAATCAAAGCCTCAAAATGGAAAATGACAAGTTCTAATGTGGTTTAGAATCATGAGAAGAAGCTAATGGAACCATAAAAATGAGCTCTCTTATGGAAGCAAGTTGCACTTGCCTATGGTTGGGGAGTTATGGAGAGGAAGGAAGAAGAAAAAGAAATAAATGAGAGTTATGGAGGAGAAAGAAGGTTGGTGGGGAAATAAATATCATGGGTTGGTGGTAGGTAGGGGGTTCACCTTGGTCCATGATGGACCAAGCAACCAGCCGGCCAAACCAAGTCAACCCAAACCGAGAGTTAAACCAAGCCAAGAAAACTAAACAAGGAACAATACAAGAAAAATACGTACACGTATTTCTAAAATACGTAATACGAACCACAGGCATTACATTAGCTCACTGTTTTCCATCTTAGAACACTCACTGTATCCCCTTTTCAGTCATTAGCTCACTGATTTTCTCCCATTTGCAAATGTTAGTATATTTCCAGAATCACATTATTAGTTAGTTCACTAATTCTTGTAGCCTCACTTCATCTCTCATTCACACACACACACCTTCATTCCTTGACACTCTAGCTTAGTACACACACACACACACACACACATACACTTGTAGCACACACACATTCATGTGATAGTCCCACACACATACACACACATGTACAAAATCACATTTCCTTTCCTTGTTTCCTATGTATATATATATATGATATGTGAGATGTTTATATAGATATATACCTATATAGTGGTTGTATAGATATATGTTATATATAATTGTATGGTTGTATGTAGAGTATAGACTATATGTGATATGTAATAGCCTATAGGGTTGTATATAGGGTTTTGTTATAGGTTACCTATAGGCTATGTGCCATATGCTAGCAAGTGTAGATGTAGTATATATTCATGCTATATAGGTATACATGGATATTGGTTAGCCTAGAATTGTTTAACTTAGATTTTGTTAGACCTAGTAGAGTCTAGATTAGTCTTGTACAGTCTTGTTAGACTTGGAATAGGCTAGTTTAGCCTAGGTTAGACTAATATAGACTTGATTAGCCTAGATTAGTCTTGTTTGACCTAGTTTGACTTCTAGGGTTGACCAGAGTTGACCAAGAGTTGACTTTGGCCTAGATTGACCTAGAATCATGTAGAATGCATAAGAGGATTTCATTATATCATTTTAGACTTGTTGTGACTTGTGTTATTATAATTAGGAGCCAGACATCTCTCCTCGGACAGTACATTTCATCCGGACACTCAGATACAGGCGAGTACATTCTCTGATCATTTCATATCCTGCTTAGAATTATTTTCCTGCATTAAATTACTTTAATTGATACTGGAACGTTGGTCACATGGATTAGTACAATATGGATCCCTCTCTGAGATATTATCCCTTCAGGGAGCATCGGGTACTCTATGTTCTGTGCGTTTCACTTACATAGCGTATCATATGCTTCTTTGGTTCTTTGATCACTTGTGACATATACCCATATGATCACAGAGTCTTCTTTGAATTCTCATCCCATTTATGGGACTACTATGTATCACCTTTCGGAGGCTTATCACCTTTCGGAGGCTTATCATTCTTTGGGGACATATCACCCTTTGGAGGCTTATCACCTTTCGGAGGCTTACCACCCTTCGGGGGCTGTTACGTAGAATCATAACATAACCTGGTTGGATCCTTGTGTATTAGTTGGGGGTACGGGGGAGTATAAATAGCCATGTGAACAATTCCAAAGTAGAATAGCCATGTACGCCTCTTTAGTATAGCCATGTACAAATCAAGCCGTTCACATGTCGACTTTGTGCTCTAATTCACTACTCACTGGTAGCTCTTTACTTATAGTAGATATTTCTATTAAAGTTCTCTCTCTCTATTTACATACTGCATTTCTTCAGTATCTATATCTTACTTTACTGCATGATTATATTTTCTAACCTGCTATGAAATGTTGAGATGTACTGTACTCGCTCCTGTCCTGACTGGACCTGTTGAAAATATTATAGAGGACGAGAAGGAGGCCTGGGAGGATACCTTCTATGGGACAGCTCTAGCTGAGGACATCATCCCCACTGCCTAGACTAGCTTAGTTAGGCCTTATCTTATTTTTTTATATTGTCTTGAGTCTGTTTAGCTAGACTTTACTTCTGTTCAGAGATGTCGAGTTGTATATATTCTTTCATTTCAGTAGCTGAGATATGTACTCTGGATATTTGCTAGGATTTTATCTTAGACTATTCTATCTTCTATATTTCCCTGAGTTATATATCTTATCGTGCTTTCTTCTTCCTTAGTTGTGATTGAGTTCATTTACTGCTTAGTATCATATTGCTAGATGTACGTTGACCTAGGACAGCGTTCTACCGCCGACACTGCGGCGTAGGCTGGGCGTTAGTGACGTTATCGTACCCTCACAGTGGGTGCGGGTTGTGACACATTTTTAGTGGTAGCCCATGCAGGTCGAGTTTATGTAGTGGTATTCGAACTAGAGTATCACTACAGCCTGCAGTAGAATTAGAATATATATTTTGAAGGTACTCAATCACAGTTAGGATTCCTTGAAAGATTCCTGGGACGATCCTTAAGAATCCTATTTAAACTTCAATTTGAATCATTCCCCTTGTTTTGTTGCTCTCACTCCTTGATTATTGAATTTGATTTTGTTGGATCGTTGTTGATTTGATTTTCCTATCGAGATAAATTTTTATGGCCTGAGTTACGATATTTTTCTGATAACATATGTCGACGAAAATATAGGGATGGTAAACGTCTGCTTGGTTATGGATCCTAGAGTTTATTGTAGCTATATTAGCTGGCATGACGGAAACATAAAGACCTGACTTCGGATGTACGTATATTGGTTATGAGTTTTGGAATTTCTCGCAGCTATACTAGTCGGCATAGCGAGAATTCTAGACGACATGATTATATAGGTGCATTCCCCTGTTATGGACTTTATCGTTTATCGCAGCCTTGCTTACTGGCATGGCAAAGACTCTGAGTAACATGATTTTGGACAGACGCATATAATTATTATATTATATCCTGAGAAGGTTTTAAACATACCATCTCTATCGTACCCTTCTGTTATTATAAATTGTTTTCCATCATCAAATAATTTAGGAGTAGAGATATTTCAGCTTTATAGAGCCTATTCGTATGTAGTTCTTTCTTAGTGTGACGATATGATGACTTGTGATTAGGCCCTTGTCTTAGGAATGATAGTATAGCCTGGCTTTAAATAGTGATTCTTGTAGCTGGTTCTCCTTTGTTTATATTTACTAGTTTTCAGCCCTGATGATTGATTTATTTTTATTTTCCTTTCTTTTCTTTCAGTATGGCACCCATGACCCGAGCCCGTCGCCTGAGAGCAGCTGCAGCTACTGAGAGTGTGCCTCCACCTCCTACTGTTCAGGAGGTAGTGATTCCTCTATCTGATCAGGGGGTGGTGGCACCTCCTGCCATTGAGGAGATGGTGGTAGCCTCACCAGAGAGTCTTCCTTCATCTCCTGTCGTTCAGGAGAGAGCTGCGGATTCGCCTGAGACCGAGAGCCCTTCCCTACCATCTGTACTCCATACTGTACCACCCGGAGGTTTGCTACTTGACGCAGCCCAGGTGTTTGCATTTTTCCAAAAAAGGTTGATGGAGTCATAGAGGATTCATGAGGAGGCCATGAGGGAGCAAATTCAGAGGTTGCTACATCTGCGGGACTCTGTGCTTCCAGGAGGAGAGCCTAGCTCCAAGAGGGCGAGGAGCAGTACCCAGTCCTACCCAGAGTTTGAGGAGTACCCATTTATCCAGCCTATATCATCATACCCAGCCCAGCCTCCTGTCCAGCAGAGGCCAGCTGAGCCAGAGCCTATCTGTGCCTACTGTAAGAAGTCTGGACACAAGTGGAGCCACTGTAGAAAAAGACTAGGATTGTGCCTAATTTGTGGTTCAGCTGTACACTGGGTGCAGCACTGCCCTGCTATACCTGCCCCAACCAGGGCGCTGCTTCCAGGAGGGAGTTCTAGTTCTCAGACCTAGCTGGAGGTGAGTTTTGACCTAACCTTAGTATTTTTTTTGAGAATTTTGATGCATCCCTTACTTGTATGTTTTGATACCTTGTGATTGCCCAGTACTGTAGCATGGTTGGTATAACTAGATGAGACCCCAGACTGATATTGCATGCCATGACCCCCATAGGTTACACTTTTCAACTTTATGATTTAAGATAGATTCTGAGACTATGATAGCTGGGGGTTAACCTAGAAAGGGTGCGATCATCTTAATTTCGAGGACAAAATTTTTATAAGGTGGGTAGGATTGTAACACCCAGTTTTCCAGAAGAGGGTGATTTTGAAATTTTGTATTTATAATTATTATTTAATGATATTTATTTCATATTATGATTTTTAGTGATTTTTAATTATTTTTAAACTATTTAAATTCATGACTTGTGATTTTTGGTGTTTTGCTAGTGAACAGTAGAGACTGCCTACCCTAGAGCCTAGCCATGTGATTAGGGTATTTTTGACATTTTTGGAGTTATTTGATTTTATTATAATTTATTTGAATTTAAGGGAATTTTTAGAATTTATTTTTGAATTGTTTGGACGAGGGTTGACGAGGTTGACTTGACTAGCAATGACCTTGGTAGCCTAACCTAGATTGGACCTAACCTAGATGGGTCATAACTAACTTAGTGAGCCACTTTGGGAATTAGATGGGTTGGTTAGGGGGTTGAGTCAAGTTTAGTTATGGTTAAGTGAATTGCAAGAAACTAAGATAGAACCCTTTGTTCTAGGCCATCTATTTCCCTTGATTCAATCCTAGCCATAGGATGAAACCTAAAAACCCTAACCCTAACTATTATAACCAGCCAAGAGACCCCCCCTTGCTTATATAATGTCTTTATGGGGATTTGTGCCTCCTCCTTCACTAGTTCTTCATTTCTTAAAGAAATAGGTAAGCCTTCATTAATTCCTTCCTAGTTTAATCGATAGGACTCCTTTTTGATTGGAATTTCTTCCATTAGGATCTAATCATTATTCTCTTGCTGTTTGTGGTGTTCAACCTCAGCTTTGGGGCAATTTGGAGAAGTTTGCTAGCAAGAGAAAACCCCCCATTTGAGGCTTTTCTTGTATTTTGACACCAATAGGTAAATTAATGCAAACACCATTAAAATTCTAGTTTCTTTACATGTAGACCTAGCCCTAAGTGTCCTGGTCCTATAAGTATGCCTAGACCTAGGTTTCGTGTCCCTTTCGTGTCCTAAATGGACACGTATCAGCCTATAGACCTAGGTGTTTGATGAAATGTCGCAAAAGATATTTCGACCTTATTTTAGGAAACTTTTTGAATAGAAATTTAGGGTTGGTTGTCGCTTATCAATTTCTGTTGGACTGAGGTGGCCATTGTGTCGTGTCGTGTCGAGATCTGGACACGAACACGCTGTTCTGACACGGTGCACATTGCCCTGCTACTCGGAAGCAATTACTCCCTGTACACGACACGTGGACACCTAAGATTTGACACAGCCCTAGGGGCAGATACTGACACGAGGTCCTCAATGTTTAAGACACTCTCGTGTCATGTCGGACACGCACGAGGCTGTGCATTGATTTTTACACTATTTCGTTCAGCAGATTTTCGTACACTGATATGCTGTCTAGGACACGCTTGTGCGACTCGACACGGGGATTCAGGGTGTTGGACACGTAGCCGGACACCTGGCAAACACGTGGGTGTGTGCACGAGACGTGATGTGTCCTGTGTCGAGTGTACGACACGCGTGCACTCGTGCACGAGGCTGTACTCGATTTCAGTGTCTGTGTTGTGCTCATTTGGTTTTCTGTGAATTGGACACGTCATGTCACACTATGGTGGACACGAATGACACACCTAGACACGTCTTCATGAGAGGAACACTCAGCACACACTGATTTTGGGTTTTCGATTTCGAATGGGTTGAATTTTGTCGAGCTTTCCCTTTCTCGGATACACAGACTTATGTTTCGATATTTTTCTGGATTTAAATATGTTCAACCCATTCTTTATGGTTTAAATTGCCATGTCAATGCACTTACACCTGTATTAGTTGCTGCTAGGATGTTCACTCATGAGTTCGGGCTTCGATTGAGTTTCGTTTGAATTTTGAATGTGGAGTGGACTGAAATGATAACTGGATCACACTGTTTTTCTTTTTCCTGAAAACTAATGCCTAACTTGATTTCCTATTTTAAACAAATGTGAATGTTAAGATTCATGATTGATCATCTATACATGAGTAACTACATCATTGTAATGTTGATTATTGATTTGGTTGGGTTGATTTCAGTTTGACTTTGAATCCTGGTTGGGATTGAATTATCAGTTTTCCTGAATACTCAATACTGTGTTCAAATATGAAAACCTGAGTTTGTTAAATATTGAAAACTAAGTTTTTTTTTAATGATTAGATTAACATGTTAGATTCTAGGCTACATATGTGGGTTTGATTTGGGTTGTCAAATGCATCTTGATGTTTTCTATATAAGCTTCACAGGTTTTGGATAAGATGAGAACTGTCAAACAAATTCGTTTTCATATTTTAAACTTGGAGACTAACACATTGTTTTGTGCACTGTTTCCTTTTCCCTTCTTCCTGTTCTGGCAAAACCTGAGAATGAGTTTTGGGCATAAGATTGTTTGTATTTGACTGCTAGCTAGGACTGGGTTCCCTTTCTTTCAAAATCTGTGAGTTGTTATCTCTTTAAATGTATGATTGGTTCGATTTTGAAACTAAATAGGTTTGGGTTTATGATTGGGAATTTAAGCCTTGGTTCATTTTCGAAATTTCTAATAAAACTGAATGCTACTCACTGATTTTTCCATATGTAACTGTCATTTGTGTTTCCTGAGAAGATGATCCCAATTATTCCCTGTCACTCACTGCTAGGTACAAATTCAACACTCCATACACCTACACATGTGTGACTAAAATCTGAAACTTGCTTCCTTGGTTGAAAACCTGAAATTCCTCATTCAATGTTAAACTGAGTTTTTGGTTGGAATGAGATGTTGCAGACTTCACAATACATGCTTGCTGTTGATATAGGTTAGTATTATACTGTTGTAATGTTAGAGCCATGCTAGAATTTATACATGCTAAGTTAACTTGCATGATTGGGCTTGTGGAAGAGCTTGATTTCGTGTTTTCAGTTTCTGAAATGGTAGGTTCATGGCTCACTGTCATGAGATTTTGGGTTAACTGTTAAATTCATGATTTTTCCTTACACTAATTTTTCTACTACATATGTGCATTAGCTCACTGTTTTCCAGCTTAGAACACTCACTATATCCCCTTTTCAGTGATTAGCTCACTGATTTTCTCCCATTTGCAAATGTTAGTATATTTCCAGAATCACATTATTAGTTAGTTCACAAATTCTTGTAGCCTCACTTCATCTCTCATTCACGCACACATACACCTTCATTCCTTGACACTCTAGCTTAGTACACACACACACATACACTT
Source organism: Iris pallida (assembly GCA_029216955.1). Taxonomy (NCBI): domain Eukaryota; kingdom Viridiplantae; phylum Streptophyta; class Magnoliopsida; order Asparagales; family Iridaceae; genus Iris; species Iris pallida. Next base: position 5,025,654 of record JANAVB010005596.1, on the reverse strand, counting down.
GTAGCTCACACACATTCATGTGATAGTCCCACACACATACACACACATGTACACAATCACATTTCCTTTCCTTGTTTCCTATGTATATATATATATGATATGTGAGATGTTTATATAGATATATACCTATATAGTGGTTGTATAGATATATGTTATATATAATTGTATGGTTGTATGTAGAGTATAGACTATGTGTGATATGTGATAGCCTATAGGGTTGTATATAGGGTTTTGTTATAGGTTACCTATAGGCTATGTGCCATATGCTAGCAAGTGTAGATGTAGTATATATTCATGCTATACAGGTATACATGGATATTGGTTAGCCTAAAATTGTTTAACTTAGATTTTGTTAGACCTAGTAGAGTCTAGATTAGTCTTGTACAGTCTTGTTAGACTTGGAATAGGCTAGTTTAGCCTAGGTTAGACTAGTATAGACTTGATTAGCCTAGATTAGTCTTATTTGACCTAGTTTGACTTCTATGATTGACCAGAGTTGACCAAGAGTTGACTTTGGCCTAGATTGACCTAGAATCATGTAGAATGCATAATAGGACTTCATTATATCATTTTAGACTTGTTGTGACTTGTGTTGTTCTGATTAGGAGCCAGACACCTCTCCTCGGACAGTACATTCCATCCGGACACTCAGATACAGGCGAGTACATTCTTTGATCATTTTATATCCTGCTTAGAATTATTTTCCTGCATTAAATTACTTTAATTGATACTGGCACGTTTGTCACACGGATTAGTACAATATGGATCCCTCTCTGAGATGTTATCCCTTCAGGGAGCATCGGGTACTCTATGTTATGTGCGTTTCACTTACATAGCGTATCATATGCTTCTTTGGTTCTTTGATCACTTGTGACATATACCCATATGATCACAGAGTCTTCTTTGAATCCTCATCCCATTTATGGGACTACTATGTATCACCTTTCGGAGGCTTATCACCTTTCGGAGGCTTATCACCCTTTGGGGGCATATCACCCTTTGGGGGCTTATCACCTTTCGGAGGCTTACCACCCTTCGGGGGCTGTTACATAGAATCATAACATAACCTGGTTGGATCCTTGTGTATTAGTTGGGGGTACGAGGGAGTATAAATAGCCATGTGAACAATTCTAAAGTAGAATTGCCATGTACGCCTCTTTAGTATAGCCATGTACAAATCAAGCCGTTCACATGTCGACTTTGTGCTCTAAATCACTAGTCACTGGTAGCTTTTTACTTATAGTAGATATTTCTATTACAGTTCTCTCTCTCTGTTTACATACTGCATTTCTTCAGTATCTATATTTTACTTTACTGCATGATTATATTTTCTAACCTGCTATGAAATGTTGAGATGTACTGTACTCGCTCCTGTCCTGACTGGACCTGTTGAAAATATTACAGAGGACGAGGAGGAGGCCTGGGAGGATACCTTCTACGGGACAGCTCTAGCTGAGGACATCATCCCCACTGCCTAGACTAGCTTAGTTAGGCCTTATCTTATTTTTTTTATATTGTCTTGAGTCTGTTTAGCTAGACTTTACTTCTGTTCAGAGATGTCGAGTTGTATATATTCTTTCATTTCAGTAGCTGAGATATATACTCTGGATATTTGTTGGGATTTTATCTTAGACTATTCTATCTTCTATATTTTTCTGAGTTATATATCTTATCGTGTTTTCTTCTTCCTTAGTTATGATTGAGTTCATTTACTGCTTAGTATCATACTGCTAGATATATGTTGACCTAGGACAGCGTTCTACCGCCGACACTGCGGCGTAGGCTGGGCATTGTGACGTTCTCGTACCCTCAGAGTGGGTGCGGGTCGTAACAATGAGCGGGAGTCGTTGTTATAACTCGTTAGAGAATACATCGACGTCTTTGCCTGGAGCTATGAAGACATGCCAGGACTGAACCCCGAGATTGCACTCCATAGGCTCAACATCTATCCGGACGTAAAACTAGTCAAACAACAGCAGCAGCGATTTCGTCCAGATATTATAAATTCTATCGAGGCGGAAGTGAACAAACTTTTAGCTAGTGGTTTCATCCGTGAATAGCAGCACCCAGATTGGGTACCCAACGTGGTGCCAGTCATCAAGAAGAACGGAAAATCCGAATCTGTATTAATTTTTGCAATCTCAACACGGCATGCCCTAAGGATGAATTCCCTCTTCCGATCACCGATATAATGATCGATAATACGTGCGGCTTTGAGCGCATGTCCTTTATGTATGGCTTTTTTAGGATACAATCAAATCAAGACGGCTCCTAATAACGAGAAGCATACCTCGTTCCGAACGTCAATCGGCATATATTGCTATACGGTCATGCCTTTTGGCCTGAAGAACGCCGGTGCAACATATCAATGGGCTATGACTATTATCTTCAGAGATCATTTACGCAAGACGGTGGAGTGTTACGTAGATGACATCGCCGTCAAGAGCCACTCCAAAAACAATCATTTACATGACTTGAGAACAGTGTTCGACCTCATGCGGACACACAACCTGAAGATGAATCCCATCATGTCCTTTCCGGGGGTGTCCAGTGAAAAGTTCTTGGACTTTGTCATTACTTTCTGGGCCATTCACATAGATCCCGACAAAATAAAAGCAATCGTAGAGATGAACCCACCAAGGAATCTCCGCGAACTCCACGGCCTTCAGGGAAGACTAGCCTATATCAGGAGGTTTATATCTAACCTCTCGGGGTGATGCCAACCCTTCACTCAACTCATGAGGAAAGGTGTCTCCTTTGTATGGAACGAGGAACGTCAGCATGTCTTTGACGATATTAAGGAGTACCTAATGAATCCGTTAGTTCTGGTAGCCCTGGTCGCCGAAAATCCCTTCCTGCTCTATGTACGGGCGATGAAACATTCCCTCGACGCTCTGCTAGCCTAAAATAATAATGCGGGACATGAATAAGCCATTTACTATCTCAGCCGGATGATGGTAGGACCTGAACATAGGTACACTGCCGTGGAGAAGGAGTGCCTTGCCCTAGTGTTCGCCATCCAGAAAATACAATACTATGTGACCGGGCAGACCATCCATGTGATTTCACCAGTCAATCCCCTCAGGGTTCTCGTAACCAAGACAGGCACACTCAGTTCTCGTCTGGCCACCTGTGCGATACTACTATCCCCTTATGATATGGTTTTTGTTCCACAAAAAGTTATCAAGGGTCAAGCCCTGGCTGACTTCTTAGCAGCCCATCCAAGCTCAGAAGCAGCCTGTCACGCCCCAGAACCAGAATACTGGAGAGCGGGGGCGTACATAGCCAGCTACGTATATTGAAGTGCAACCCACCTCGCTATACGGTCACGGCTGTCTAGATACATGAGGGTTTAACTATAATCCATCAGTCTCCTATGGTCAAGATCAAACCTATTGTCTCAATCACAAGCAAGTAGTAGCAGTCACAAGATATTAGAGCATCAATATACAATAGTAAGGCATCCCATACATTACATATTGGATGATCATGAAGCTAGTCGTACAAAATGTCAGGACTAGCAAGAGTTTTAGTTAATACATGATCAACCCTAGGATTTGTCAATCATGTTACAGCCCGTAGGCAGACAGTAAATAAAGGTGCAATACGAGCTAACACGTGCTCGTCGGCTAAACGCCTCAAAAGAATAATTTTACAAATAGAGTGAGAGGACAAAAGAAACCCACTCGTTGCCCTGGTTACGCCTGGTGGTCACCATCGGGCTTGAAGACAGGTGGATCCTCTGTTGCTGCTCCGATATCTGGCCACACAAAACCAGCTGGGTCAGACCCCAGAAAGAGCAAGTACCACAAAGGGGGCTTCACTTAGGAACTAAAACTAGCATATCATAAATAAATAGTAAGGTAATTAAAAGATAGTGATAATAGCTGAGATAACAATAATATATTGAACACGGAGAAACCATTCAAGTAGCCAGACTGCAACCCTTAAACCAAACAAGGACCGGGGTTGCAATCCTTCGCCTGAATAGAAACCCGTCTCAATTACTATTGATAAGGTAATAAGACAATAAACGAAGAGAGGACACAGAACTGCTCCAGAAGCCAGGTTACAACCCTTAAACCAAACAAGGACCGGGGTTGTAACCCTTCGCTTGAACAGAACTGGACCCCTGATCTTTATTGTTAAGGCCAGCATAATAATCATGGTATTGAAGTAAAGGTAAAACATGACGAGCATGACAGGGGGTTACAATAAGACAATAAACGAAGAGAGGACACAGAACTGCTCCGGAAGCCAGGTTACAACCCTTAAACCAAACAAGGACCGGGGTTGTAACCCTTCGCCTGAACAGAACTGGACCCCTGATCTTTATTGTTAAGGCGGGCACAATAAGCATGACGATATATGATAAGATAACCATGGAACTATTCAGATAGCCAAGTTACAACCCTTAAACCAAACAAGGACCGGGGTTGTAACCCTTCATCTGAATAGAACTTGGTATCCCATCATTTATCGATACAAGAAATCATGTCATGATACAATCTTGTACAGGATCAGGATAAGACTAAGCTGGAATAAACTTCATCCAATCAATCACGGCCAATCAAGAGTACGGCTTGATACTTTTAACTAACTAGGGTTATCACAAGCCTAGTTACTAGCAAGATGCAATGAGATTATCCCAACAGCCACAAGCCCTGCAGACTATCCGGTTACCCAGGTCGAATGTCCATTTAGGAAGAATGCAACACATGACTGTGTGCTGGAAATGTGCCCTACTCGTCGGTAGGCTACAAGTCCACTGAATGCGCCCAGATAACGGGATTGCCTGTAGCTGGGAATCTCTTCATGACTACTGAATCATTCTAGTTAATTAGCCTTAGTCAATTTCAGTAGGTACCCCTGACCGTGGTACTCAGGGATCCTCATCCTAGACATGATGCAAGACAGTACTGGTTTATTTGTACAAACATAATCGCCCACGGTGTCCAGACCTTTCATACTTGTCATATCAGTTTACTTGTCAAGAGTGCGCCACCGCGGGCCACTATCGTGTTCTATTCTTACATTATCATGAATGAGAAAGATTATATAAAATAACTAATAACATATTCTTGAAGCCAAGGAAAAGATCTACAACTTTCATGTTTTGAGTTTTTCAAGATTCTAGCTACAAAACAACTTAAACAGGCAAAAACAGTAATTTCCTGCACAATCGGCGCATGGGATTCCTGCACGAATCGGCGCATGGGATTCCTGCACCAATCGGCGCATGGGATTCCTGCACGAATCGGCGCATGGGATTTCTGCACGAATCGGCACATGAGATTCCTGCATGAATCGGCGCATGAGATTCCTGCACGAATCGGCGCATGAGATTCCTGTACAAATCGGCGCATGAGATTCCTGCACGAATCGGCGCATGGGATTCCTGCACGAATCGGCGCATGGAATTCCTGCACGAATCGGCGCATGAGATTCCTGCACGAATCGGCGCATGAGATTCCTGTATGAATCGGCGAATGGGATTCCTGCACGAATCGGCGCATGGGATTCCTGCACCAATCGGCGCATGTGAAACTCACGTTACGTCTTCAATACATGCGCGTAAGAAACCTACGCGCATGACACACTCGGAGTTAAGGAATGCGTTGCCGGAACTTCACGGCGCATGGCCTCCCGGCGCATGGACTCCCGGGCGCATGAGGTTCCCGGCGCATGGGATTCATCGTCCCCAAACAGCAAGTTCAGCCATGAAAGTTCCGAAAACTTGTAATGGCCATAACTTACTCATCCGGAGTCGAAATCAAGCGAAACAAAAGCCAAAACTGAATGAAATTGAATTCTCTACAACATAGAACCATTAGTTTTCAAAAATAACCAAGTTTTAGAGATCAAAACCAAGAAAATTAAACAAGAAGAAACTTAAAACTTAGATCTACAAAAATATAACCATCAAAACCGAAAACTTCCAGTTCTAAAGAGGCTTAGAATCTAGTAAGGAAGAGAATGGAACAATAAAACATGAGATCCATCATGAAGCAAGTTTTCACTTGCCTAAGCTCTCTCTCTCTCTCTCTTCCTGGTAGGTTGAAGAAGTTATGATAGAGAAGAAGAAGAATAAATGAAGAGAGAGAAAGGGGAATGGGTTAATAAAGGGTAGTGGTGGTGGTAGGTAGGGGTTTTCTTTTGGTTCATGATGAACCCAAAAGCAAACCAAACCAAGCTAAGCCGAACCAAGCTAAGCTACAACCAATGACATGCCAAAATAACCATACAGAAAAATACGCAATACGAGTCAAGAATACGTACATGTATACCAAGATACGTAATACGAACCACAGGCCTTACAACTCTACCCACCTTCAAAGAATTCCGTCCTCGAAATTTAATCAAGAGGCTAGAATTGCAAGGACAAGCTATACTAATCGTAAGCTATAACAAGCAGTCTATCATGCAGTCATTTATTCAAGCAAGGAATTGAAAGCATAAGGCATAAGGAAGACATTATACCTTACGAGTCAAACAGGTCGGGATATCGTGATCGGATATCGTCCTCACGCTCCCACGTCGACTCACCCAAAGAGTGATGACCCCAAGCAACTCGGACTAACTTGATAGTCTTGTTCTTGAGGGTCTTCTCTCTTCGGTCCAATATAGACACGGGCCTCTCCTCATACGAAAGATTGGTACCAACAACCAATTTCGAATGATCCAGGATGTGGCTCGGGTCCGGGATATACCGTCGCAGTTGGGATACATGGAATACGTCATGCACCTCACGTAGCGACGGTGGAAGAGCGAGACGATAGGATACATCTCCTACTCGCTCCAGAATGTCGAACGGCCCTATATACCTAGGACTAAGCTTTCCTCGTACGCCGAAACGAATGACGCCGCGGTTAGGCGAAATCCTCAGGAATACATGGTCGCCGACAGAAAACTCAAGAGGGCGCCGATGAGAATCGGCCCGATGACGCTGGCGATCTTGGGCAACTCGAAGATGATCTCTGACTCTTCTGACCACTTCAACGGTCCGAGCAATCATTTCCGGACCAAGCATCTGCCTCTCTCCGACATCGTCCCAGGCTAGCGGGGATCGACACTTCCTACCATACAATGCCTCGAACGGAGCCATCTGGATACTGGCTTGGAAACTGTTATTGTACGAGAACTCCACCAGGTGCACGTGATCTTCCCACGAACCACCGAAGTCGAGTGTACAAGATCGCAACATATCTTCAAGAGTCTGGATCGTACGCTCCGACTGGCCATCTGTCTGCGGGTGATAAGCTGAACTGAACTGGAGGTGAGTTCCCAAACTTTCTTGCAAGCTACGCCAAAAGTGCGACGTAAATCTTGAATCTCTGTCTGAAGTGATACTGACTGGTACACCGTGCAACCTGACAATCTGCCGGAGATACATCTCCGCTAGCTGAGCCGTCGACTGACCAACTCTGAACGGGAGAAAGTGAGCCACCTTCGTGAGCCTGTATATCACAACCCAAATAGCGTCTCTGCCCGCCGGGGATCTAGGCAATCCAGTCACAAAATCCATGGTTACATGCTCCCATTTCCACTCGGGAATCGACAATGGTTGAAGTAGTCCAGCTGGTCTCTGATGTTCAGCCTTAACTTGTTGGCAGACTAAACAACGAGAGACAAACCGGGCTATCTCCCTCTTCATACCATTCCACCAAAAGTGCTGGCGGATATCACGGTACATCTTCGTGCCACCGGAATGAATGGAATACTGCGAACTGTGGGACTCTGCCATGATCTCCTGTCTAATATCTCCACTGGGTACATAAAGACGCTTACCATGTCGAAGTGTACCGTCTTCATGAATGCATAACTCTGGTCTTTGTCCTGCCTCACACTCTGCTCTGAGTCGCTGAAGCTTGGAATCTGCCGACTGCGCCATCCGGATCCTCTCCACTATAGTGGACTGAACTTGCATGCTGGCCATCAATGCCACACTGGAAGGGAGGACAACTTCTATACCCATCTTCTGAAGATCGGCTAATAGTTCTGGTTGCGCTGTCAGGAAATAAACTCCGGCTCTCCTGCTCAATGCATCTGCAACAACGTTGGCCTTCCCTGGGTGATACTGCAGGTTGACATCATAATCTACAAGCAGCTCTAGCCATCTCCTCTGACGCATGTTGAGATCCTTCTGGGTGAAAACATACTTCAGGCTCTTGTGGTCGGTGAAGATCTCCACCCTATCTCCGTATAGGTAGTGCCTCCACAACTTAAGTGCAAACACTACTGCTGCCAGCTCCAAGTCATGGGTTGGGTAATTTCTCTCATGATCACGAAGTTGTCGCGACGCATAGGCTATTACCTTCCCATGCTGCATCAGAACACATCCTAAACCTCTGCCCGAAGCATCACAATACACTGAAAATCCTCCAGTTCCATCTGGAAGCGTGAGAATAGGAGCCGTCATCAAGCCTCGCTTCAACCTCTCAAAAGAATCCTGGCACTCTGTTGTCCAAGCAAACTGCACATCATTGCGGGTCAACTGGGTCAATGGCGCAGAAATTCGAGCAAAGTCTGAAACAAATCGCCGGTAGTAGCCGGCCAATCCAAGAAAACTGCGAACTTCTGCCACTGTGCTAGGTACCGGCCATGTTTCAATGGCCACGATCTTCTGGGGATCTACCTCCACTCCTCCTCGGGTGATGATATGACCCAAGTACGAAATACGATCGAGCCAGAACTCGTATTTACTAAACTTGGCATATAACTGGTGCTCTCTGAGAATCTGGAGGACAACTCGGAGATGCTGCTCATGCTCCGCTTCACTCTTGCTGTAGACCAGGATGTCGTCTAGGAACACAATCACGAACTGATCCAAATAAGGCATAAAGATACGATTCATGAGGTCCATGAATACAGCCGGCGCATTGGTTGCTCCAAATGGCATCACAAGGAACTCCCAATGCCCATATCTAGATCTGAAAGCTGTCTTCGGGATGTCCTGCTCTCTGACTCTGATCTGATGGTATCCTGAGCGCAAGTCGATCTTCGAAAATACTGACGCCCCTCTGAGTTGATCAAACAAGTCATCTATCCTCGGGAGAGGATATCTGTTCTTGATTGTCACTGAGTTCAAGGTACGATAATCAACACACAATCTGGACATACCATCCTTCTTTTTCACAAGAAACATCGGGGCTCCCCAAGGTGATCCACTAGCACGAATGAATCCCTTGGTTCTGAGTTCTTCAATCATCTTGTACAATATCTCTAGCTCTGATGGCGCCATCCTGTAGACTTTCTCTGACACTAGGGCTGTCCCGGGAATCAAGTCGATGGTAAACTCGATCTCCCGCTCTGGCGGCATCCCTGGAAGCTCTTCTGGGAAAACGTCTGGAAACTCTTCGACTATCCGAGGTAACTGCACTGTTGCTACTGCCATCCACAATAATGGAGGAGAAGGTTCAACTTCGCCTCGGAAGAAAGAAAACTCTGGCTCGCCTGGAATGCTAAAAATAACCCTGCCAATGTGGCAGTCTATCCTAGCATACTGGTCCCTCAACCAATCCATCCCTAAGACCACATCATAATCGGCCATCGGGAACTCTATTAATCTAGCGGGAAATTCTCTACCGCTAACTACGATCCGACACGAGGAAAACACTCTATCTACTCCCACAAGTCCGTTACCAGTAAGTATATTGAGCCTTACTGATAATGACTCGGGCTCCAGTCCTACCCGTGTCGCAAATCGTGCAGACATAAATGAATGCGAGGCACCAGAATCAAATAATACTGAAGCTGAAAAGGTGTTGACGAGAATAGTACCTGCTACCACCTCACCTGGTGCTATTCCTTCTTCTCCCATGGTCAAAGCCAGCACTTGACCATGTCCTCTGGGTGCGGGTCCCCTCTGCTGAAAATTCCTCTGCCTGCTCTGGATCAGGGCTTGGGCTTGGGCATACTGTTGCGGTCTCTGCTGCTGGAATGCCTGGGCCTGCGTCGGCAATGGCCTCGGGAACGGGTACTGCAGCTGCTGCTGCTGCTGCTGGATTGGTGCTGGTCCTCTAACTGAAGGACTAGAGAAGGCGGATGAACTCCCTCTGTTCGGGCAATTCCCAACCCTGTGGTCCGGGGCACCACAAACCAAGCACAAACCCTGTGCTCTGCGACATTCTGATACCACATGTCCTGGCTTGCAGTGTGAACATCACACTGCGGAAGACTGCTTCTGCTTCTGCTGCTGAGGGTGCGTCGGGGTGGAATGCTGAACCGACGTCACTGAGGCCGCCCGTCTCGGAGCTCCAATGGTCAAAGCCCTGGCTGCCGGGGCTGGTGCTGATGACTGATTCATCTGACCGTGAGATCGCTTTCGATCTCCGGTCCTGTCCACAATCCTCTGGGAGGTATACTCATGCCTCCGGGCTGCCCGTAGTACTGCATCAAAGGTCTGATGCTCAAACTGCTCCACCGCCAATAGAATCTCCAGATGGAGCCCCTGCTGGAACCGCTGGGCTCTATCGAACTCGGTCGCCACCAAGGTGGGAGCAAACCGACTAAGCCTGGAGAACTCGGCCGCATATCCATCGACCGTCCTGCCCATCTGCTTCAGATTGGTGAACCTCGCCTGTAGATCATACCGAGCTACAGCATCAAAATACTTGGTCTGGAATCTCTCCCTGAATACTGCCCATGAAATAGGGGCCACTAATCCATTGGCCTGCGCTGCCCACCAGCTGCGAGCAAGATCTAGTAACTGCAGGCGCACTACGGCCACCTTCTCATTCTCTGGAGTCCTGGCTGCTTCTAGAATCACCTCTGTGTCCTGAAGCCAAGCATCTGCAGCGATCGCATCCTCACTGCCATCGAAGAAGGGAGGGTTCAAGCGCTTGAAGCTGTTGGCCGTGCTATTACCCTGATGACCTCCTCTGGTCAAAGCGTCTGCCACCGCCTGGTGCAAGGCATCTCCTCGTCGATCCTGGGAAGCTAATAGCGTCCTGATGAGACCCACCAAAGTGCCATCATCAGGCTCTGCAGGCTGGACGGGCTGAATTGGTAGTTCTCCTTCGGTGGGCACGACTCTCAAGGCTACTCCTGAATGCTGGGCTTGATCTCCAGGTTGCTGCTGGTCCACGGGAGGTGCTCCGCCTTGCTGATCGGCAGGTCCAGGAACAATGCCGCTGAAGAAGACGACATAGGGAACAATAAGGAAGGACTAGGACAGATCAACGATACAAGCATGTGATCAGGTCAAGATTTTCAGGGATCAAGAGGATACGAGTAGAGATCAAGGGCGAGTACTGATTGAGACATCTATTCGGTAAACCCTCACATATCTTGAATTACAAGACCTGCATGGGCCACCACTAAAATCATGTCACGCCCAGAACCAGAATACTGGAGAGCGGGGGCGTACATAGCCAGCTACGTATATTGAAGTGCAACCCACCTCGCTATACGGTCACGGCTGTCTAGATACATGAGGGTTTAACTATAATCTATCAGTCTCCTATGGTCAAGATCAAACCTATTGTCTCAATCACAAGCAAGTAGTAGCAGTCACAAGATATTAGAGCATCAATATACAATAGTAAGGCGTCCCATGCATTACATATTGGATGATCATGAAGCTAGTCGTACAAAATGTCAGGACTAGCAAGAGTTTTAGTCAATACATGATCAACCCTAGGATTTGTCAATCATGTTACAGCCCGTAGGCAGACAGTAAATAAAGGTGCAATACGAGCTAACACGTGCTCGTCGGCTAAACGCCTCAAAAGAATAATTTTACAAATAGAGTGAGAGGACAAAAGAAACCCACTCGTTGCCCTGGTTACGCCTGGTGGTCACCATCGGGCTTGAAGACAGGTGGATCCTCTGTTGCTGCTCCGATATCTGGCCACACAAAACCAGCTGGGTCAGACCCCAGAAAGAGTAAGTGCCACAAAGGGGGCTTCACTTAGGAACTAAAACCAGCATATCACAAATAAATAGTAAGGTAATTAAAAGATAGTGATAATAGCTGAGATAATAATAATATATTGAACACGGAGAAACCATTCAAGTAGCCAGACTGCAACCCTTAAACCAAACAAGGACCGGGGTTGCAATCCTTCGCCTGAATAGAAACCCGCCTCAATTACTATTGATAAGGTAACAAGACAATAAACGAAGAGAGGACACAGAACTGCTCCGGAAGCCAGGTTACAACCCTTAAACCAAACAAGGACCGGGGTTGTAACCCTTCGCCTGAACAGAACTGGACCCCTGATCTTTATTGTTAAGGCCAGCATAATAATCATGGTATTGAAGTAAAGGTAAAACATGACGAGCATGACAGGGGGTTACAATAAGACAATAAACGAAGAGAGGACACAGAACTGCTCCGGAAGCCAGGTTACAACCCTTAAACCAAACAAGGATCGGGGTTGTAACCCTTCGCCTGAACAGAACTGGACCCCTGATCTTTATTGTTAAGGCGGGCACAATAAGCATGACGATATATGAAAAGATAACCATGGAACTATTCAGATAGCCAAGTTACAACCCTTAAACCAAACAAGGACCGGGATTGTAACCCTTCATCTGAACAGAACTTGGTATCCCATCATTTATCGATACAAGAAATCATGTCATGATACAATCTTGTACAGGATCAGGATAAGACTAAGCTGGAATAAACTTTATCCAATCAATCACGGCCAATCAAGAGTACGGCTTGATACTTTTAACTAACTAGGGTTATCACAAGCCTAATTACTAGCAAGATGCAATGAGATTATCCCAACAGCCACAAGCCCTGCAGACTATCCGGTTACCCAGGTCGAATGTCCATTTAGGAAGAATACAACACATGACTGTGTGCTGGAAATGTGCCCTACTCGTCGGTAGGCTACAAGTCCACTGAATGCGCCCAGATAACGGGATTGCCTGTAGCTGGGAATCTCTTCATGACTACTGAATCATTCTAGTTAATTAGCCTTAGTCAATTTCAGTAGGTACCCCTGACCGTGGTACTCAGGGATCCTCATCCTAGACATGATGCAAGACAGTACTGGTTTATTTGTACAAACGCAATCGCCCACGGTGTCCAGACCTTTCATACTTGTCATATCAGTTTACTTGTCAAGAGTGCGCCACCGCGGGCCACTATCATGTTCTATTCTTACATTATCATGAATGAGAAAGATTATATAAAATAACTAATAACATATTCTTGAAGCCAAGGAAAAGATCTACAACTTTCATGTTTTGAGTTTTTCAAGATTCTAGCTACAAAACAACTTAAACAGGCAAAAACAGTAATTTCCTGCATAATCGGCGCATGGGATTCCTGCACGAATCGGTGCATGGGATTCCTGCACCAATCGGCGCATGGGATTCCTGCACGAATCGGCGCATGGGATTTCTGTACGAATCGGCGCATGAGATTCCTCCACGAATCGGTGCATGAGATTCCTGCACGAATCGGCGCATGAGATTCCTGCACGAATCGGCGCATGGGATTCCTACACGAATCGGCGCATGGGATTCCTGCACGAATCGGCGCATGAGATTCCTGCACGAATCGGCGCATGAGATTCCTGCACGAATCGGCGCATGGGATTCCTGTACGAATCGGCGCATGGGATTCCTGCACCAATCGGTGCATGTGAAACTCACGTTGCGTCTTCAATACATGCGCGTAAGAAACCTACGCGCATGACACGCTCGGAGTTAAGGAATGCGTTGTCGGAACTTCACGGCGCATGGCCTCCCGGCGCATGGCCTCCCGGGGGCATGAGGTTCCCGGCGCATGGGATTCATCGTCCCCAAACAGCAAGTTCAGCCATGAAAGTTCCAAAAACTTGTAATGGCCCTAACTTACTCATCCGGAGTCGAAATCAAGCAAAACAAAAGCCAAAACTGAATGAAATTAAATTCTCTACAACATAGAACCATTAGTTTTCAAAAATAACCAAGTTTTAAAGATCAAAACCAAGAAAATTAAACAAGAAGGAACTTAAAACTTAGATCTACAAAAATATAACCATCAAAATCGAAAACTTCCAGTTCTAAAGAGGCTTAGAATCTAGTAAGGAAAAGAATGGAACAATAAAACATGAGATCCATCATGAATCAAGTTTGCACTTGCCTAAGCTCTCTCTCTCTCTCTCTCTTCCTGGTAGGTTGAAGAAGTTATGATAGGGAAGAAGAAGAATAAATGAAGAGAGAGAAAGGGGAATGGGTTAATAAAGGGTAGTGGTGGTAGGTAGGGGTTTTCTTTTGGTTCATGATGAACCCAAAAGCAAACCAAACCAAGCTAAGCCGAACCAAGCTAAGCTACAACCAATGACATGCCAAAATAACCATACAGAAAAATACGCAATACGAGTCAAGAATACGTACACGTATACCAAGATACGTAATACGAACCACAGGCCTTACACAGCCAGAATTTACGAAGAAAATTTTGATGAAGTCGTCGCCTCGAACATGACTTCGTACGACGCCATTTGGCGGATGTTCTTCGACGGTGCTTCAAGAACGGAGCCACAAGGTAATATCATCACTGGAGTTAGGGTGGTATTAATTTCTTCCTCCGGACTAGTAGTCAATCGGGCGTATTCTCTTACAGAACCCTGTTCGAACAACGTAACCGAATATAACGCTCTAGTCATTGGACTCCAATTCACGAAAGAAGTGGGAATCAGATACCTGGAAGCTTATGGTGACTCACAGTTGGTTGTTAACCAGATTCGAGGTTCATACGAGGTCCATAATGAGGACCTGATCCCCTATTATCAGACAGCAATGGCCATCATTACAACCTTGGAGGAGTTCTTTATAGAGCACGTTCCTAGACTTCAAAACATCGAAGCCGATGCCTTGGCCGGTCTCGCCGCTTCCTTCGTACTCCCAAATAATGCTCATCATCTAGTCGACGTAATAGGCCATGAACTGGTCTGTCCTAGGAACAATCTTCAACTGGGTATGAGTTGCTTCGCCCAGATAACCAAAGACATACAAGACTGGAGATGCCCGCTCATCGACTTTACGGTCTATGGAATTCTGCCGGAGAATGTGAAGGAAGCTACCTCCATCAGAAGACGCTCCCTCTGATTCTTCTACGATACAGAGACGAAAATGCTATATCAGCGATCCTACGATGGGCTACTACTAAGATGTATGTCAAGTGTAGAAGCCAAAGAAGCCTACGTGAAGCTCATGACTTCACTTGTGGGGCTCACCAACCTGGCCCGAAATTACAAGATCGTCTTCGCCAGATGGGTTATTACTGGCCCACAATGGTCGCAGATGTAGTTGATTATGCAAAAAAGTGCAAGGCTTGCCAGATCCATAAAGATTTCATACATCTGCTATCTGAATTCTTGCACCCGACAGTTGCCTCTTGGCCATTCGAAGTATGGCGAATGGACGTCATTGGGCCAATCACCATGCCGTCATCTGGAGGGCATCGGTTCATACTTGCAACCACTGATTACTTCTCCAAATGGGCAAAAGATGTCCCGTTGGCAGAGGTCAAGACATCGAACGTGATTAGCTTCATAAAATATCACGTCATCTACCGTTTTGGACTATCCCGAAGGATTATCCACGACAATGGTCCGCAGTTCGTAAGCCATGCCTTCTATCAATTTTGTGATAAGAATAGGATCCGGAACATGGCCTCGACAGCATATAACCCCTTGGCCAATGGTCTGGCTGAAGCATTCAACAAAACCATAATCAAGCTTCTCAAAAAGTTCGTATCTGCAAACAATTGCGATTGGAATGAAAAGCTTGGTGAGTGCCTATGGGCGTATCGAACGACGGTTTGGACGGCTACAGGAAATACACAATTCTTCCTAGTCTACGGGAGCGAGATAGTCCTCCCATTGGAAACTCAGATCCCCTCACTTCGAGTGGTCCTCACCTACTGGTTAACGGCAGACAATAACTACCGCCGACGGCTACAGGAGTTAGAAGCATTAGATGAAAAGCGTTTTCAAGGTCAACAAAGCATAGAGCTCTACCAAGCGTGCATATCTCGAGCTTTCAACAAGAAAGTCAAGCAGAGAATATTCCAAGTGGGCGATCTTGTCTTGGCCATTCGCAGACCAATGGTCATGACTCATAAGACCCCCGACAAATTCCAGCCGAAGTGGGAGGGTTCGTTCGTCATCGAGACCGTATTCTCTAACGGCACGTACCGTCTCGTAAAACAAAATGGAGACTTGCTCATGATGCCCATCAATGACAAGTTCCTCAAGAAATACTATGTCTAAATGACACCTTCCAACTATCTCTCGGATTGTGAGTTATATACCCGCAGGTATCGCTGAACTTACACTCCGACTTCAAATCTCCCAGATTGTTGAGTTACGTACCCTCAGGTACCACTGAACTTACTCTCTGATTACATCGAATGAATTCTCTTGGTTGTATCTATGTACCCCCTGGTCATAGCTTTTCTACCGCCATGAATTTGCTTTAAAAATCTATTGCCCGCACCACCGGTGCGCAGATGGGTAATAGGTTCATACAACTTATCATAATCTATTACTCGCACTGCCAATGCACAAAAAGGGTATTAGGTCCACAAAATTTCCCAATGGGAAAAACAACCACATCTATATTACCTATGAGTTATTTTTTCGTCCACTACAAACAAATTGCCCAATGCATAGAACTTCCACGTTGATAACACCTCTGAGTTGTTCTGTGTATCCCTATCATGCCAACCCCTAATATGTCCTCATTACCTCTGAGTAGGAAAGCTTTGTTTTGACTCGTATTTACCACGTCCTCATTATGTGAGACCCGTCTCACTGTATCGATATTTTATACGGATACGTGTTTATTTGAGCCGTATTTCATATTTATCGATTTGCGTGATATTTTAAATTTTTCCTAAGTATAGGATTTTTCATGACTTGGTTTAACTTGGATTTGGTTTTATTTGGTTCAGTTCCACTTTAACTTGGTTTGGTTTAGTTTGGTTCTTTATGAGATGAGGTGTATGGTTTAGATTAAGTGGAGAGGAATAAATGGTGGAGATCACTTGAGCTTGTTATATAAGCCACTTTTTCTCTCTCCCTTCTCATTTACCCTCATTCATTTCTTTCCACCGAAACCGTAGCCATTGGAGAGAGGCAAGTACATCTTGCCGAAACTTGAACAAATTTATTTCTGTTTCTTCCATCTTCTTCCTCGTATGATTCTAAGCATCTTTAGAATTTGGAGTTTTCGGTTTTACCGAGTGGATTGTTGTAGATCTAGCTTTGTGGTATTTTCGATTTTTATGGATTTTGGTCTGTCGAACTTGCATATTTTTACTAGCTGATGGTTCCATGTTGTAGAGAATTTTATTTTTACCTAAGTTTGACCAATGGAAGTCTGGATTTGGGGTTCCCATTGTAGTTTGGTGGAGCATGGAGGCCATGGTATTTTCCATGGACATAGTTTCTGTGGGAAGCCATTGCTTGCATTTTTTTATTATTGCATGCTTGCTTGTTTTTTGGAACCGTATGCATGAAATTTTGTGTTGGCCGCATAGGCATGCAAATATCTCATTAGCTAGCTGCATTTATTTTGGGCCGCATGGCCATCTATAATTTCAGCCGCATATGGCAACTCTAATATTCCGGTCGCATGGCCATTAAATCTCCTGCATGCATTGCAAGCATTTGCTTGCTGCATGCATTAATTGTTGGCTACTATTCATTAAATTATTGCCTTGTCATTAGCAATAATTAGTCGCATATGCTAATGCATTGTGAGCCGCATATAGTAGAATATGTTAACAAAAGCACAATAATTGGCCGCATATGCTTTTAGGCTAACGCATAGTAATAGCTGGCATGGCTGTGCATGCATATATATAGCTTGGCCTTTCATGCATTAGTGATATTTAATGCTAATATAGCTTTGCACGGCTGTGCATGCATATATTGTTAATAACTTGGCTTGCATGTATTAGTGTTATATTTAATGCTAATATTTAATTAGTTTTGCATGACTTTGCATGCATTTGTGTGTTCCAAGCACCTGGCCGCATATGGAGCATTTCATACATTAGCAAATTGCTTTAGCATTTGCTTTAGCAATTGTATTCAATGCTCTGGCCGCATAAGCTGATACTTGGCCGCATGGGCCACTTGACTTTGTATATTTTCTGTGCATGCTTGCATGCATATTTTAATGCAACTTAGTGCAATTAATAATTTTTGGAGCCGCATGGCCTCCTACAATTTCTTGGCCGCATGGCCTCTTCCCACTTGCTGGCCGCATGGCCATTGTACTTTTGAACTTTGAATTTAATATTGGCCGCATGGCTTTTATTGAGCTGCATGTACTTGCAGGATATATTTTATTATATGTCATTATTGCTTGGCCACGTGAACCAATATTTAAATGGTTCACGTGAACCTTTTCTTACTGCATTAATTGTGGGGGTCCCGCATAGCTTCTTTTAGTTGACTTGCTTGCTGAAGTGGGAGTTGCATTTAATGAGGGTCCCTCTATCTTTTGTCTTATTTGATTTCATGGCCTATTTATTGTTTCCTGGCCGCATGGGTGGCTTCCCACACCCTTGGGCCGCATATATATTTTTTTCCCACTTTTGGACCGCATGGATCCCACTTTGATTGTTTAAATATTTTATTTGCCTGAATTGTGGTCAGAATTTCTTCCCACACCCTTGGGCCGCATATATATTTTTCCCACTTTTGGACCGCATGGGTCCCACTTTGATTGTTTAAATATTTTATTTGCCTGAATTGTGGTCAGAATTTCTTCCCACACCCTTGGGCCGCATATATATGTTTCCCACTTTTGGACCGCATGGGTCCCACTTTGATTGTTTAAATGTTTTATTTGCTTGGATTGTGGTCTAAATTTCTTTCCACTTCCAGCATGAAAATTTTAGAGTTTCTTCTTGCCTTCAAGAATATATATATTATATATATTATTACACAAGTTTCTCTCCTCCTTGATAAATGACATGAATTGATAGTGACCCGTCGTGGTGCACTCCCGACATGATAACTTGACCTGACACTCTTGACAATGAACTTGTCATGATAATTCTTGATAGTGGCCCGTCGTGGCGCACTCTTGACATGGTAAACCTGACATGATATTTCTCGAAATGTTGTTGCGACGGCTAGCTTGACATGATAAATGAATGACCTGGACACCGTGGACGATTGTGCTTGTACAAATGAACCCCTCTAGTCTTGCATCATGTCTAGGATGGGGATCACTGAGTACCACGGTCTGGGGCACCCACTGAAATCGACTAAGGCTAATCACTAGAATAATCCAGTAGTCATGAAGAGATTTCCCAGCTACAGGCAATCCCGTTATCTGGGCGCCCCACTTGGGATCTGTAGCCTGCCGTCGAGTAGTGCACATTTCCAGCACACTGTCATGTGTTGCACCCTCTAAGTCGCCTAAGGGTACATGCGTTTCCTGGACGATGTACCCACTTGAATTCAACCCCTAATTGCGTCCGGATAGCCTGGATGGTCTGCAGGGCTTGTGCCTGTAGAATAATCTCGCTGCATCTTGTTAGTAATTAGGCTTGTGATAACCCTAGTTAGTTAAAGTATCAAGCCGTACTTATTGCTTGGTCGTGAATGTTTGATGAAGTTCAGTCTGTCTAGTCTCATCTTGATCTTGTACAAGATTGTTACATGTCCTGATTTCTTATATTTATCTTGCCGATAAATGGTGGGAGAAATCAAGTTCTGTTCAGACGAAGGGTTACAACCCCGGTCCTTGTTTGGTTTACGGGTTGTAACCTGGTTATCTGAATAGTCCCATGGTTATCTCATCGTATATCACCTTCCCAGTTCTATTTATTTAACACGTTCTCCAGTTTACTTTACGTCAGATGATGATTTACTTACAGTCTCTCTATGTTCGAGATGAGTGCATGGTACTGCGCGAATCTCGATCCTCCTTTACTTATTGCTTTCTCTCCCCGTTGATTGCCTATGATTGCTGGTTTTAAGTTCATAGTTCGACCTCTTTTGTGGTACTTGTTATTTGGGGTCTGACCCCACTGGTTTTGCATGGCCAGATTCTAATAGAAGGGCCCGAAGGATCTACCGCACCATCCACTCGACGGTGACCAGCCGGAGCACCAGATTGCCTCAGTGGGTTTCTCCTTCATCCTCCCACTGATATATAAATTCTCTTCTTGTAACGTTTAACCCCAAGCACGTGTTTGTTTTCCATAAATAAATTTACTTTATTTATTGTGTTTCTGGAAAAATACAACTGTAGGAATCCGATCTAGAAGACGATCGCTTTATCCCTTGGACGATGCAAAGAAGAAAAGCTCTCAAGAATTCGACAGCAATTTAGATAGCTATGCATCTCTACAATGAATGAGAAAAGAACTCTATTTATAGAGTCAAAAATAACTGAAAAGATAACTGTCTTCACAACTTGTGCATAGTTAAAAATTACGCAGGATTTAACATATACATGGTTATGAGCAGTTACTGGACGTGGCCTGTAACTGTTGGACACATGACAATCATGCATGAGTCGTGTGCAAGTTACAGGACAGGCAGGTGAGAGATCGGTGGCATGGCTGCCACGTACTCCAATTTGATGAAATCCACGCAGGTTTGTTGAGGACAAAATCCACGCAGCCTTGTTGAGGATGAAATCCATGCAGACTTAGTTGAGGATGAAATCCACGCAGACTTGGTTGAGGATGAAATCCACGCAGACTTGTTGAGGATGAAATCCACGCAGACTTGGTTGAGGATGAAATCCACGCAGACTTGGGACAGAAAGCTTCAGAATACACGCCAACTTGAGACAGAAAGCTCAAAATTCACGCAGTCTTGAGGAAGGAGCATAAAAGTTCAAAATACACGCAGACTTGAGTCAGAACGGCCAGCTGTCTTGATTTGACGTGCCTCGACTGACACAAAATCTCGGATATTTGATTGCTTTGTCAGTCACATTAAATGACAATAAGGTCTTTTGGGCACGCCAACTTGGTGAAGACTGAATCTTGTTGAGGAAGATTTCAAAAATCACGTAATAGTCGGCTGAGATCTCTCGAGTCCCGTGCATACGTGGCATACGAGGAGACATTCTTCGACTGTCGTGCTGTCAGTCATAATGACACTTCTGACAAATGATGAGCTGTCTCTGCGTATATTTGAAGAAATAGTCTGGTAGAACCCAGCGTAACTTTTAAACATTGTCTTGATCAACTCAGCGTGACTTTTAGACTTTGTCCTGATCAACTCAGCGTGACTTTCATTTTTGAGGCCTACAAAACCCCCTTCAAAGTTTTCGAAAAATGATAAATTATTTCGAAATACTTTGATATCGAGATGATAAAATGAATTTAGTCACGCTGAGATGACTTTAAAGAGGGATTTACTCCGAAATGATTGAACTGTTGGGATTCTGTGCGGTTAGGATCCCGTGTAAAGCTCCTAAATCGAGGCAAATAATGATGTTGCCGTTTGGAATTTTTCATGAGCCTATAAATAAGCCATAAATCACTTCTTTCCTTCTTTACTTGCTTTAGAGAGAGAAAATCCACAAAAGAGAAACTTCATCTTCCCCGATGAACTTCATCTTCCCCGACTTCTTCTTCCCCTTCTCAACAGCAATGGCTCTTAAGAAAACCGACGCTCAGGCCAAGGGGAAAGCTCCTGCGACTTCCTCGTGTGCCACCACCGACAAACTCCCTCGACGCGAAGCCACGCATCCTCCAATGCAATGTAAGTGATGGATGGGGATACGAACTGTTGAAGATGACTTGATGAAGATGGCTTTGATGAAGATGAACTCCACATAGAAATCTTAGGATCTTAAGACAAATAATGAACTTCAGAAATATATCTCCCCTTCTTAGGGTGAAGGATATTAATAAAGTATGTCCCCTCTTTAGGGTCGGCCATACTTCACATTTTCGTGTTTACGAAGCTCTATGTTTCACGCAAATGAGCATGGCTCTCATGACTCTGCGTGATTTCATGTATTGGCAGGGATGTCAATGTTTGAATTATTCACGCAACTTTCATGACTCTGCGTGATTTTTTTATATGTTGGCAGAAATGTCCATGTTGAATTATTCACGTAGATTTCATGACTCTGCGTGATTTTTCACATGTTGGCAGAGATGTCAATGTTGAATTATTCACGCAGCTTCTGAGAGTCATCCTCTGGATAGATTAGTCTTAATCCGTCAGCGTATTTTTGTCATTTTCACTTAAATATGATTCTGGCAATGATGCGTGACTTTCATTCTAATATGTCTGGACTTTGCGTGAATTAATCACCTGCGTGAATAAATCATTCAGCGTGTCTTGATAGTATATCTGTCTGAAGTCTGCGTGACTTATGAAATTTCCTTCGAACACTGCAATATACGCTGACAAATCTTCGCGTAATTCTGACAGTGTATCTATCTAAAATCTGCGTGATTTATGAAATTTCCTTCGAACACTGCAATACATGCATAAGGCTCGTAGACATAGATTTTACTGAAACACATCTGACCTTGTCTTCTTTTATTTTCTGTAGTGAACATCCGAAGTAAAGAGGCAGATTATGAAGGGCACCTGAGTTTTTTATTTAAACATGATTTATCTTATGTGCAATTTCCTCAGTTTGACCTTCCAGAAGCCAGACTGTCGTTGTTGACAAATCAAGACCATACAACTCTACTCTGTCTGATGAATGGTGAACCCTTTCAGAGTCTTGATTTGGTGTCCCACAAGAAACCAGCATTTCTGTTCGGGGATGCCATAGCACAGAAGTCACAACCAAAGGGCATCAGAGAGAAGGTCTGCTTCTATTTCGAAGGTGATGTAAGACAGCCCATGTACTGGCCGAAAGTTTCTAGGGGCTTATCTATCATGAGATTCATGCATGCCAGTTATCCCAGAAAGATGTCCTGGTACTTAACAGAATATCAGCAGGCAAAGGCGAGCCATATCATTTATAGGAATGAGGGATTCTTCAGTTCCCCAGAGAATCATGTATCCATGTTTTGAAGTTTGAAGTCGGGATGTGTACCACCCGAAGACTCATCAATATTGATGCCATTCAGGATGCCTGTTTTCATAAATGAATTCATGGCAAATGAGAATCCATTCTATCCGACTGATTCGACGCCGAGGATGAACGGCTTAATGAATCAGGAAAACGTGAGGTGGAGGACTTTGGTCCATTGGGCTCTGGAGAAGTTTGAGAGTGAGCTGAAGAAGATAAACCTTTATGACGCGATCGCTAATTCCTTCTACGGCTTCAGACCCAACCCTTTTTCTGTTCCTGGCCTTGGTTGAGAGGTATAACCACAGGACGGGGACATTTATGACTTCCAAAGGGGAGATGGGCTTCGCCCTTCATGAGATGGAATACATCTCACATCTGCCTTCAGGCACACTGCCGTATGAAGAGTATGTGCCTACGACAAAAGAGCTGAACTTTCTGTCGGAGAAGAATCCAGAGATGGTGCACCTGTTTGAAGAGATGATGTGCCATTTTAGCACATGTACTATATATTACAAGAGTACTAAGGAAGAAACCGGCAACCACATCCAGAAGTGGATGTCTTATCTTTTCATGAACCGTGAAAAGGATGAGAAAAAGATAAACAAGAAGAGATGGTACCAAATTAACTCCTTCAAGCCTCTCTCTGAGAGTGAAATCATTTATCTACTAGAGAAGTATGACTGCAAGGAATTCACGATCACTGAAGACTGGTATGAGTTTAAAGCTGGAACCACCTTCAGCTCGTATGTGAGACAGAGTGGAAAGACTCTGTCAAGGAACGGTCATTTAGCCGGATTCCTATCTCTTTGTCTAAGAAGATTCGTCGTTCCTGGCTCCAGTTCTCTGGACAGAATACATAGAGGCGTTATTTTTGCAGCACTGCGCCTTACGTATGGTTATAAGATAGACTTATTATCAGCGATGACCTGTAGGCTGAACGCAGGTCTTCGGAATTTTGTAACCAATATGCTATCTAATCAGAGGAGGATGACCGATGAATTCCCAAGAATAGAGATGCCCTTCACATATCTATATGGTTGGCTTCTTCTCCATCATGACGGTCTGATACCTCCGGGAGCAGGAGGGAGTGGCAGTCTCTTTTTGGAGAAGTACTCCGGAGAAACTTTCTGGAAGGTTCACACTCTTCCAGAATGCAGAAATATTCTGAATCGAGCGTCACATTGGTCCATTCAATGTGTCTCTCCACCACTGGGTTATGAGAGCATGCCCTTGAATATGATAGACGGAGATAAAGGGCACAGGCTAGATGATGTAGCCTTTCAGTGGTTGCAGAGAATCTGGCCCTCTCATCTGGTATACTGTTATGAAGAAATGACGTATCTGGAGCCGTATTTACCGAGCCGATTTGCCAGGCAATTCGGATATGACGAACTTCATGTTGGGAATGCCACCACCTGCCTTTCTGCTCGTGGAGGGCTTATTGACGGAGCTCGGGCCTGGAGATACTTCGCGGCTAGAGATACAAAAGCTGTATTCTCTATGCCTAATCCTTTATCCAGCACGGGGACGAAGATGCTTTATATATATGCTCGCTTCTATGTTTCATCGAGCACCTTCATGCCGAGTTTCCATCCGAAGACTTTTGTTGCGGGAGACGACCCGGCTCCATCAAAGAGGTCGAAGAAGAAGATTGTTATTCAACAATTTTCTCCGGAATCTGAAGATGAGACAGCGGAGGTTGAGCCCCTATATGAATTATTTCAAGAGCGAATTCCTGATGAAGTTCTTTCTCCCATATTTGTATCCCTTTCTAAGTGATGAATCTGAGACAGTCTCCAAAAAGAGTACTAAGTCTCAGACATCTAAAAAGAAGAAGAAAGGGGTCTCAGTAACTGCCACTTCATGTTTAGGCGACATCTCAGTTGACGAAGATGACGCCGCCGATAAAGACAAAGATACAGATGAAGACGATGCTCCTTTGATAACAAGGAGGTCGAGAGGCAGGTACGTCAAGAAGACCGTCGGCAAAATGAAGGGCAATGAACTCCTGGAAACAATTATGAGTGGAGGGGTTTAGCCAGAGATCAATGAAGCGGCTTCCGCTGAGAAAACGGAATCTGATTATGTTCATCTTCCAGCAACTTCAGCTGAACGGACTGAGGTAGAGTCCACTCGAGCTCAGGAAACGACTGCTCCGACAACAAGTGGAGTAGCTACTAAACCCTCAGAGATGAGGATGATCCCTTTTGAGCATGGGACAGAGGGCGTCATCCAGGCATTGGATGACCAGATTGAATATTCTAAAGAAGAACCAGCTCCAGCAGAAGTTATGGAACAACCGGAAGTTCTAGAAACTCAGGTTGAAGAAAACATTTCTTCGGCCAGACGCGATGAAGACGTGTCAACGTCCGAGCTATCAGCTGCTGATGACTTGTTGAAGAATGTTTGTAAAGACATCATTCTTCGAACTGATATTCCGAAAGAGACTGAACCGGCAGTCAATACTGAGCTTGCTATCATTACTGTTCCTGAGATTCATCCATCTCAAGGAATAGATGAAGATGTGAACATCATGGACTCCGGATCAGAGACTCATCCTGAAGCTGGGGATGAAAAAGAGTCTGAAGAAGAAGAAGAAGCTGAAGAGGAAGAGGATTGGCATGCTGGCACTTCTACTCATTATGATGAAGATAAAGTCAGAGGGAACAGAATGGAACTCAGCTCCGAACCTGCTCAATCTCCGGATAACGCTCCAGCACCCAGTAATTCTGGAGCTGGAAGCAGTCACATAAAGCAGGTGTCAGACACCATCATGGACCGGCTACGAGAAGACGCAAGACTCCCTCACCACGTAGAATATGAACCTCAGCCTGGTATAATTTTATTTCAGATTCTGTTTTTACTATTTCTTTTTCTTTAGATGCTGATTATTTTTTCTTTGACTAGTAGGAACTGCTGCAGCAATAAGTTCGACTCATGCTCCACTTGTCCAGACTGATGCTGATGAAGGAAGCTCGCACTTGCCAACTTCTCCAGCGGCACATACCTCCATTCCCAGGATAGAAAACATACAAGCTTCTTCTTCAAAGATGACAACGACTCCTGGGTTCGAGACGGGACTGGCAAGGACTCTGGGGATGTATTCAGAAATCATCTACTCATATCTTGATACATACTCCAGACGTTTCTTGAAGGACGAAGCTATGCCCTTTTCTGAGCTTCGAACTATGATTAATTTCCCGCTCATGGCGTTGCGACATGCTGGTTGCGAATCTCAGTGCATCTTCTTCGAACATCTCCTGGATGAGTTAGAGATAACCATCCAAAAATACTGGGAGACTAAGAAAGAAGATATTCAATCTTTAACTGTAGCTGAAATCAGTCAACTAGAGCATGAAGCCCAGTCCCAGCAAGCTGCCTTAGAAGCATTTCTTGCCTCTTCTTCTGAGAAATTAGTAAAAAAGGGTAAAGAAATATTAGCTACTCGTCAGAGAGTAGAGCTTCTGGAGAAAGACAAAGCATCCAAAGCTGAAGAACTCAAGAAGTTAAAAAAAGAGCTGGCTCGTCTTCAGGAGCGAATTGCTGTCATAGAAAAAAAGCAAGCCGAGGTCGTTACTGCTTATATTTTTGAAGCTGAACGCTGTGAAACTCTTCAAAAGGAGCGAGAGCAGATGCATACAGAGCAAATTGAAGAAGTTAGTCGTCGCCAATCTGCTATTATCACTTTTGATGAACAAAATGTCACGGTTGAAGCAGCAGAAAGAGTTCGCAAAGCTCATGATAAGAAAATAAGTACTGTACTTGACCGTATTAAGGAGCTAATAACTCCTAATAAATAGATCTTTTACATTTTCATTTGTACTCAATATTTTGATTTTGAATGACGACAAATGAGAACTTTTGATCTGATTTTTGACTCTGTTGCTTTGATAATGATATATTCATAGAAAATATGTTCAGAGGTAGATAATACATGACACATTTCAATAGAATAGAATATACAATTGAACTTTGTAATTCTATCAGATGATATTAAACCAGAGATGATCTTAATTTAATACTGATTAGAAAAAATAGAATTCAGACATAAAAATATCTTTGAACTCAATTTTTCAAGATCTTTGGACTCGAGAATCAAAAGACTAGATATCATTTTCATAAATATGATACTGACATGGATGATGAATGATGATGAATCGTTAATGTATGTGGGGTGAACGGGAAAAACTGACAAATGATGGAATGAACGGATAAACCGTCAAAAATGGATGATAATGAACGGATGAACCGTCAGATGATAATGAACGGGCGAACCGTCGGGTGGTAATAAATGAACGGATGAACCATCGGGTGGATGTAATGAACGGACGAAACGTCAGAATAAATGTAATGAACGGACGAACCGTCAGGTGATAATGAACGGGTGAACCGTCGAATGAATGTGTCGCTTCGTTGTTTGAGGAATCTCTGTATATAAATAGAACAGAAATCTGACAGGAATGAGCACTTTCACTTTTCAACATAAAGATGTCGTCTGGAGATGCATCCAAGAAGGCTGAACTCGCCCCAAAGGTTGAGGCGGGCACCGAAGGACGTCCTGTTGATCCAATTTAGCCAAAGGAAACAGAAGCAGGCGAAGGTTCGTCTGCACCTAAACCACCGAGAGACATCCTGGACTTTCTGCTTGAACCAGGAAGGACTAAAGAAGAGGAAGCCATGAGGATGGCTGCTTGCAAGTTTCTGGTGGGTTCCAGCAAAGAGGTTCTCGGCTCTTTCGCTGACTGTGTTTTTGAAAAGGACGGCAGTGGTCCGCGTCCAAATATAGAGAAGGATGATAGTGACCTTCCTTCTACTATCATTCATGATGAAATAAAATTTGAATTTTATTTATAGACTTGAACTTGTCTGATGATTTACAAGCATTTATATTTATACATAATACTTTTTAAGGAATTTTCCATTAATAGGCATCATAACAATTTGACCATCCAGATCTGACAGTTGATAAGCTCCATTTGAGAATACTTTGTTCACAACATAGGGACCTTCCCACTTTGTATCGAACTTGCCTTTACTCATATGAGTCATAGTCATAGGACGTCTGACTGTTAGAACAAGTTTTCCTTTTTGATATGCTCGAACTTTGACTTTCTTGTTAAAAGCTCTTGAGATTCTAGCTTGATAGAATTTGATATTCTGTTGAGCAAATAACCGCTTTTCATCCAAAGCTTCTAATTCCTGAAGTCGAAGACGATCATTATTCTCGGTAGTAAGTTCATTTGCGATTGCTATCCTTAAAGAAGGAATTTGAATCTCTAATGGAAGAACAGCTTCACATCCATACACCAGAGAGAAAGGTGTACATTTGGTAGCATTACGAACTGTAGTGCGGTAAGCCCACAAACATTCACCAAGTTTCTCACTCCAATTCCGTTTGTTAGTAGAAACAAACTTCTTTGAGAGTTTGATGATGGTCTTGTTGAAAGCTTCTGCTAATCCGTTAGCTGCCGGATTATATGCGGTAGAAGCCACATTGTTAATCCGATGATCGTCACAGAATCGAGTAAATTTCTGACTGACGAATTGTGGTCCATTATCATGAATAATGCGTCGAGGAACACCAAATCTGTAGATGACATGATGCTTGATAAAGTTGATGACATTAGAAGTTTTGACTTCCGATAAAGGAATAGCTTCGGCCCATTTGGAGAAATAATCGATTATTGCGAGAATAAACCGATGACCTTTTGATGACGGCGGATTGATCGGGCCAATAATGTCCATGTCCCAAGCTTCGAAGGGCCATGATGCTGCCGTTGGATGTAGAAATTTTGAAGGTTGATGGATAAAATCCGCATGGATTTGACAAGCTTTACACTTCCTTGCATATTCGATGGCATCTGATACCATAGTAGGCCAATAATAACCCATACGTCTAATACGGTCTTGAAGTTTTGGTCCAGGCTGATGTGCTCCATAAATTCCATCATGTGCTTCGTGGATAATTTGTTGGGCTTCATTACCGGCAATATATCGAAGAAGTAAACCATCGTAAGCTCGACGATATAAGGTTTTTGTAGTATGATTGTAATAAAATCTGAGTGATCGTCGTCTAATAGATGCTGCCTCACTCGGATTATCTGGAAAAATATCATACAATACGAAATCTAAGAAAGGAAGTCTCCAATCTTTATCCGTATTCTGAGTCTCAGCTGAATTACTGAAGGTGAATTCTATACTAGAATCAGATGAAGATGATAATGATTTACGACTGAATCCAAATCCTCTTGTCATATTGACATCATGAGATGTTGACTCTTCAATATCATCTGGAAGTCCTAGAGTTAGATTGTTTTCGAGATGAAATAATTCCCGATTGTAAACAACAATTATTTGTTGACGTCTAACAGAAATAGCTAATACTGCCGCAAGATTAGCAAGAGCATCAGCTTCTGTGTTACATGCTCGTCTAACATGCTCAATAAAGAATTCTTCAAATGAAGAAGCCATAGATATAGCCGATCTATGATAAGGAATCAGATCTTGATGGCGAACTTCATAAGTGCCCCTTATCTGATTGACAATGAGTTTAGAGTCTCCGTACGCCTCCAAATGTTGAATATTCAGATGTTTAGCGAGCTGAAGACCAATGAGTAATGCATTGTACTCAGCAACGTTGTTTGAACATGGCTGATCGAGAGAATAAGCTCTTTGGATAGCAAGACCTTCTGGTGATACAAGAACAATTCCAACTCCAGCAACAATGTCACCATTAGGACCTATTCTTGAAGCTCTATCAAAGAATAGACGCCAAGTGGATCTTCTTCAGCAATTTGGTTTGAGTCTAGGACTTCGTCTGGGATTTCATCATAAAGTTTTGAATTTTCTGGAATTGAATGAGCAGCCAGAAAATCAGCTAAAGCTTGTCCTTTGACCGATTTCTTAGGAATATAGTGCATATCATACTGAGCAAGTAAGATTCCCCAATTAGCCAATCGAGAATTTAAAACACTTGGTTTCTTCATCATGACCCATATAGGATTGATCTTGGAAATGACATGAATGGTCTGGCCAATGATATAATGTCGTGTCTTTTGGACAGCGAACATCAGGGCTAGACATTCTTTTTCGACCGGCAAATATCAAGGTTCAGCTCCGGTCATGGTACGACTGAGATAGTAAATGGCTTGTTCATGACCATTTTTATTCTTTTGAGCAAGCAACGCACCCAATGAATGACTCATTGCTCGGGTATATAGGAGGAACGGTATTCCTGAGACAGGAGGTACCAATACTGGAGGGCTCATCAAATATTGTTTTATATCATCGAATGCTTTTTGACATTCATCATTCCAGACAAACGAAATACCTTTCTTCATAAGTTTATTGAATGGTCTGCAGCGTCCTGAAAGATTAGAGATGAATCTCCTGATATAAGCGATTCTTCCTTGAAATCCTCGTAGCTCTTTTAAGGTGCGTGGAGGACGCATCTCTTGGATGGCTTTGATCTTCTCGGGATCCACGTGTATACCTTTCGAGGTAATGACGAAGCCGAGAAATTTGCCACTAGAGACGCCTAAGAAGGACTTAGTAGGGTTCATCTTTAATTGATGCTTACACATTAGATCAAATATAGTCTTCAAATCTTGGATGTGATCCTCCTTTTGTCGACTTTTAACTGCAATGTCATCAACGTAGCATTCGACTGTTTTCCACAAATGTTCACGAAATATAGTGCTCATAGCTCGTTGATAAGTTGCTCCTGTATTCTTGAGACCGAATGGCATCACTGTATAACAGTATGTACCAATCGACGTTCTGAAAGAAGTGTGTTTTTCGTCATCTGGAAACATTTTAATCTGATTGTACCCGGAATACCCGTCCATGAATGACATTCGTTCAAACCTACAGGTATTATCGATCATAACATCAGTAATTGGTAGAGGAAACTCATCTTTAGGACATGCCGCATTTAGATCGCGGTAGTCTATACATACTCTGATCTTGCCAGTCTTTTTAAGGACAGGAACTATATTAGCCACCCAATCAGGATGTTGTTCCTCTCTAATAAACCCAGAAGCCATGAGTTTATTGACTTCAGCTTCAATTGCATCCATAATGTCTGGACGAAATCGTCGCTGTTGTCGTTTGACCGGTTTAGCATTCGGCATGATATTGAGTTTGTGAGTTGCGATCTGCGGATCAAGTCCTGGCATATCTTCATAGCTCCAAGCGAAGACATCGATGTATTCATGAATAAGTTTGATCATGTCTTGCTTATCAGTTTCTGAAAGACTTTCACTAATGAATATTGGCTTGGGGGATCCCTCTTCACCAACATCTATTTGGATGAGTTTGTCTTCAGTCAGAGGTTCTTTTTGTTCGAATCGGAACTCCCATTGATTATCTAACCTTTGGGCCCATTGTTCTGATTCCGGTGAGATTTCAAATTTATCTTCGTTTTCATCATCTTCTTCAGAACCATCAACAGAGACCATGTTGGAAGACAGAATATTGCGGTGGAAGTCACCAATACTTGTATCAGAATCCCAAGAGGTGGTACTAGAAGAATCAGATCTCTTATCTTCGTCAGATTCGGGATCTTCATGGATAGTATTGATAAAGGGAGTAGGAGCAATATAACCTAATCCGCATTTTGTCCTTCCATATTTCAGAGGAGGAATCCGGACAGGCATTCTTCTTCCTTTCCCATTACTGAGGCCAGTTCTGAAGTCATAGCCCATATTTTTGATAATGTCTTTAGATTGCCGACTATAACGACGTAATTGTAACCTTCCAGTATCATCGTTTTTGTCATCGTCTTCCGGATCAGAAGGATTCTGGGGCCCTTTATAGAAGAATATTGGAATGTCTCCTGGTTTTCTACTAGGAACTAGAAAGTATGAAGTTTGTGCTGATTCTAGGGATACCCATGTATGAAAAGTCTGTATAACTCTTATGGTTATTGTTCTCAAGTCATCTAACAAATGCAAATAACTATGAACATGATTACACACATCAATATACTGCAAAGATGGAGACTTTTCATTAAATTTAAAAGTAGCAATATTTACATTGGGAGAAGGCTGAGCCTTAGAAATCTTAGCCAAATCAATGACTAAAGGGGGAGAAGAAGAACGAGAGGAAGTTTTGTTTCGATTAAGATCGATAACAAATGGCTCAGAAGAGGTGAGCTCCCTTGCAGTCTGAGATGAAAGAGTAGTTCGCCCTCCAATTGGGATTACCAGAGTATCATGTTTTATATGTGAAGATATGTTTGCCATGAAATATAAAAGAACAGAACAATTATCGGAGGACCGAACTTTTACTTCACGTTACAAACTCGCTTGCACAAAGAAAGCCTAGGGACGAAAACCTAGGTACAGCAGTCTAAGTATAATTATTTATTTTTGATTCTGGGGGGTGACGATAGAGGCTCGGGAAAGCGACGGCCGCTCTGCCTTACTCCTTGGACGATCGATACACAGCTTTGGCTCCGGGAAGATCTGTCTAGCGTTGACGAAGGAATGCTCTTCTTGCTCTCCTCGTGTTGCTCTTCTGGCTTCTCTCTCTCTCTGTGTATTTTCTCTCTGATTATTAAAGGGGGAGCTCTCTGTATATATTTCTCTATCTCTCGCAAGGGAATGGCACCCTGCTATTTATAATAGTGGGGGGGCATCATTAGGGTTTGGCTGATTACCCATTCTCAGAGTGGCGGCCGCCTGATGTTTAATCAATCTGGACCATTAGTTTTAAACGTGAAGGATCTGGGCCATAGATGAGGATAGCACTGAATCCTGCGAATGATTAATGTTGATTGCATTAAATCTTCATGATTGGCTATGTCAAGCCTGGATCTTTCTCCACGTGTTCCATTGGCTTGATCATGGATGATATGACCTGATCTCATTAATTATGAGGATAACGTTGAATATAGTCATTGGGATTCGGTAAATCTCTGATTGATTCTTATCTCATAATCATCCTTGCTACCAGCTGTCAAGTAGTAGGGCCATTGAATCTCTGCCACGTGGCTTAGTGACGGACCCTGTCAGAGCCGCATGACGTTCATGAACCTCATGGATCAACGTCTTATTGAACCGCATAGGTGTAGCACTTGCGAGCCGTATGGAACAGTTTCTCGGTGAGCCGTATAAGTGTAGTACTCGCGAGCCGCATGGGATAGCTTCTTGGTGAGCCGCAGGAAGATGGTTCTTGCTAGCCGCATTAAACTGCTTTTCATTGGAGCCGCATGGGGTATGCCACGTGTCAATCTCGGATCGTGTCAGAGATTTTCTCCTATTCCCAAAGAGTCTGTCATTATGACAGGGTCATTATGACACTTCACGTCAGAGCCTTCAGCTGTCAAATTATGGCAGAGCATTAAATAGGGCCATTGCTCGATGGCCAGCTGTGTGAAGGGATTCCATGGGGACACGTGGTGTTGATCGAGCCACATATCTCTATGAGCCGCCTGTATTTCTGAACCGCATGCGGCTGGAGGACTCTTTAAACCGCAGGACTGTCCCTATGTGAGCCGCATAGACTCTCCTGTCTCGAGCCGCATGAGAGTAAGAGCCTCTTCTATATCGTATAGGACTGCTCTTGTATGAGCCGCATGGGGTTCTCCTATTCCAAGCCGCATAGATCATTGTTCTGATATTTTCCATGCTTCTACAAGACCCCCTTCAAAGTTTTCAATTTGCAAAATTGAAATACTTTGAATAAGAAGCATGGCCTTTGTTGACCGCATAGATGATTCAGCCGCATGGATTTATCTGGTCGCATGAGCTGTTAGGCCGTATAGACTTCTTGCCACGTGTCCTAGCCACGTGTGCAGATCTTCTGTATTAAATGCCCCTTGATTCGCCGCCTCTTTGGGGGAGGATCCCAAGAGTCAGTTTTGTTTTAATCGAGGCAGTTTATTTTAGGCGGCGTGTGGATTGAGGCGTTTGTTTGATTTTTCGAGCCTCCTTCACCTATAAATAGGAGTAATTTTATTCCTTGAGGGTTTCTTTACCTTCTCTCTTTTCCTCGAACCCCTTGTTGCCGACTTCCTCTTCGTCTTCTCTTATCAGCGATCGGCAATGGCTCCCAAGAAGACTGCTGCTGCTACGGGCAAGAAGGCCGCGTCATCCTCTGTGGAAGAAAAGGGCAAGAAGGCCGCGTCTTCATCGACTGCGGCGACGAACGTGGCGGCTCCTCCGACGGCTGGCATGCCTGTTTTTCATCCCGACGTCCACCCGCCTATTCCTGGTAGGATCCTTAATATGAACTGCCATGGCTACGCCGCATGTTTTATGCGCGAGCCTATATTCCCAAGTATGCTGTGTGTCCGACTCATATTCGGGCCGCATACGGCATGACCCAGGCTTGAGCCGCATGAAAGTGGTTGCATAACTACTTCATTATCAAGGCCGCATAAGCTCATCTGGATTTGGACCGCATGAGCTCTTTCAAACTGAGCCGCATAAGCTTATTTCGAACTGAACCGCATAAGCTCACTTGAACTGGACCGCATAAGCTTATCTGCACAGGACCGCATAGGCCTATTTCGAGTTGAATCATATAAGCTTGTTCGAATAGGACCGTGTCCGCATATGCTTCTTTCAAACCGTATAAGCTCATCCGTACTGAGCCGCATAAGTTCATTTCGGGCCGAACCGCATAAGCTTATTCGAACTGAACCGCATGTGCTCTTTCAAATTAAGCCGCATAAGCTCACGTAGTTTTGTGTTTCAGCGACCTTTGTTGACTTGTTTCTTTTGCCTTTTTCTTCAGTGAATCTGCCGATAAATCCTGCGGGGGAACTTCTGGTTGGCTCTCATCAGTTTGCCTCGGGCGTGCATCGGGATAATTTAGTTCGTCAAGTATCCAAGCAGCTACTTATTAATGAACCTTCGGAGTGACTAAACGCTATTAGGGCTCAATCTTTCCAATTCCTTAGTGACATGATGAGCTTCGGGACGTCCGATGGGAAGTATCTGAGACCGGTCTTCCTCTTTGGGGATGCGTTGATCATAGAAAACTCCCGAGTGTTGGATGTTTCTGAGAGTTGGGATTTTGACCTGGATGGGATGCCGATTCACATCCCCCTTATGAAGCGCCATTTCCCCTTTGCGTGGTTCAATATGATCGTTTTGGACAGGCAGATGCCAGACATCCTCACTCCAACCAGACCGGGATGTTTGTTGGTAACATCCGTTATAACAGAACTGCTGGGTCAGTGCGTGCGAACAAGGATCCGGCTAGTCGATCCGTGATGGGGTTAGTCCCGGGTACCTTCATCAACACCCCCGGTCCTAACTTTTCATTCTTTCAGGCTGATACCTTCCTGAGCCAGCTCGCTCGCAAAGGGTCCTATCCTGTTGGCAGATTGGTACTGCCGAGCTGGTTACACCCCATTCCCCCGTGGGCTAACCTGACCTCATAGATTCTGCGGAAACACAGAGAATTTTTGCGGGAAGTCAACCTTTATGATGCTATCCGGGATACCAGCCACGGGTTGCCTGTTAATAAGCCACTGTTCATGGCCCTCTTGGAGATGTACAATCATCGGACAGGGACTTTCTTCACCCCTGTTGGAGAATTGGGACTCGCTCTTCACGAGATGTATGCTGTCTCCAAGCTCCCCTGGGGAGACGAGCCCTTCGAAGCGTATACTCCGACAAATGAGGAGTTCCAGGATTTAGACCGACGATTCCCCTGTTTCGTCGCGGTGTATCAAGAACTATTGTGTCATCATAGCACCTGTCACCGAACGGCCATCCAGAAAAATGACAGCTCGGAAGGGGACGCTCCCCATACTAAATCTTGGGTCTCATACCTTTTCAAATTTAGCGCTTCTGGCCGGGTTACTTCCCGGGATCGTCAAACTCCTAGGGAAGTGGAGGACTTGGTGTCGACCGCTGGGAGGTCAAAGTCTAAGAGTGACAAGTTTGGGAGCCAGATTGACTCCTTCAGCTACTTTTATTATGGTACCCGGCGGCTATCAGAGAAGCCACTCTTGGCCGAGTTTTTAATGGTATGGCTGCACGATTGCGTGGTCTCCGGAGGGGAGGGTTCCATCGAGAGGATCAGTCGCCACTTCATTCTTCCTGCCATGAAGTTGGCATTTGGGGTCAGGCTAGCTCTTCTTCCTGCCATGGTGTGCAGTATTCAGCATGGTCTCCGTGCCTTCTCGTCCAAGGTCATTGCTCGTGACGTGACAATGGACTTTGAACACATAGAACTGCCTTATCATTACTTGCTGGGATGGCTGTTGCTGCATTATCAGTCTTTGGTGAGGCCTGGGACGGGAGATGGCGTTACGGACGATGACGCTTTTCTTTTCAAGTATCACCATCAGCCTTGGGAATGTAGTACCATGCCGGCGTGTCGGAGGATGTTGGCGAGGACGGACGGATATAATTTTTTCCTGTCCGTTCCTCGTTTCACCGACCAGGAAGTACGGAGTGTTTATGTTGGTGGTGTTGTACCTCCTCATTTCTTACCTGAAAAGATGCGTTTCTGGCTACGTAACATTCGCCCGGCGCATTTAGTTTACCGTAATCGCAACACTGTGTATTTGGAACCCTACTTGCCCAGTAGGTTTGCCCGCCAGTTTGGATACGGCCAACTATTCCTTGGACGTCCCAGTTCCTGCCTGGGGTTCGAGGGTAGCATTCTCGGTGGTATTAGAGCGTGGAGCTACTATGACACTTGTCACACCCGAACCAGCTTCTCAGTTCCTGCAGCAAATATGATAGGGGAAATTTTGTATATGGCGGCCCTATATCATGTTACGGCAAATCATCCTCCTCTTGATTTTGACCCGAGGACTAGCTTCATTGTGGGCACTCGCCTGGCGGAGAAGGCTATGGTGTCGAGGGCAAAGAAGAAAGGGGTAAATCGAGTTCCTACGCCCGATTCTGAGTCCTTTGACACAATCGAGGAAGACGACGAGCTGGACGACGAGGATTCTCTTTCTTCTGGTGACGAGGCGACGGTGGGTCAGCATCCCGTCATGGCAGATGAGATGATGATAGATCAATCGTCGGTTGTATTAGATGAGACGGTAGACCAATTGTCATCTGTGCCGGAGGTAGTGCGGGTAGAACTTCCGCCTATCGTGCCTGGTCCCTCACGTAAGCGAGGCAGGCGTGCGTCCACTGGCGGAGGAGTAGCCTTTTCCGTAAAGAGAGCGACAGTCGGACCCCATAGGCTGCTTATTACGGAGAAGGGTGAGAATGCAGACGACGTTCCGGGGGTAAGTCGGAAACATTTCTTTGTTGTAGTTTTCTTCTCTTAGGATATGACTTAATCACTTTTCTTTGTAGGCGGCTGACGAACCAGGCTCTCCAGAACCATCTACTGTCCCTGGAGTTGATCCGGCCCTTGCTGCTTTGATTAGCGATATGTGCACCGCGGTCCTTTCTGCGGGGGCCCTCTCAGCGGCGGCTGAGGACTTCCAAGCTGCTGAGTCCCCAGTCTGGAATGACGAAGGTTCCCCCGGGCCTGTCTCTGAGGCTGCTGAACTTCCACAAGGCGACACCGATCTCGTCGCATCCCCTCCCGAGGGTGCTGGGGCGGGGGAGCCTATCATATTCAACTCGGAGGCTGCTAGTGAGGAGGCTGCGGTGGCTGTAGGCGAACTTCAGCCTCCACACTCCTCTGTTGGTTAGATAAGACACATATTGACTAGCGAGGGGGCTTATTTGCTCTATCAACATATCCTTCGGGTCAAATCGATTCATGGTTGCCTTGGCCCTGTAGGTCCTGACCCTTTATTTCCCACCGCGGATGTTCTAGGGGAAGGCTCGGCCTGCCGTGATCTGAGCGAAAGGAGCGTTTCTTCTCCTTCGCCGTCTCATGTTGAGGGGGCTCCTGTCAGCTCCGGGCAGGTAGGGATGGAGTTGACGATGGTCTCCACCTCGTCTTCTGCTGCTTATACGGCTCCGGAGATCGACTTCTCGGCCCTGTCGAGCATTCAAGTTCTGCGGGCCGTTGAAGAGGAGTTGGCCGCTTTCCATGCGTCCTTCCGTGCGGAGTTTGTTTCTCTTGTGGCAGGAGCGGTAGATTCTATTGCATCGTCTTCCACGCTGCCAGCCACACTCCCGTTGGCACCGGCTTCCTCGGAGGCTTTGAACGAGGTAACGCAGGATGTGGTCGACAGCTTCTATCGTCACTTAAGTAGGGGCGTAGACGCTGTTGTAGAACGGAGGATCTTTTTTTCTCTGCCTCTGCGGGGCGCTCGGGGTCAGATTGACACTTTGAAGGGTCTTCCTGGCGGGGTGGGGTTAGCTGCGCTCCTGGAGCCCAAATTGACAGAGGCCGATCAGCTTGTGACCCAACTGCTGGCGATACGGCAGGCTGGCTTGCCTGCTGCGA
The DNA here is from genome assembly GCA_029216955.1 of Iris pallida. Taxonomy (NCBI): domain Eukaryota; kingdom Viridiplantae; phylum Streptophyta; class Magnoliopsida; order Asparagales; family Iridaceae; genus Iris; species Iris pallida. The sequence continues at coordinate 4,987,350 of JANAVB010005596.1, read as the reverse complement.
TTGAATAGGAGCGGGGCTTCCTCGTTGCTGCTCGGGACAGGATCAAGCTTGCTCGGGATACTGTCGGGCCAGTTGTGCGGGGGGACCTTGACAAGTTCTCTGCTTCGTATGCCAGGCTGGGTCGTCGAAGCCAGGCTTGTAGGGCCCGAGAAGAATCTACTTCTCGTGGAATAGCTGAGACGAAGGAGCGGATTCTCGCACTCCAGAAGGAGTTGGCCTTCTTAGAGTCAGAGCGGGAGGCTGCTCGCGCAGAACAGGAGTCGATTGCTCGGGAGGCCGAGAAGGTTTCCCGATCTTCAGTCAACTTGGAGCGAGCTTTCAAGAAGTTCGAGGACAACTGGCAAGCCCATGCTCATTTGGAGGACGCGGCGGTGCTGAGCCTGGAGGCGGAGCGTCGAGCCAGACAGAGGTTTGAGCAGTCGGTTGCCTTACTAAAGGACCGTCTCATGTTGTTATGTGCCCCAGAGCAGTGATCCGCCCTCTGTCTTCTTTTGCTTTTCTCTCTTTTTTTTTCTTTTTTTTCTTTTTTTTTGTAAGGGATGTGATCCTCACTGATGTAGCCCTTTGAATTTTGAATAAATGAGCATGTTTCAACTCATCTTCTCTTTCTTGTACTTGCGGTATTCATGGAATCGGACTTGCTGGGGGATTATTTGTGGACCTGTTACCCCAGGTGTACCTTGGTTTTAGGTACGGATAACAAGTTTGGTCAGGATGTTTGGAACAGCCATGGCAAAGTGGTCATGGGTGTTCTTGGTGTTGGGAAAAGAAATGCCGTAGAGCGGCTGGGCTCCCGGGGCATGATAAGATGGTGGATTTATGCTAAGAAGCTTAGCAAGGGATATTTGTGGACCTATTATCCTTGGCGTACCCTGGTTCAGGATACGGATAATGGGGTGAAAGAAAACCAACATATTTGCTCAGAGGTTATGAAGACGTGGCAAACATGAGGGTTTTACCGTAGAATCTTCCTGCTCAGAGGTAATGAGAACATGGCAGGGGAGACTTCACGGAAGATATTCTTGGTCAACAGTGGACATTTGTGGTCAACAGGGGACATTTGTGGTCAACAGAGGATATTTGTGGACCTATTATCCTTGTCGTACTCCGGTTGTGGGTACAGATAATAGGTTAAAAGGGGACCGACATACTTGCTCAGAGGTAATGTGGACATGGCAAATATGACGGCTTTTTCGACGGAGCCTTCCCACTCAGAGGTAATGAGGACATGGCAGGAGTGGGCTCAATAAAGAGGGGGTACATAGAACGACTCAGAGGTAGGAGAACGTGGAGGTTCTATGCGAGGGGGCGGTTTGTTTTTGGTGGAAGTGAAACGACTCAGAGGTAATGAGGACATGGTCGTTTCGGAAATTGGTGGATCGATTACCCTTTTTGTGCACTGGGAGTGCGGGTAATGGATCATGAGGGAGGATCTCTTCCAGAAAGAAAGTTCAGAGGTATAATCATACGTGACTTACTATCTGACAGAGTGACCGGAATGTGAGTTCAGAGGCACCAGCGGGTACATAACTTGGTAATTTAGAATATTGAGGAAGTGAGAGTTCAGCGGCACCAGCATGTGCATGGCTCGATAATCTGAAATATTGTGGGTTCAGTGGTACCAACGGGTACATGACTCGATAATTTGAAATAGGGTGGATGTGAGTTCAGCGGTACTAACGGGTACATGACTCGATAATCTGAAAAATGTTGTTTAAACATAGTCTTTCTTCAGGAACATGCCGTTGACGGGAAACATGAGCAAGTCTCCGTTCTACTTGGCGAGGCGGTAAGAACCATTGGAGAACACGGCCTCGATGACAAATAGACATTTCCATTTTGGCTGGAACTTGCCGGCGGTCTTGTGAGTCATGACCATTGGCCTCCGGACTGCCAGAACAAGATCGTCTACTTGGAATGTTCTGATTTTGACCTTCTTGTTGAAGGCTCCTAAGATGCGTGCTTGGTATAGCTCGATCCTTTGCTGAGCTTGGAGGCATTTTTCATCTAAGGCCTCCAACTCCTGTAGTCGACGTCGGTAGTTATCATCCGTCGTCAATTGATACGTGAGGACGACGCGGAGTGAGGGTATCTGAGTCTCCAATGGAAGGACTGCCTCACTCCCGTACACCAGGAAGAATGGTGTATTCCCGGTGGCTATTCGTACTGTGGTGCGATAAGCCCATAAGCATTCGCCGAGCTTCTCGTTCCAGTCGCGTTTGTTGGAGGAGACAAACTTCTTGAGGAGTTTGATGATTGTTTTGTTGAATGCCTCTGCCAATCCGTTCGCTACCGGGTTGTATGGTGTTGAAGCGACATTCTGAATACGGTGCTTATCGCAGAATCGATAGAATATATGGCTTGCAAACTGCGGACCATTATCATGGATGATCCTTCGTGGTAGTCCAAAGCGGTAGATGACATGATGCTTAAGGAAGCTGATCACGTTTGAAGTCTTAACTTCTGCGAGTGGGATGGCTTTCGCCCATTTGGAGAAGTTCAGTGATCGCAAGTATGAAGCGATGTCCTCGGAAGGAAGGTGGGGTGATTGAACCAATGATATCCATTCCCCATGCTTCGAATGGCCAGGACGCCACCATCGGATGTAGAAACTTGGATGGTTGGTGAATAAAGTCTGCGTGGACTTGGCAAGCTTTGCATTTTCTAGCATAATCTATCGCATCTGCCACCATCGTGGGCCAATAGTAGCCCATTCGACGAAGGCGGTCTTGCAGCTTTGGGCCGGGCTGGTGGGCCCCGCAGACACCATCGTGAGCTTCTCGTACAGCTTTTTTGGCTTCTGCATTTGACAAGCATCGGAGCAACAACCCATCGTAGGATCGTCGGTACAGCATCTTCGTCTCTGTGTCGTAGAAGAACCTGAGAGAACGCCGTCTGATGGAAGTGGCTTCCTTTGGATTCTCTGGGAGGATGTCGTAGACGACGAAGTCGATGAACGGTAGTCTGGTGCTTCGTCGACCATCTGGGCAGAATAACTCGCCACGAATTGAACATTATTCTTGGGGCAGACCAGTTCATGGCCCATTACGTCAACCGAATGATGAGCTTGGTTTGGCACTGCTAAGGAAGCGGCAAGGCCTGCCAGGGCATCGGCTTCGATATTTTGGAGTCTGGAGACGTGTTCGATGAAGAATCCCTCAAACGATGAGATAATGTTGATCGCAATTTGGTGGTAGGGGATCATGTCTTCATGGCGGACTTCGTACGACCCCCGAATCTGATTGACGATTAATTGCAAATCACCGTATGCTTCAAGATATTCTACCCCCAGCTCTTTTGCAAGTTGGAGACCAATGACCAAAGTGTTGTACTCGGCCACGTTGTTAGAGCAGGGTTTCGTGAGAGAGTAGGCGCGATTGATCACCAGCCCGGTAGGAGAAATCAGTACCACTCCGACCCCAACGACGATGTTTTCCTTGGGTCCGGTTCTTGAAGCGCCATCGATGAACATCCGCCATATGCTATCGTGGGTGGCTGTATTCGAATCGGCGACCTCATCTGGGATCTCTTCATATATTCTGGATGACTCTGATCCTGGGTGGGCTGCCAAAAAGTCTGCCAGGGCTTGACCCTTGACAACCTTCTGCGGGACGAAGATCATATGATAGGGGGACAGCAATATTGCCCATGTAGCGAGGCGAGAGCTGAGTGCCCCTGGTTTAGTCATGAGGACTCTGAGAGGGCTGACTCGGGAGATCACATGTATGGTTTGCCCTGTGACATAGTGCCGCGTCTTTTGAATGGCAAACACCAGGGCGAGGCATTCCTTCTCCACAGCGGTGTATCGGTGTTCTGGCCCAATCATCATTCGGCTGAGGTAATATATGGCCTGTTCGTGGCTTGCGTCATTGTTTTGTGCCAACAGGGCACAAGAGAGTGTTCCATTGCTCGTGCGTAGAGCAGAAATGGTTTTCCAGGAACCGGGGCTACCAAAACTGGAGGATTTGATAAATATTCTTTGATGCTGTCGAAAGCACGCTGGCATTCCTCGTCCCATACGAATGATACTCCTTTCTTCATGAGGTGTGTGAACGGTCGGCATCTCCCGGAGAGGTTAGAAATGAACCTCCTGATGTAAGCTAGCCTCCCTTGGAGGCCTCTAAGTTCGCGGAGATTTCTCGGGGGACCCATCTCCATGATTGCCTTCGTTTTCTCAGGGTCTACATGGATACCCTGTGCGGTGATGATGAAGCCCAAGAACTTCCCGCTGGATACGCCCAAGAAAGATTTCGTAGGGTTCATCTTCAGATTGTGGGCTCGCATCAGGTCGAATACCGTCCTCAGGTCCTGCAGATGATCTTCCTTACGGCGACTCTTGACGGCGATGTCATCGACATAGCATTCCACTGTCTTGCACAAATGTTCTCTGAAAATGATACTCATGGCTCGCTGATATGTGGCTCCAGCATTCTTTAGACCGAATGGCATGACTGTGTAGCAGTATGTGCCAATCGGTGTTCGGAATGATGTGTGCTTTTCGTCATCGGGAGACATCTTGATTTGATTGTACCCCGAGAATCCATCCATGAATGACATACGTTCAAAGCCGCATGTGTTGTCGATCATGATGTCAGTGATAGGGAGGGGGAATTCATCTTTTGGACATGCCTCATTTAGATTACGGAAGTCGATGCAGATTCGGATCTTTCTATTCTTCTTAACGACCGGAACTATATTAGTGACCCAATCGGGGTGTTGCTCCTCACGAATGAAGCCGCTGGCTATCAGTTGTTGACTTCGGCTTCAATCGCATCCATGACGCCTGGGCGGAAGCGTCGTTGTTGCTGCTTGACTGGCTTTGCATCTGGCCGTATGTTGAGTTTATGAAGAGCAATATCGGGATCTAACCCCGGCATGTCTTCATAACTCCATGCGAACACATCAATATATTCTTTGATAAGTTCCAGCAGCGATTCTCGCTCTTCGTCTGTTAAACTCTTACTGACAAAGATTGGCTTTGGAGAGGACTCGTTGCCGAGGTCGACCTGCATAACTTCATCTTCGGTAGGAGGTTCTCTCTGCTCGAACCGCTTTTCCTATTGCACGTCTAGCTGTTGGGCCCATGGCTCTAGTTCGAGGATTTCAGGAATGTCCTCGTCTTCTTCGTAAGCGTCAACGAATGCCATGTTGACTGATAGAACTTGTCTGAATATGTCTCCGATGCTGGTATCCGAGTCGGAAGTTGGTGACCCGGTTGAATGTGACTGCCAGTCACATTCTTCATCTGAACTCTCAGGGGTCGTTATGGGAGTTACATACCCTAGTCCACATCGAGTTTTGCTATAGTAGTCCCGTGGCTTGCCGGCCGGTACTGGTGGATTTAAAGGTAATCGTCGTCCGGCGCCGTAATTCAAACCTGGTGTAGTCTCTAGATCATATCCCAGTTTTTGCATGAGATATTTGGACTGGGGGCTATAGAGATACAGAGGCAGTCTCCCGGCGTCTGACCCAAGATCGACTTCTTTTATGGTGAAGGGGCGCGGATCGTCTTTCCGGCCAAAGATGATTGGATGGTCTCCTCTCTCGATTATTCGGTAGGCATCTTCTGCTGGAGTAAGCTGGATCGCGGTGTATACATTTGTCACCTGTGTGTGTAGGTGAGTGCCTATACCGTGGTCCATAGCATACATTGTACATAGCTTATTGAGCTCGATGTAGTTCAAAGATAGCCCTTTATTGATGAAATAAGGTATCTTTTATGGGGGGATTACATCATCTGCGGAGGGGACATCGGTGTGGGCAGCCACATACTTGGCTAGTTCCGGTTCTTCTTCAGCTACCCCCTATGTAAATGAAGACTGAGAGGACGACCTAGTCAGCTTGACCTTCAGAGGTTCAACTGGCGGAGCAGAACGTGGAGCTGTTGGTAGACTAGCAACCCCAAGTTTGGCACTCGATGTGGGGCGAAGAGTGGCCGGTTCGCTAGAAGTGTCAGACCTCGCATCAGGGTGACGACCCTTCTTGGGAAGGCGTATTGTGAGTGGTCTATCGGAGGGATTGAGCTTCTCCGTTTGGGGTTAACCGACTCTTGGCAGTCTGATGGTAAGTGGCCCTGTTGTGGGTCTCGGCACTTGGCCGGATCTTGGCAGCCGGATTCTCAGCTGCTCTTCCTGTGCCGAGAGACTGATTGCGTCCTTACGCAGCGTGGCCTTAAGGGGTGCAAATTTGCCCGGTTTGCGAGCTTGGAGGTGGATCGTCAGAGGTTCTTCTGATCCCGTGGTCGCTTCGGTACCAGCTTGCTCATTTCCTCCATCAAGGTGCCTCTTCGACTTTTCGTATAGGCAGGAGTCCGAGTAGTAGGATTCGACCCCTTTGAAGGGATCGATGTCAGCAAATTCTGTTCTCACGAAGCCATGCTTGTCGACATATTTGAAGCATTGGTGCAGCATGGAAGGCACGATCATATAATCGTGTATCCAAGGGCGCCCCAAAAGGATGTTGTAAGAAGTGTCGGCATCTATGACGTAGTAGGTGACTTCTGATTGAAGATCGCCAATCTGGCATTTCAGATGGATCTTTCCGATTGGGTAGCTCCTGCCCGAATTGAAACTGCTGATGGCGGTATTTGTAGGCGTCAGGCGATGCATCGGAATACGAAGATGATGTAGTAGACCCTTCGAAATGATGCTTATGGAGGACCCAGGATCAATGTGCATCCGGTCCACCTTCACATCGCCGATGTATCCAGTATAGTATAACGGGCGATCGTGCAGGTTGGTTTTGATGAGCATATCCTGCGGGGTGAAGACGATATTGGGCATCACTCCTGTATATGCGCTGTCTTGGAGATCTGCGGGCTGATTTTCTTCCGTGAGGTTGGCCTGAGCCAAGTATGCGTCGATATTTTGGAGTGCATCGCTCAAGGCCGCACGGACATCCTTCGAGAGCCTCAGGAGTTCGTATAAGGTCAATTTGGCCGGTGTATTGGCCAATTGTGCCAAGATGTCGAAATTGTAGGGCTTTTCCAGCCCCTGAGGTGTCTCCTTCCGGAGGGATTTATCGAAGCGAGTCTCCTTCGGCCTAGGCTTGTCGGTCGTCGGAGGCTGAGGAGGCCCTGGAGCGTCAGTGGTAGTGGGCGGATGATCATCAGTCGAGTTCTCAGCCACGGGTTGAGATTATGCTCCAGATCGAGTAACGACGGCCGTGACTTCTTCTTCATCTGTCGAGACGGTACGGCAGGATCTGACTTTTCCACTCATCTTCTTGTGAATGGAAGGCATCATGGACTGAGTCACCTTGTGGACCAGGTTCGGATGGACCCACATGATTTCTCCTCGCGATGTAGTGAGAGGTACTAGACCGGTAGTTTGATCTCGGTGAGGTGGAAGATTGGTAATCTCCATTGTCGCCAGAGGGATGGGAACCACCCCGTCTTGAGTTTCCGTCGAAGGGAAGCTGCCGAATTATACGGATACCATATTGGCTGCCACGGTTACTTCTTCGAAATCGATGGCCAGAGTGTTCGAATCGATGAGGTTTTGGATGTACCATTTTAGTTGTAGCAGTCGTGTATAGCATGGTGTACATAGCGGTGGTAATGGCAGAAATTTGGGTTCTCCAGGTCAGCCGGCCGAGGCTCCCGTCTTGGTGGAGGGAGCTGAATTCTATCTCCTTGTATGAGCATGTCCAAGATAGGCTTGACGTGGCCGTCTTCGAAAGAGTAAGTGATTTGAGGCCATTATTTGTCTGCTGGTTGTGACTCGGGCTTCTGGGCTGTATCGGCCACTATAGCCTGCTTGCCTCTGTTGTCCCGATTATTGGAGGGGCTATCCCCATTGTCGTTGTTGTTGTTGGGACGCTTGCCCTTGTTTTCTCCCTCCGAGATGTGTAACCCCAGTTGGCGAGCCTTTCTCAACCGTTCTTCGGCACTTGTAGCACTGATGATAAAAGCCTTCCAGTCCTTGAATTGACTTTCGCCCATCCAGAGACTAATTATTGGGAGTAGTCTCTTTTGGCAAATTTCAATCAAGGAGGAATCCGGATTGCCAGATGGTAACTTTATTGCGGTTTGACGAAACCGCTCGATGTAATTCCTCGTCAGCTCTTTTTCTCCTTGGACGACGTCCATGAGGGTAGACATTGTGACGTCCTGCCCTACCTCATAGAATCTCTCCAAGAACAAGCGTTTGAAGCCGGCGAAGGAGTGGATGCAATTGTTCGGCAGGTTGCGGTACCAGTCGAAAGCGACTCCCTCCAATGCCCCGATGAATAACCGCATGAGGATAGCGTCATCATGGGGCAGATGGTCGGTGGTGACCTCGAAGTAAGTGATGTACCGGCTTGCTGAGGTCTTGCCATCATACGGGTTGATATTGAACGGCTTATATCTTGGTGGGAATGGAACATCCCTCCATTCAGCAGGATATGGTTGCCATATTCGGAAGTCTTGAGAGTTTTCTCGGGCGTGGAACATGGCTTGGAGCTCCTGAACCTTTCTCCTTACTTTTTGGGCCTCATCTGTCGCGGTAGGAGCCGTTATTTCGGAAGAATTATTGCCCGGGTTTGGTGCCGCTGAATTTGAATCTACATTGATTGCAGGACCTGCGCTTGTTTGGCCCGGTGTCACGCCCTGCAGAGTAAGAAGAGCCGCTTTGATCTCATCTATAGACTTGACCAAGGCGTGCAGTATGGCCTCCAAAGTGTCTATGCGTTAGTGATCACTGGAACCGCCTTGATTGCTGTCCGTCATGAATACCGTCTTTACATGAGGAGTGACGGAAGGGACGGTGGAGGATGTGCCCTCCGAGTCATACCCGTGCATCGAGAAATCATCGGGGTAGGTGGAGATGTTCTATTCGGGTTCGGACTCGGAGGGAACAATACCCCCAGCTTCGGAGCTTGCTTCATCTTGAGAGTCATGAATGTCCTCGGGGACATCAGCATCTGTTGTATCCGATGGGAGGGTTGTTTCCCCGGGCTCGTTTCCTTGAAACATCGAATTATTGTGGACGTTCGGAGGAGTACTACCTCCAGCTCCTACGACCCCCAGGGTCGTGGACGATGAATCTCCCGTTGCAGCAGATTTTGTCTTCGAACGGGTGTGTTGCAACCGTTTAGCCGACAATTTCTTAGCTGTAATGGTTAATATTTTCGGGCTGGAGATGCTTGTCTTCTTCCCTCTCCCCTCGGCGGGGACTTTCTGAGTAGAATTGCAGGAGACAACAGGAGGTGCCTCGTCCTCTGAGCTCAGATGCTGTAATCTTTGGAAGGCGGACGGCCGGTCTTCCGTCACTGCTGCGTTGTTGCAACAGCAGTTGACGATAATTTGGGTACAGTGACGTCCGTGTGAGGACTCTTTGCACCCTGAGGTCCCTTCTCTTTCCTTGCATTTGTGGAGGATAACCTCACGCAGGTCAGAGGAACCACTCTGTCCGTTCGCCGCCGGGGGCTGGACTCGAGCGGTTCTGTACAACTTTCCATCAGAGGCCCGCGTGATAACCAACGGGACGCCCCGATAGTCAGAGGTTGGGGCAGCTGACTGGGCTTGGTGAGCCCGCGCTGCCCTAGACTTCCTCCTTTTAGCACTTGCGGGTGCGTAATAGGAGGAGTCCAAGTTGAATACCACGGAGTCTGGCTTATCATTCAGAGAACCATCAGAGTTAGGACCGCATGAGAGACAGTCAAAAACTGATCGAGAGAAGCATGGAACGGACGCTATACGGTTAGCATTGGGTACCGTACAGGCTGTCTGCATGCGGTTGTCTTCTGCTGTGGGATGAACTGTTCTTATGCGGCTAGAAGTCACGACCGTGCAGGCCGACCGCATACGGTTGGCATCAGTGGCCGCATGGGTTTTCTGCAAGCGATTGACTTTAGTAGCCGCATGAGTTTTATCCATGTGTTTGGCTACGGTAGCTGCATAAGGTATGCGGTTGACAGATGTGGCCGCATGAGTTTTCTTCATGCGGCTGGCGGGTGTAACCGCATGAGTTTTCTCCATACGGGTAATACCCTTATGCGGCTCGGATCGCATAGAGTTCCTCTTTGCCCCTGCAAGTCCAGCATCATAGTGTTTTCTTCTGCCGGACTTGGAAACAGCAGAGTTGTTTACGGTCTGAAGTGGGGCCGCAGGAGAGTCCTTCTCACCGTCTTGAGCAACAGAGGGTATCCCATCGAGGGCTTGGGGAGGAGCAAATAATTTTGGCCTCCACTCTTTGCGAGCTTTCGTCCCGCAGGTACATTTCTGGACCGGTCCAGCGCTTTCTTCGGAGAGCATCTCTTCAAACGCCTGTTGGTCGAAGTGGACGACCATCTTTTGTTGCGTGGAGCCAAGCTTGGCTGCATCCGATTGCGTGACCAACTCCTCAGTCGTGGAGAAGTTAGTCCCCAGCAGAGTCGCCATCGTGTTTGCCATGAAATATAAAAGAACAAAACAATTATCGGAGGACCGAACTTTTACTTCACGTTACAAACTCGCTTGCACAAAGAAAGCCTAGTGACGAAAACCAAGGTACAGCAGTCTAAGTACAATTGTTTATTTTTGATTCTGGGGGGTGACGATAGAGGCTCGGGAAAGCGACGGCCGCTCTGCCTTACTCCTTGGACGATCGGTACGCAGCTTTGGCTCCGGGAAGATCTGTCTGGCGTTGACGAAGAAATGCTCTTCTTGCTCTCCTCGTGTTGCTCTTCTGGCTTCTCTCTCTCTCTGTGTATTTTCTCTCTGATTATTAAGGGGGGGAGCTCTCTGTATATATTTCTCTATCTCTCGCAAGGGAATGGCACCCTGCTATTTATAATAGTGGGGGGGCATCATTAGGGTTTGGCTGATTACCCATTCTCAGAGTGGCGGCCGCCTGATGTTTAATCAATCTGGACCATTAGTTTTAAACGTGAAGGATCTGGGCCATAGATGGGGATAGCACTGAATCCTGCGAATGATTAATGCTGATTGCATTAAATCTTCATGATTGGCTATGTCAAGCCTGGATCTTTCTCCACGGTCCCATTGGCTTGATCATGAATGATATGACCTGATCTCATTAATTATGAGGATAACGTTGAATATGGTCATTCGGATTCGGTAAATCCCTGATTGATTCGCATCTCATAATCATCCTTGCTACCAGCTGTCAAGTAGTGGGGCCATTGAATCTCTGCCACGTGGCTTAGTGACGGACCCTGTCAGAGCCGCATGACGTTCATGAACCGCATGGATCAGCGTCTTATTGAACCGCATAGGTGTAGCACTTGCGAGCCGCATGGAACAGTTTCTTAGTGAGCCGTATAAGTATAGTAATCGCGAACCGCATGGGATAGCTTCTTGGTGAGCCGCAGGAAGATGGTTCTTGCTAGCCGTATTAAACTGCTTTTCATTGGAGCCGCATGGGGTATGCCACGTGTCAATCTCGGATCGTGTCAGAGATTTTCTCCTATTCCTAAAGAGTCTGTCATTACGACAGGGTCATTATGACACTTCACGTAAGAGCCTTCTTCTGTCAAATTATGGCAGAGCATTAAATAGGGCCATTGCTCGATGTCCAGCTGTGTGAAGGGATTCCATGGGGACACGTGGCGTTGATCGAGCCGCATATCTCTATGAGCCGCCTGTATTTCTGAACCGCATGCGTCTGGGGGACTCTTTGAACCGCAGGACTGTCCCTATGTGAGCCGCATAGACTCTCCTGTCTCGAGCCGCATGAGACTAAGAGCCTCTTCTATATCGCATGGGACTGCTCTTGTATGAGCCACATGGGGTTCTCCTATTCCGAGCCGCATAGATCATTATTCTGATATTTTCCATGCTTCTACAAGATACAGGAACTGTAGTATGCCCACTGACAGGAATGATCAGTGTATCTTGAACAGATGACTGAGGTAATGGAGAGATACATCCGCTCACTGGAATAATGAAGGGGCCTTCTCCGGAGGGTTTAGGAGAATGTTGCTGAGTAGTTCGACCTTTAACAGGAATTATCAAGGTCTCACTTTGTGAATCATCTTTCTCCATAGCTTGTATCACCCTTGTATTCTCTTCTTTGTACATCCGGGAATCATTGAAATACGCTTCAACCCCACGGAAAGGATTTATATCAGCAACTTCCTTTTGTACTTTTCCATTGCTATCAATGTATTTAAAACACTGATGAAGAGTAGAAGGTACCACATTATTTTCATGAAGGAAGGGTCTTCCCAGAAGAAGATTATAAGATCCCACGATTTCGATCACATAGAAAGTGACTTTGGATCTGAAATCGCCTATCTGAAGTTTCAGATAAATCTTTCCCAAAGGCTCGCTTCGGTTTTGATTGAATCCCAAGATAGTAGTAACCATCTTGAAAAGCTTGTGAAGAGGGATTTTTAGTTCATCCAACAGACTCTTTGGCATTATGCTTATAGCAGACCCTGGATCAATGAGGATACGATCTATCTTCATCGTATCGATATAACCGGTGTAGTAGAGAGGTCGATCATGTTGATTATCCTCCAGTAGCATGTCATCTTGTGTAAAGGTAATATTTGGGATAATCTCCAATACACTGTTACAATGTAAGCAAGTGACAGGCTCTTCATCTGGTTTCTTTAATTGTGCAAGACAAGAGTCTGCCTGAAGAAGTGCCTCACTTAATGTCTCCCGAGTCTCTTTAGAAAGACGTAGAAGTTCAAAGAGGGACATTCTAGCTAGAGTATTAGCAAGTTGAGCTAGAATGTCAAAGTTATAAGGCTTCTGAAGCCCAAGAGGAGGGGACTTCTTGATTGGTTTATCAAATCGAGCCTGTTGTTTGCCTTTCTCAAGAGCTGTGGGTACAACCGGTGTAGTTGAAGGAACAGGCGCAGTGGATGATTCTTCTTCAAGAGGAACATTGGAAGCATCTTTGTCAGCAGGAGAGATATCAGGAGTATCCTCAGGATTCTTGGAATAATCCTTTAGATAAGGTTTCCCTGTTCTAGTAGCACCAGCAAGCGCTTCTGCTTTATCTTTTGGTTCTGTGTCGGGAATAGATCCGAGAGAAGTCATATGACATGACTTAGTTTTTCCAGCCTTCTTAGATTTTCGGGAAGTAGTCTTTTGAAGGGGAAGAGATTCAAAATCTGCCACTAGATCAGGATGAATCCATATGATTTCTCCTATTTCTATAGTGATTGGTACTAAATCCTCAGACTGTGGAGGAGGAATATTTACTATTTCAATAGTTGCTTTGGGAATAGGAACGATCCCGCTTTCAAGGAGTTGATGAGGGAAATCTTCGAATTGCATAGAGACGACGTTGGAAGTAACGGTCTTCTCTTTTGGAGTAAGAGTGATAGCTCCAGATTTGATCATTTCCTGGATCTTTCCTTTCAGTACATAACATGTACGAACTGTGTGACCCAACATTCTGTGATACGGACAGTATTTAGGATGATCTGTCTTACCAGCTTCATCGGGTTTCTTGATTTCAGGTAATTGTATTTTATTACCTTTCAGCAGACATTCAAAGATACCAAGGACATCATCGTCATCAAAAGAGTATTCTTCTTTGGGATGAGGTGCTCTTGGTTGTTGAGTCACAGAGGCAGGAGGAGTTTGAATAGTCGATGCATATTTACTCTGAAGATTAACTTCAAGGGTTTCTTTTCCCTTGCGAGTATTGGATTTAGCATTATTGTTAGTACTTTGACCTGTTTCTTTAGGAGCCATCTGCACTCCTAAACCTTTGAAGGTTTCAGCACTAATTTCTGCGGCTTTGGCACTAACTATGAAGGAAGGCCAATCTTGAAATTGAGTAGATCCTGTCTACATGCTAATGATTGGCAACAGATTTGACTTACATGTGTCAATAGTAACAGCATCAGGAGTTCCAAGAGACATCTTCAGAGCTTCTCTTCGAAACCGTTCAATGAAATCCTCAGTAGTTTTATTATTCTTCTGTTTGATTCTTATAAGAGCAGACATAGTCATGTCATTGAGTCCTTCATAGAATCGTTCAAGAAACATTTGTTTGAAGCAGGCAAATGAGGTAATACACCCATCAGGGAGACTCCTGTACCATTCATAAGCCGTTCCCTTGAGACATCCGACAAACACCCAAGTAAGGAGGGCATCACTTGGTTGTAGCTGGTCAGTCATCACTTCAAAGTGATTAATAAATTGACTCGGAGAAGTGGTTCCATCATAGAATGAGATAGTAGGAGGATTGTATTTAGGAGGATAAGATACTTGCTTCCATTCTATCGGGTAAGGTTGCTTGATACCTAACCTTTGCAAACCATCCTTCTGTTTGAATGCTTCAAATTGAGTTCGGAGATTCCTCAATTCTTCAGTAACAACTCCGAAAGATTGTGGAGTTGTAGCTTGTAGAGAATAGTTAGGAGGAGGAACAACATTATAAGCACTACCCCAGCTCCCGAGTGACTAGGAACTGGTTGAGCTTGCCCAGGAGTATTGGATTGTACTGCTGGAGGAACATGTACTGGACTTACACCAGTATCAATTGGTATGGCTTCAGGTACAGTTTGTCGATTTTGCAGCTGGGTTGCCATGAGTTCATACATCGACTTCATAGTATCAGCCATAGATTTCATTTGCTGTTCTAAAGAAGCAATTCTTTGTTCTTGAGGAGTCATGGAAGAAGAAGGTTTATCAGTATTCCTATCGACCATATAAGTCGTGACTGTACGAGGGATTATTGATGAACTGGTGGATGTTGTTTGTTCTGAATCATTACTTTGTGTATCAAAGTCATTTGTAGGAGAACTACCCCCAGTAGGAAGAGGTGGGAAGTTAGATTCTCCATGAAATTCAGAATCATCTTCAGAAATCAAAGTCCTTTGATTAGAAGCCATGACTCTTGATCTGGTGCCTCTATATACTCCATCTGAACTATCAGTTCTACCTCCAGTATCCTGAGAGGTCATGTTGACAGAAGCAAACAGAGGTTCATCTTAATCAGGCATAGGTTCACACTGAATCCGATTGAAGACAGATTGTCGTTTAGTTTGACATCTGCATTGCATCATGACTCTTGGCTGGAAGTCATATTCATGATCAGTATGGTCATGATCCATTGATTGACATCTGCATTGAATTATGACTCTTGGCTGGAAGTCACATTCAGCATGGTCATGACCCATTGACACAGAATTATTCCTTCTCTTCTGTTGAAGATGTTCTTGTAAATCTGTCTGTGAAGATTGAGGTACATCAGAGAACATTCTTTGTGTATTTTTAGGAATATATTTCCAGTTCTTGGGTCTTGATGGCTCTTGATTATATAGAGAGTGATTAATCTGAGCCACATAATTTCTAGCATACTCTGCATCTGGATCTCTTGCTTTTGTTCCCGTTTTGTATGGTTTTTTGACACCAGAAGTGCTTCCCAAACGGGTTTGATTAAGTTTTGTTCTTAGATCAGTTGGAGGTAAAACATTAGTTTTTGGTACTTGGAGTTTTCCTTCCATTGATCTGGATATTTGCAGAGAAGGAAGAGTTGAACCACCCCCTTGATTAGGAGTTGGTAACAGACCCTCTTTTATAGACAAATTCTGTGCCCAATTCGAAGAAGTCATAGAAGAAGACATTAAGAAATATTTCTTCTTAGACTTATTCAAGTTTTGAGACATAGAATGTCCAGAAGGAAGAGTAGTCAAAAGACCATCTCCTTTTCTTTGACTAACAAAACTGTCAATCAAAGCTGTTCCTGAAGTAAATACTACAGGAGCAGAAGAAACAACTAAAGAGTTATTTCTTTTCGAAGGGACTTTGTGTGCCATTTGTGAAGGAGCTTTAGCAAGACCACCCCCAGTTCTAGCAGAACTTGGCAAAGAAGAAGAAATAGCTAAAGAGCTACTCTTCTTAGATGATGTATACGGAATACACGCTAAAACAGGCTTGGTTAAAGAACCAGTGCTGTTAGCGTGACTTTTGAATTTAGAAATACATGCTGGAACAGATTGGCTAAGGAGCCAGTGCTGTCAGCGTGACTTTTGAATTTGAGATTGCACGCTGGAATAGGCTTGGCTAAGGAGCCAGTGCTGTTAGCGTGACATTTGACTGTTGTCGTCTTCGAGCACACAAGAGCGTGTGTGCTTGCAGTAGAGTTCTTACCAGTGTTAGGAGTAGACACTGTGGCAGAAACTTCACCATTAGTTGCCAACAGATTCTTAGGGACGTAGACAGATCGTCCCTTCAACTTGGCAGTGGTGATGGAGGCTGAAGTGTGCTTACCACCCTTAGCCCGCTGTATTTCTTCGTAGGCGAGTTGATCGAATTGGATCGATATCACCTTCTTCGTCGAGCCGACTGACGAAGTGTCGCATTGAGTTGTTGCCATCTCAGAAGAGGAGTTGGTTTTCCCCAGCAGAGTCGCCAATTTGTTTTCCATAAATAAATTCACTTTATTTATTGTGTTTCTGGAAAAATATAACTGTAGGAATCCGATCTAGAAGACGATCGTTTTATCCCTTAGACGATGCGAAGAAGAAAAGCTCTCAAGAATTCGACAGCAATTTAGATAGCTATGTATCTCTACAATGAATGAGAAAAGAACTCTATTTATAGAGTCAAAAATAACTGAAAAGATAACTGTCTTCACAACCTGTGCATAGTTGAAAATCACGCAGGATTTAACATATGCAAGGTTATGAGCAGTTACTGGACGTAGCCTGTAACTGTTGGACACATGGCAATCGTACATGAGTCGTGTGCAAGTTACAGGACATGCAGGTGAGAGATCGGTGGCATGGCTGCCATGTACTCCAATTTGATGAAATCCACGCAGGTTTGTTGAGGACGAAATCCACGCAGCCTTGTTGAGGATGAAATCCACGCAGACTTAGTTGAGGATGAAATCCACGCAGACTTGGTTGAGGATGAAATCCACACAGACTTGTTGAGGATAAAATCCACGCAGACTTGGTTGAGGATGAAATCCAAGCAGACTTGGGACAGAAAGCTTCAGAATACACGCCAACTTGAGACAGAAAGCTCAAAATTCACGCAGTCTTAAGGAAGGAACATAAAAGTTCAAAATACACGCAGACTTGAGTCAGAACGGCCAGCTGTCTTGATTTGACGTGCCTCGACTGACACAAAATCTCTGATATTTGATTGCTTTGTCAGTCACATTAAATGACAATAAGGTCTTTTTGGCACGCCAACTTGGTGAAGACTGAATCTTGTTGAGGAAGATTTCGAAAATCATGCAATAGTCGGCTGAGATCTCTCGAGTCCCGTGCATACGTGGCATACGAGGAGACATTTTTCGATTGTCGTGCTGTCAGTCATAATGACACTTCTGACAAATGATGAGCTGTCTCTGCGTATATTTGAAGAAATAGTCTGGTAGAACCCAGCGTAACTTTTAAACATTGTCTGGATCAACTCAGCGTGACTTTTAGACTTTGTCCTGATCAACTCAGCGTGACTTTCATTTTTGAGGCCTACAGTGTTTAGCTCGTGTTTTGGTATTTTTCTTGATATTGTAGCCTACGGGCATAAACATGATATGTGTATTCTAGACTATAGCTAGTCCTTATCATGTACGACTAATACTCTAGCTAGTTATCAGTTCTGTGGTACTGGCTTCATGATCATTCATGTATATATGGTTCGGGACGCCTTACTATTGTATGTATAATGAGGCCGGCTTCATGAAGCACTCATGCAGCATTTATACGGCTCAGTTATTATCATGCGGCTCGGTTATGAAAAACTCATGCGGCCCAATCAGTCACAGGGCGATCATACGACCCAACCTTACAGTATTTATGCGACCCAACCAAAGTGCTCAAGCGGCACCTATGCGGCTCGGTCGTGAAAAGTTCATACAGACTCATCTTAAGGTACTCAGCCAGTTCAAGCTCGAATAAGCAGCGGTTATGCGACTCAGTCTGTGCAGCACTATCGAATAGAACACATGTGGTCCAGACGAGATAAGGCATATATCGATCAAGTTTATAGCAGAGGCAGTATATGATAGCCCCGCACACGAAATTTCAGTCAACATCTGCTTACCATCCTTACCTTTGGAAGAAGGTTGCACATCAGAATGAATGGAAGGAGCGTCTACCGCTCTCGACGGGGAAGCAAGTCTCTCCTCTTTGGCCGTCGCACCAATCAACTTAGAAGCTTTTGGAGCCATAGCAGAAAGTATAAGAAGGAGAAAGAGGAAAGACTCTCTCTAAATAACTCCTATTTATAGAGTTGCTGAAAAGAGACTCTTCGATTCTCGAGATCATTTAAGATAGGGGCGACGTTTGGGGACTTTATCCCCAATAATCGTTGAGAGTCACTTCGGTTTTCGAGATCATTAAAGATAGAGTCGACGTTTGGGAATTTTATCCCCAGTAACCGTCGGCTTCATCTTGAAAAAAGATCCACAATCGAGTTAGGAGAATTAAATGCAGCAGTGACAGCTGGCAGACTCTCTGCGGCTCAAAGAGTCCCTGTGACACAGGATCCCCCTGCGGCTCAGTATCTCTCTACGAAACTCAAGATCTCTTTGATCGGAAGCCACTCTCTGCAACTTGAAGACTCCCTACAGCTTGGCATATTTTTCATGCTTTTTATTCAAAGTATTCCAAATTTGCAATTTGGAAACTTTGAAAGGGAACTTGTAGAAACATGAAAATATAGAGTTCATGCGGATTACGAATTACCGCATAAGCACATTGGACCAAACAGGTCCGCATAAAGAAAAGCCACATGACTGCTCAAAGACATATGCAGCCCATCGACGAACAGCTATAGAAGAAAATATACGACGAAAGAGGAGCAGTTCGACTAATAAAGCTGACAAGTACTGGCAAAAATATGACAGTTCTGACAATTTGACAAGAAAGATAAGACGTGAGACGTCGCCCAAAAGCAGTGTTCGTATGCCTCCATGCGGCCAGAAAAGCGTCATCCGAGCCGCATGAACCTCATGCAGCCCAGCTTATGCGGCCCCAAAGTTTCCAGACTACATATGACTGTGATCCGAGCCGTATGAGTCTCATGCGACCCCACAAGATCAAAGACTAAGAATACCATACGCAACGGGACACATGGAAATCTGATCGATTCTTTAACCATCCAGATTTGCTGCAACAAATCCCAATAAACCGACAGATGGAAGCCAGAGAGCGGGTCTTCGTGCGCCAATCAGCCACGTGGCCATAAGCCGACCATGTGGCTCAAAATCCATCCTATTATAAATAGCAGGATGCCACTCCCCTACAAAGGCTGGCCACCTTCAAGAGAAAAGCAATATCTTCACGATCTAGAGACTGCATTAGATAGTCCACGGAGTAAGGCAGAGTTGATAGTACTTTCCCGAGCCTCCATCGTCACCCCCCAGAATCAAAACTAATTAATTGTACTTAGATTATTTCATTGGTTTTCTTTCTAGTCTTTCTTTTGTACAAGCGAGTTTGTAATCAATTTCAGTGTTCTACAATACCTGCTATTGATTTTTATGGCAAACAGCTATTATTTCATATCGGGACTTAACCTTAAGATCATCCCTTAAACACAAACCCAAAAAATCCTCTTGATCTTTTTTTTCTTTATTACTTCATATATAATTAAATCGATTTGTGACGAATGTACTATAAGGCTTCCAAAAATAGAATGACATAGGCAAACAAATGTAATCATCAAAGACTGATCACACAAACTCAAATAACTTCTTTGGCACGAGCTGCGACTTGATCTTCTCTAACCCCTTTGTGCTGACTTGGAAAGCCTGGGTGAGCACCAAGTCGGGCACCACAGGGGATAATGCGAAGCGTATGTCCGTGATCTACTGCATGCCTGGGAGTTGGCTGTTGAATGCGACTACGACCGAGGCATGCACGTCTTTCGAAAGTGCACAAGATCAAGAAGGATCACGAAGCCCTCCCCTTTGGTAATGTTCTTGATGATGAGCATATTAGACGTGGTGATGAATCCTACCTCGAGCTCGCCATTGAGTACGAATGCCATCTCGGTCGCATGAGGTGCGTGTGGGGAGGGTTCAGGCCCCTGAGGTGTAGTATATGCGCGACATGAATATGCATGTTCGGAATGAAACACAAAAACTGTTCCCCCAAACCAAGATATTGCGAGTAAACCGAAAAAGTTACATAAAACCAAATTGAAAAAATCACGTAGAAATGTCAAACGCAGACATAAGTGATTTTTACATAAAAATCCAGATGAAAAAACAACAAGATGATCGGAATCCAACTCTAAAAATCTTCTACTTATAGAATAAGAAATATAACAACTCCTTACAAGCTTCTCATTAATCCAAATCGGATCACGACAACTCTTTGGAATAGAAAATGAGTTACAGACTCACGAAAAACGAACGACGAGAAAGGATTATTTGAAATCAATTTCCTATTCGAAGTAGACGTTGATATCTTTCTCTCTCCAATAGTTGTATAACTCACGTTACTTTGTTAATTAGGGTTAGGAAACACCTAGTATATACACTTTCATAAGTGCAACTAAACTAGATCATTGTATGTGATCCAATGGTGTATAAAATACCTCAAATTTTGAACAAATCTTCGACAATCGAACTCAGTTGTTTTTTAGTCAGCCAAGTTGAGCCAGTTTCTCCCCTCCCATGGACCGAACTCAGGCCAAACTCGGTCTGGAGACCGAACTCATGCATGTGCTGGACATAATTGCTGCTACTTGATTCTCGAGTTTCTTTGCTGCTCCTAATGGCACTCGTCACACTCCCGAGCTTCTTTGACATACGGATGATATGCTCGTTGCATTCCAGTGTTTCTCCACATAGGTTGGGAATCCTACCAAACTCCAACAAATCTTTTCCTTCCCAACTAGGTGGAGGACCTCTTCATACCGAGGATTTTCC
Source organism: Iris pallida (assembly GCA_029216955.1). Lineage (NCBI taxonomy): Eukaryota > Viridiplantae > Streptophyta > Magnoliopsida > Asparagales > Iridaceae > Iris > Iris pallida. The sequence continues at coordinate 4,966,561 of JANAVB010005596.1, read as the reverse complement.
TGTAGTACTCAAACTTTTTCTCTTGGTAGGACCTTCGTTAGCATATTCGCTCCATTGTCATCAATATGAACCTTCTCAAGTGTCACGTCCTTTGCCTTAAGCACATCTCTCATCTAACGATACCGCATTACTATATGCTTGGAGTGACTGAAGCATTGGGTTCTTTCCAAGATATATAACACTCTGGGTTTTATAAAGCAAAACATACTACTCTTACCTGAGCCCCATTTTCCAAAAAAACTTTTTCATCCACAACAACTCTTTGGAATCCTCCACCACTATAATATACTTTGCCTATTTCTTAGAAAAGACAATACGCTTCTACAACCGCAACTGCCAAGATACCACTTTACCAGCAAACATCATCACATAACCTGCAATCGATCTTCTCGTGTCTACATCTCCAGCCATATCAGCATTTGTATATTTGACCTGCTTCGGCTTGTCAATACCAAATTAAAGACTCCAATTATTAGTGTCCTGAAGGTATCGTAGAATCTACTTAACCGCACTTCAGTGTACCATTCTAGGATTGGAAAGATATCTGTTAACTATGCCAATTGCGTGAGCGATGGCTGGCCTTATACACACCATGCCATACATGCTCTATATTGCTGAAGCATATGGAACCTGCTCCATATTTTTCTTTCCGTCTTCGGTAGATGGACACTACTCCTAAGTAAGCTTAAAGTGAACCGCAAGAGGGTTGCTTATTTTCTTCGATCCGTCCATCCCGAAATGCTAAAGTACTTGGTTAATGTACTTCTTTTTGGACAAATGAAGTAGGGACTCTCTCTCCCTCTCTCTCTGTTTGCTAGGTTGATCTCTATCCCAAGAATAGTCTTCGTTGTGTCCAAATCTTTCATAAAGAAGACTGCACCAATTTGGCACTTCAACTCCGCTATCATAGTAGCATTTCGACCCACAAATAACATATAATCTACATAGGGCAAAAGTATGATGAAATCATCCTCGACAAAGTGCTTCATGAACACACAGTTATCTGGCGTCATCCGTGTATAACGATGCTCTCCATAAACGACTCAATCTTTCTGTACCACTGCCTCAGAGCCTGCTTCAGACCATACAGACTCTTCATCAACCGATAGACTTATGTGTGACTTACCCTTCTCACGGCTGCTCCATGTATAACTCATCCTCTAAATCACTTGTACATGAATGTCATCTTCACATCCATATGCTCAACCTCCAAGTCAAAACTGGCTGCCAATGCTAGCACCACCCTAATAGATGACAACTTGACGACCAACAGGAAAATTTTATCAAAATTCATGCCTTTTCGTTGATCGTGGCCTTTAACTGCCTGCTACATTTTGTATTCGAGGGCGAGTAGCATCTTAAGTCAGCATTATAGAAGCATGGAATTTCATGATCCAAAATCCTATGCGCCTAACACTACATGCGCCAGGAGGGGCTCAGCCAAAATACTCTACACAGCAAGATAACAGAGATAGACATTGAAAGAGAATTTTTTATTTCATATAAAAGTCTATTACATGTCTAAGAAAGGTTGTACAAAGGAGAAATACTACAAAGAAAAGATCCTAAGTCTATAACCAGACACCATGCGCCCTCAAATAAGCACAGCAACACCCATGCGCTCTCAGCAAGGCACATCTCGCCATGCTTCGTCAGCAGGGCGCATCCTGTCAGCAGCTCAGTTATGTGCATCCCTTCAGCAGCCCAGTTATGTGCCACTTCCAGCCAGGCTCACCTGGCCGAGCAGGATGAGGGTGGCAATCAACCCTCTAGCCAGAGAAAGATCCTCAAAAGCCAAAAGAAGAGAAGTGCACCGCAACCGACCCGCGGCTAAAGGAGCAGCTTCCAACCAGAATGGGCAACACCCACGCAGAGAAGGAGCTCGCCAAAGCTCGAGGAAGACGGTCAGGGCACCACAATTCTGATCTATGGCTCTTCCAGCATAACGGAGATAGGGCTTGCGCATCCTCATCTTTGGATGCAACAGGCACCTTCTGCCTGCCTCGGAAGCCTTCGACTCTGACTTTTAGATGTAACAGTCACCTTCAAGTGCAAGGACGAAAGCAGTCCGCCGCATCTTCACCCTCGAAAGCATCTCGTCAACGGGAAAAGCTCAAGAAGACAAGTTCACTTCGGGAAGACGTGAGGGAACGAAAAGCAAACCCTCTCCATGCCACTATTTATAGGCTGGGCAAATCATACCCATGCGCCAAGTGGGTAGCCCTCCGAATCCCGTGCAACGAATTTGCATTCAATGGATGAATCAGACGCTTCGGATTCAGCTAAGTCATGAATGACTATTTAAAGCACTCGAAGAGCGTAACAGCCGCACCATTTAAAGCGTGTCATAAATGTGTCGGCCAGGCCGTGCATCACACAGACGCGCCCTATCTCAAAGCGCATCGCACAGACGCGCCCAACACCAAGCATATCACACAGACGCGCCCCCTTCAAAGTGCCTCGCAGGGATGCGCCCCTACGCGTCCCCGTACACTAAAGGGAACGCCAACCAATGCGCCCATCCGAAGGTCAATCAACCGTCAACAAATATTAAATGCAGACGTCTGACGTGACAGCTGCCATCCCTGAACAACAGCTTTTTCAGAATACGAAGTGTCTCTGACAGCAGTGTCATCATCACCTCCTTTTGACGGCTACGAACCACGTGGCCGCCCAACCATCTCGCATGCGCCTCCGCAGCCATGCACCCAAAGCTCTGTATGCGCCTCAAAAGCCATGCACATCAGACTCTCTTTTCTGATTCCTAGAGACAGAAGAAAAGTCATCATTAAAGCTTCACATGCGCCTCAAAAGCCATGCGCCTCAGACTCTTCTCTGATCCCTAAAGACAGAAGTAAAGTCACCACTGAAGTTTCGCATGCGCCTCAAAATCCATGCGTCTCTAACTCTTCTCTGATCCCTAAAGACAGAAGTAAAGTCATCACTGGAGCCTCGCATGCGCCTCAAAAGCCACGCGCCCTGGATGGTTCGTAACTCCTAAAGGTTACGAGTCAAGGTCTCCTCATGCGCCCAATCCCAGGCGCACCCTACCAGATCATTTTCTACCAAATCCGAGATCTTCGAGCCATGGGTCGACGACACCTGTCCTTTGACTCAACTCACCCAAGATCTCAGCAACAGAAAGATTTTCTCCTCTGCTACGTGCCGGCTCACAACGACAGCATGAAGAATTCAACCCCCCAATCAGGGCGCATCGTCCATGCGCCTCCATCAGCAATCACCACGTGGCGTCCCCACGTCCAAGCGTATCCTACATATGTGCGCATGACCAGCCAGCCTGTAAAGCTATAAATAGAGGGATCATTTCCTTCTTACACACACACAGAGAGCAATCGACCTTGACAGACAGAGACTTCGCAGAGATAGATACATACACTCAACGTCTACCTTCTCTCAAGCTCCAGCACCCAGAGCAATCCAAACCTTCAGAGAACCGATAACCGTCGTCGGATCGTCAACGGAGTCAACGTATTACCACTCGTTCCATTGGCACAAGGGACCCCAGATAAACAAAAGTGTGCTCCTAGGACTATGTCTAAGTCCTATATTGTAACACTGTTCTGTTTGTATTGAAATTGCAATAAACAACATTTTGATGGCAAACAAGCTGGCGACTCTGCTGGGGACCTCTTTCTACTCCAACGAGAAAGTTGTGTCGCAATCCGATGATGTGAAGGTGGGCTCCTCCACAAGATGCTGGTCGTACGCCTCAATCAACAGGCGTATGAGGAGTTCATCTCTGAAGGCAGTGTGAGTCCTTCGAAGCGGCTACCCAAGTCGAAGAAGACTCGTCGAGTCTGGATGCACAAGGTCGACGCCTCTGCCACCACCACCGAAGGGGATGTGCCGATCCAGCCTTCCCTTCCTGCTGACGTCCTCAGCAGCCAAGATGCATCTGTCGGAGCAGCGCATCTCTCGGGAAAGCGTGTGGCTGTCCATATTTCCCAGCCATCTCCCTCTCAGGTGAGGAAGATGCGTCGACGAAGCAGGGGCACAACTAATGCCTCGCGCATCACCTCCGATGTGCCACAGAAGCTCTCTGTCTTTAACAGACTCACTCGCTGTAGTGGCGAAGAGAATTAGGATTCTGTGAACTATGCACCCCAGCGGACTAGTACGAAGAAGTCCAAGGCAACACGGGCCATGCGCCCCAAATGTGCTATGCCCGCAGCAAGCCAGAAGCATGCGCTCACAATCATGCGCGCTGCTGATGGTAAGCTGTACAAGGTCGGCTCAGGCACTTCTACGTCAGAAACGAGCCGATCTTCAAAGTCCTTGTCTTACTTGGACGCATCTACTATGTTTGCAACCAAATCGAGCAAGGCAAATCCTGTGGTCTTGAACTCCCGTGCCTCCTCTGGTTGTGCGTCTAAGGTCTGTTCAAGTCACTGCAAATGTTGTTCCCCCACTACTGATCTGAGCACCTGTATGGTATTGGATCAGGGGGTGCAGCATTCACTTGACCACCCCGGCGCTTGGCCTTGCCACGCGCCTGAAGGGGTGTGAAGGTGGCACTCTCCTCCAACGATCTGCGTAATGTGATCACTCACAAACGTCGATCAGAAAAGTTGACTGACAAGCATGATGCGCCCCTCACGGGACACACTTGTGCTGTAGTCACCATCAACTGCTGTTGTAAGGCAGCAGTCCCACCAAGGTAGTCGGTGTTCCAGCGGTTGTAATCATCGACACCCTTCCAGCGTCATCTCGGGAAGAAGGTGTCAATACAAGAGGAGCCAGAACTAAAGGTTGCTTCATACAATGTAATCTCCAACTCCTCGTCAGTTCGAAAGACGCCTGGAAATTCCTCGATTCAGTCGAGGAAAACCAAGTCAGCTGTCCCGTCCTCCGGGGTGTTCGAAGGCACTCGAAGAAGGAAGAAGATATTGGAGGATGCTGGAGGTAGTCAAACCCGTGCTGCACCTTCTTCCGAAGATGAAGGCACCCTCCAAAGCGCAGCCGGGATGGAAGCTGGGGGTAGTCCACCCCCTGTGGAGCCGCGTCCCGAAGACGAAGAAGTCCTCCAAGACGGAACTGGGGGTGATCAAACCCTTACGGATGCTCCTCCTGAAGACGAGGGTGTCCTCCAAAGCATAGCTGGGGGTAGTCTAGCCCCCGCAGATTTTAGCCTCGTAGAAGCTCCTACCGATGTCTAGAACATAGCTGGGGACGTCCAAGGCGAAGCTCCAGGAGAGGTGACTCCCCTACACGAGAGTGAAGCTGAGAGTAAAGCCTCAACTAATCCATCCACCTCCAGTCGCGTCATGATAGTGTACATGGCTGAGGGTGACACCGATTCTGATGTGCCACCAGCAGACCTCGTCCAGCACATGGACACTCTGGAGGGAGGACTCAAAACCCTCTTCGCCTCCATGCAAACACTGACTCAAGCAGTGTTTGAGATACGGTCGGCTTTGGCTAGGGCGCCCTCTTCCGGTCCTGATCCCGGAGCCAACGGAGAGTCGAGTGTGGCCCTTCAACGGGTATCCTCGGACACAGATCACCGTGAAGCACCTCGGACGTCGGAGCCATCAAACGCTCAACTCCAGGTGGTACCACCTTCCCCGACTCCCAGCTCCATGGAAGATGTGGTCGAGATGATCAGGGACTTGCGCGAACGCTTTGAGTCCAAGACAAGACAAGAGGAGCGCCAGAAGATGGGGATTCCCCAACCTTATCTCCTCGAGTGGAACAAAGTAGTTTATCTGCCCAAGTATAAACCACAAACACCGATGCCATACGATGGGAAGGACTCTTCGCGTAGCTACCTGACATATTTCCAATCTCAGACGGGATATCTCCCGAAGGAGGGCGCATCAACTCATGATGAACCCCGCTAAATCCTTCCTGGGGGTTTCCAGCGGAAAGTTCTTGGGCTTCATTATTACGACGAAAGGCATTCATGTCGATCCCGAGAAAATCAAAGCCATCCTTGATATGGGCCCTCCGAAGAACCTCCGGGAACTTCGAGGCCTGCAGGGCCGTCTGGCATACATCCGGAGGTTTATAGCGAACCTTTCCGGAAAATGTAAATCCTTCACTCAGCTCATGAAGAAGGGAGTCTCTTATGTTTGGACAGAGGAATGCCAAAAAGCTTTCGATGACATCAAGGCTTATCTGACGAGTTTGCCAGTCTTAGTGGCCCCCGTCGCTGGAAAACCATTCCTCCTCTACGTCCGTGCCATGGATCATTCTCTCGGCGCCTTGCTCGCTCAGAACAGCGATACAGGCTACGAGCAAGCAATCTACTACCTCAGTCGAACACTCATCGGGGCCGAACACCGGTATAATCCCGTTAAAAAGGAGTGCTTGGCTTTGGTATTTGCCATCCAAAAGAACCGCCATTATGTCTCGGGCCAGACGATTCATGTCATCTCCCGAGTCAATCCACTCAGAGTTCTCATGACGAAGCCGGGATCTCTGAACTCTCGGCTAGCTACATGGGCGATCCTGCTAACGCCATACAACATGGTGTTTGTTCCACAAAAAGCCGTTAAGGGTCAGGCTCTGGCCGACTTCTTAGCTGCACACCCCATCCCAGAGTCCTCAAGACTCTACGAAGACATCCCGGATGAGGTCCAAGAATCAAACGTCATCGAGGAAAGCTCCGTCTGGCAGATGTTTTTTGATGGCGCTTCAAGAACAGGCCCCAAAGGCCAAATTATTGCAGGAGTGGGGGTAGTCTTAGTCTCCCCCGATCAGCTGGTTATCCATCGTGCTTACTCCCTTTCGAAGCCGTGCTCCAACAATGTCGCCGAGTACAACGCACTCATTATGGAACTCCAGTTGGCACAACATCTGGGGGTAAATCATCTGGAAGCCTACGGCGACTCAAAACTCGTCGTTAACCAGGTCAGAAGGAAATACGAGGTTCGCCATGAAGATCTGATCCCCTACCACGAAGTTGTGTTGAACATCATTTCAACCTTCACCAGATTCTTCATCGAATATGTACACCGCTTACAGAATCTGGAGGCTGACGCTCTGGCCGGCCTCGCGGCCTCATTGGCAGCACCCCTCGGGACTCAACACTACGTCACGGTAGTTAGCCGGGACTTGGTCTATCCTAAAAACAATCTGTGTTCACACATGGCCTATGCCATGCCGGTGAATACAGATATTAATGTCCGGGACTGGAGGTTCCCGTTCATTGACTTTGCTATCCACAGAATTCTTTCAGAGGACCCAAAGGAAGCCGTCTCAGTCAGGAAGCGTTCCTTGCGATTCTATTATGATACAGCCACTAAAACGCTGTACCGACGCTCCTACGATGGACTTCTCCTTCGATGCCTGTCCAATGAAGAAGCAGCCGAAGCCCTTCGAGAAGCTCATGACGGAACATGCGGGGCTCATAAACCTGGGCCTAAGTTGCAGGATCGACTGCGACGCATGGGCTACTACTGGCCCACCATGGCAGCCGACGCTGTCGACTACGCCAAGAAGTGCCACGCGTGCCAGCTGCACGCAGACTTCATCCATACACCGTCAGAACCCCTACATCCTACGGTTGCTTCCTGGCCCTTCGAAGCTTGGGGCATGGACATCGTAGGGCCAATCACCCCTCCTTCATCAAGAGGACACCGCTTCATCCTAGCCATCACCGACTACTTCTCCAAATGGGCCGAAGCAGTTCCACTGGCAGAAGTGAAGAGCTCCAGGGTGATTAGCTTCATCAAGCACCACGTTATCTATCGTTTTGGGGTACCTCGGAGGATTATCCACGATAACGGCCCGTAATTTATCAGCCATATTTTTAGCAGATTTTGTGACTAGAATCACATTCAGAATGTGGCATCAACCGCCTACAATCCAGCAGCAAATGGATTGGCCGAGGCATTCAACAAAACTATCGTCAGGCTACTCAAAAAAGTTGTGTCATCCAACAAACGTGATTGGGACAAAAAGCTCGGCGAATGCCTTTGGGCCAATCGCACAACGGTATGGACCCCGACAGGCAACACACCATTCTCCTTGGTCTACGGGAGTGAAGCGGTACTACCTCTCGAGATCCAGATACCCTCACTCCGTGTAGCAGTCACAAACCAACTAACAGAGGAAGACAATCAACGTCGTCGTCTGCCAGAACTGGAGGCACTCGACGAAAAGCGTCTCCTAGCTCAACAACGCATCAAACTCTACCAAGCCCGTATATCACTGGCTATCAACAAGAAGGTCAAGTAGAGGACCTTCCAAGTCGGCGACCTGGTTCTGGCAGTCAGAAGGCCGATGGTGTTGACTCACAAGACACCAGGAAAGTTCGAACCCAAATAGGAAAGTCCTTTCATCATAGAGACGGTATACTCAAACGGTGCTTACCGCCTCGCCAAATCCAATGGAGACTTGTTCATGATGCCCATCAATGACAAGTTTCTAAAGAAGTACTACTCTTGACGTCTTTAAGACATGTACTTCCACTAGGGCCCAATCATCAGGGCTCATATATAATCCCCTTCCACAAAATTGTATGCCTCAGGAACCCAGCTGTTCCGTGGCATCATCCAGTAGAAGAACAACCATGTCCATATTACCTCTGAGTTGTTCCCATACGCCCTACCAAAGCAGAATCTTACACTCCGTAAGACGATGCTACCCTCCATGTTTACCACGTCCACATTACCTCTGAGTAAACATCATGTACGGATAACCCCCGGGTTGTTGTACATCAATTGCAGAACTTCCACGTCCATATTACCTCTGAGGAGTTCTGTGTTTCCCCAGAATCAATTCCTACCACGTCCATAATATTTCTGAGTAGGGATATTCTACCGTTTGAATCCTATATTTGCTACGTCCACATCACCTCTGAGCAAACATGTTGATTCTCTCAAACTTATTATCTGTACCCAAAAACCAAGGTGCGCAAAAGATAATAGGTCCACACAAATCATCGAGTTCATGACAGCCAAAAATGAACACACCACAAAAACATTGTATTCTTTATTTCTCAGAAAGAGAGTAAAGGATTACACCCCCAGCAAGAGTTACAAAATACAAAAAAGAAAAAAAAAGGGAGATCACAAATCCCTAAACATTGCCGGGATCAGCAGAAAGTTCTTCGACTCGACGCTTCAAAGCCTCCGTCCGAGGCCCCACGGTTGCCAAGACTCGACGCTTAGCCTCTTGGCGCATCGCCTCCACAGTCGCTGGAGAAGTATCACCTTCATACTTCGCATCCAACTCCTTTCGCTGATTGGCCAGGAAGAGAACATGACGGGTAAACGCTGCCTCTTCTTCCTTGGTCTGCACATACTCAGCCTGGGCTCACTCTGCCTCTAACAGGAGCTGGGCTCGCTGATCCTCGAGCTGGCGAATGCGAGCGTCAACCTCCGCTATGCGGACTTCCAACGAAGATCGTACTTGTGCCTTCTCCTGCGCAGACTGAGACAACCTCTCCACCGCCGCCCCGGCTTCAGCCACTTCATGATCCCAAGTGGCTACCATGGTCTGATAAGATGACTCAACTTCGGCCAGCAGCTTCTCCTTCTCAAAGTCTATCAGGGCAGAAAAGTCATTCCGCTGGATACTCTGGAGCTCAGAAAGATGTTGCTCGAGTTCAGTTACTGATGACTCCAAGATCTCGGCCATATGATCGTGGTCCTGATAAGAGCGTATCAGACTTATGTGAGGGAGTACTATGGCCTTCGCTGTCGTAAAACTCCCATTCGCATTTATCACAGTCGAGACACCTCTCTGCAGCATCTTGTATACTGCCTCAACAATGATCTTTACATATTCATCCGCATCAGCCAGTATCTGAGGTATCATAGCGGGAGTTGGAGAAGGAACTACAATAGGCAGCGGCCCCGAAGATGATGTACCGACTTCGATCTGTGAAGCCGGCACCTCAACGACACCGGTCTCAATCAGCGGAGCCGGAACCTCGACATTTTTGGCCTCAACCTGCGATGCTGGCACCTCAACATTATCGGCCCCTCCCTTACCATCAGCTCGAGGAGCCACCAAAGTAGAAGGAACAGATCGAGGAGTCGAGATCGTCCCCCAAGTCGAAGTGGCAACAGAGGGCTTCTGCACCAGCAAACCCTTGCTCTTGTCTGTCTCAACCAGACTACCGACGTCTGGAGTTGCCTCCTCAACCACCGAGGCGCGGCCTGTAACCAGCACAGAGCCCTCATCTGGCACGCCAGCGGGATCAGCTCTCATTTCCTGGCTGGGCACATCTCCTGGAGTCGGGCTCGGCAGACGAGTCTCCTCTTCTCCATAAGCTCCCTCTTCAAGGGTGGTGTCTGTTACCACCCCACGGTCAGTGACCACCTCAGCCTCCACCGCTGAGTCTCGGACAAGGCTCGGCAATGCTTCAGCCGATCTCCCCTCATCATGAAAAAGAGGAGAATCAACCCTCTCCTCAGCTTCAACCTCATCTGTTGCCCCCGAAACAGGCTCATGCAATCTTGGAGGAACGCCATCCGAAGACGACTAACTCCATTCCTTTTCCTCATGTGGGAGCCCTGTGTCCGTTGGACCCTCAACGTCTAAGGCCCCCACGTCAGACTGCACCATCCCAGGAGCTGCTGCAACCTCACCTCCGACAGAATCTGGGGGTGTTGGGATCTCCACAACATCTGCGAGAGACCTTGCAACCGGCGGAACACATTCTTCAGATAAGCCCGCCACCTCCTTTGGTCTGCTGCCACCAGATTTGGAAGTACGGGGTCTCCTCTTTAACGGCTCCTGCAAAAAAAAACATAGGTCACATGAAATGTTGAACCTAACCAAAATTATATGGGACGTCCTTACCTCCTCAGATGCTGAGTCCGACGACATAGTCGACGACAATGCCCTCTTCTGCCTCTTTGGTACAGACGAGCCAGCCCCTATATCAGTACGTCTTTTCGGTTGGTCGACCGAGGACTCCGCCTGATCTCCCGTAGATATGGCAGAGGTACCTCGATGACCCACCTCCGACTGTCGGGACGATCGAGCCTTCGCCGGTATGGTCCCAGTCGCCCCTAACTGAGTGCCAACGATGAAACTGGTTTCCCGGTCATATCCAGGGGGCACGGCAATCATAGAACAATAGAATTTGGCGGCTGAGTAAAGAATTGGCGGTCGTGGATTCTGGATAGGCAGCGTAAAACGAGCTCCGGTACATCCGGCATTGTAGTAATGCCAAGCTCGCGCCCCATCCAGCAGACTTCCATTGTACCCCAGGTTAATACTGGGTTCTCCAACATCAACTGGGCATAGCCAAACTGTCGTGCAAAACAGCTCGGCAAGTATGGTTCCAAGTAACACTGGTTTTTGTTCCGGTACACTAGATGGGATGGTCGGATACTCTGTAACCAGCAGAATCCCCATAAAGGCAGAGTGGTGGCATCTTCGCCCGAATCCATCAAGTCTTCATTGACCTCAAAGCCCGAAAAGACGGGACCAACTTTGGTGATTTCCCACCCTTGTAAGCGGGATAAAACTTTTCTGCAAACAGGGACGCCAGCATGCAGCCAGCATCTCTGGTGGAAATGGCGGAGGAAGGCATCCTCGTCTCGGTGGTCTTCCTCTGAGTCTGGGCTCATCACATTGGGATGGTATAAAATCAACCACCCCATCAAATAATAAAATGGCAGTTCAGCACGGGGGAAGTTGTCATGTCTACTGCATTCATGGATTATATTTCCTGTAAATTCTCATAAACCTCACAGCAGGTTACACACCATCGCGAGAAGCAGAGCCAGGTGCCGGCCAAAAAACCAACTTCACAGCCGACAGGATTAAATTCCGGGTAATTCTCTCCACAGAGCCTGACCCACCTGAGAAAACATAATCCTGAAGCTAAATCATCAGATATGCGGCTAACACCACCTTTGACGACATCCGATGAGTTAGATGCCAGAAACAGCTATAGAAGCGTTCGTCCGATTGTCGGTCCTCGTCTTTCTGGGGATTCTTCTCATCTAACCTGCTCATTTCGGAAAGCACCTCGCTACTGTAACACCCAATTTTCCAGATGAGGGTATTTTTGAAATTTTGTATTTATAATTATTATTTAAGGATGTTTATTTCATATTATGATTTTTAGTGATTTTTAATGATTTTTAGTAGAGTTTATTTTGGGCATATAGTTGACTTTGACTAGTGTTGACTAGAAGACTAACCTAGTTACTAACCCAGGTTAAGACCCCTTGGTTAGGTTAAGTAAACTTGGTTTGACCTAATTTAGTGAAGTTTAAGTCATTGAAACTTGTTTGGAGAGATTTGGAGTTGAATTGACTAATATGGCTTATGACTTCATAAGTCATGATTAATGACTTGACTTATAGCCCATAGGCCCACACCATGGACCAAACCTAAACCTAATCAGCCCATGGCAGCTACTATTGATCCTTTCCCCCCATTTAATCCCCTCCTAGAATTTAGGGCTAGCCTCCATTGGGATTTGTGCAAGTTTTGGAAGAGGTGAGCCTCCATCTTCCTAAAATCATAGAAAATCCATTTCAACTCCATTTTCCTTCAAATCAATTTCATTATGACCTAATTCTTCTGTTCTTTCCGTTTGTGTAAGAATATTTCAGAATAGGATCAATTTGTGGGAGTTTTTGAGGCTTGGAGAACCATTCCATTCGAGGCTTTTGTGAGCTTTGCACATCAATAGGTATAATCCATTATAACCCATGAAATTCATGTTTAATTGCATTTCTAGGATGCCCTAGCCCTAACCTAACTCTAGGAATAGGAATCCCCATAAGTTGTGTCCATTTCGTGTCCAAACAGGACACGTATCAATGTCGTGTTTGATGTAATGCCTCAACCAACATTTTGTTCAAATTTCTGAAATGTTTTTGAATGGAATTTTAGTCCTAGGGCTTGCTTAATGATTTCTGCTTTTATTTCCTAATTTTTGTGTCGTGTCGTGTCCACACGGGGACACGAACATGCGGGAACTGAAACACTTGTTGTGTCCTGCATCACGGGGTCAATAACTCCCGACACAGTACACGTGAACACGCCATTTTTGGCGATGAGCTTGGGGCATCGACTGCCACCATCCTCCCAAAAAATGGGAGCACGTGGTTGCGTGTGCGAGGAGAAATCCTCCTCGCACTGGCCGTACTGGCCGCGCGCGCAGGCTGTACTCGCGCAATTTCGAGCCACTGACACGGCTCTAAAGCCGACACGACACGCTCCTAGGACACTGTGCAGGGGCATACACATGTAGCCCTATAGGTGGCGAACACATGGGCACGAGCACGAGTCGTGTCGTGCCCCGTGTCACGCACGGGACACGCGTGCATGCGTGCACGACGCAGCGCACTGTCTGTGCACATGTGTGTGTCTGTGTGTGTTTGGACACGCTCGTGTCCACTTGGTGGGACACGAATGACTCGTGGGACAAGGGTACGAGTGGTGAATGGGTTATCAACCATTTAATTGGTGTATTTATCATGATTTGGATTCGAAATTGGATTTTTTTCTCATTTGACTGATACGAGTATCAGTCTGTGTATCCGAAATCTTATTTTCCTGTTTTAAACTGATTTTTCCATGTTAATTACCTTGTTTAAATTCATGTGCAAGTGTATTAATTGTTGCTAGGATGGTTACATGTGAGTTGGGGTTCGATTGGCCATTGGTTGGATTTTCGAATGTAGAGAGGACTGATACATAAACTGTTTTCATTTTTTTTTCTGAAATTTAAGTTATTTTGAACTGTTTCTTGTTTCTTCAATTCCCTGTTAACTGAGTTATGATTCTTACATTTGATTACCAATAAATTTCCTGAGAATATCAACCCCCTGCCACCTACTGAAATCTGAGATTACATTACCTGTCATTGATTGCAATGAGATGAAATCCTGAGATGTACAGTATGAATTTCCTGAGATTTACTCCTACAACTGATTTCAGTTTCACTTGGACACTTGCCACATGCACACTCACATCTGAACTGACACACACATGTTGCCTTGTACTGTCATTGACACCATGTTTTGCACACCCACTGATTTCAGTCCCCCACCAAATCCTGAAATCAGTGATGGTGCTCACTGTTTTCTTTTCTATTTGATTTCCTATTCCTGATCACTCACACACAATGCCTAAAACTAAGAGCAATGTGCTCTCCTATACACACACACAGCCACCCTTCTCATTTTCCTAAATTGCAGTCAATCACATGTCCTATCTAATCTGAAACATACCCTGCTACACTCCTAATGAACCTACTTGTTGAATTACCTTGCCATGGTCTTTTACTGATTTGCATAGCACCTGAAACTTAAGATTTGCCAACTAGTTTGGACACTCATTAGACACAACTGTTATTGACACACTCTCCATTTGTTTTACTGTCACAGAGAATACAAATGTTCACACACATGTGACACAACCACCACTATCATGTGGTAACACATGGTACACACCCTCACTCTCACACCCTATCACACATTCATGCCTATATCACTCTATGTTTCACTCACTGCCACCTCAAACACTCCACACATCACTATTCACAAATTCCCTTGTATCACACATGCTCTCATGTGTCCACACACATTTTCAATCTAAGTCTTAAACACATAGTCACACATTCACACTATCCTCCCATTTCAAGATCCCACATTCATACATGCCATACACACACACCCACATGTTATATGTACACCTGGACTCCCACACACATATACCCCCATACACATAAACATGTATCCTCTCTTTATCACTATATGTTAATATATATATATATATATATTGCCTATATGCATAAAGTGGCCTATATGTGTATTAATGTTTGCTATTTATACAAATTAGATATTTTTATGTATAAATATGTGAGAGTAGACCTTGTGTGTGAAATGTGTGTTACTTAGCCTATGGCTTCCAGCTTATGTTATGGCATGAATGCCCAGTTAATATGTGTTGTTGGCTTGTATAGCCCAGTTTTGATGTGTGCTTGCTAGTCTAAGCTTGGTTAGGCCTAGTGAGACTTGACTAGACTAGGATTGACCAGTTTGACTAAGTGTAGTTGACTTTGGTAGACCTAGAGTTGACCAAGTTTGACTTGGACCTAGTTTAACCTAGACAGTTGACCAGATTTGACTTAGAGTTGACTTTGTCCTAGATTGGCCTAGAAATCATGTAGATTGCATCATAAACATCATCTGTCTCATTTTTAACATATTATAACCCATATTACTCTGTTTAGGATATTGTGACTCCGGTACAGGCATCTGATATTTCATTACTCTTTTTAGAGTATCAGGCGAGTACATTCTCTGATAGTTCTTTCATTTACTTGTCAATTACTGTATTTCAGTTCTAGATAGTTTTATGTGATTCTTACAACACGTATGGATAATTCTGAATTCATGTATGCGACACACATACCATCTGTTTGGCCTCTATTTTCTGGAATCACTACTGGCATCACCTTTTGGAATCACTACTGGAACCACCTACTGGAATCACCCTGGAATCTTTTGCTGGTATAATTATGTTTGGCTGGACTCATCCCGATTTCTTGTGTCGTTTTCTGGATTCACTTGTACTTGCTGGACGGGGAAGTATTAGAATAGGCATGTAAACATACCCAAATACTGGAACCACTCCCTTGGAATTATACTGGAATGATAGCCGTCTCACACCCGGCCAGGTGTGTGATGTGCCGTATTACCTACAGCCGTTCACATGTCAATCCCGATATTTTAAAACACATTGTTAGAGTATAGGCTGGACTCACCCTGGAATCATTGATCATATTGACTGGAACCATCCCGTACTGGACTCATCTTGTATTAGATTCGTCTGGTACTGGACTTACATTGGAGTCACACATGTCTATATTACAGTCTGGACTCATATTATGCTACTCTATTTCAGCTAGTTTCTATTTTTCAGTCTTCATTGCCATACTTCTCTTCTTGTTTAGTTATTTTCCTTTCTTTGTACCTTAACTGTTCTCTATATCATTACCTGTATAAAACTGCCATGTTTCATCAATATAACTGTTTATAAATGCTTTATAGTTCTCTGTCATTTAATTAGGATTTTTTGATGAGTTGTACTCGTTCCTGTCCTGACTGGACCTGTTGAAATTTTACAGATGATTGCCCTGAGGACACATGCCCTACATATTATGGACCCGGAGACGGGATGACTACCTTGGGCCCCGACTCTCAGGAGTGATCGGGATTTAGTTTAGTAGACTAGTATCTGTTTCCATGTTGAACTTGTTATAGAATTTTTGAGACTTGTGCAGTATTTGAGACTTGTTGAGAGAGTTCTTATTATTTTAGTAGTTGTTCTTCTATTCTTAGTTTAATTTCTCTGTGTTTATCTTATCGTGCTTAGACTGTGATTGAGTTCAATATCTTATACTTGTCCTCCGTTCGGAGTTGATCATGATGAGTACATTATAATTGCGTGAGTTGCTGGTTAGATAGTAACCTAGGACAGCGCTCTACCGCCGACACTGCGGCGTAGGCTGGGCATCGTTACGTACTTGTACCCTCACAGTGGGTGCGGGTCATGACACATTTTTAGTGGTGGCCCATGCAGGTCGAGTTTATGTAGTGGTATTCGAACTAGAGTATCACTACAGCCTGCGATAGGTTTTGAGAGATAGGCTTTAACGGAGAGGTACTCAATCACAGTTAGGAAAAATTCTGCTCAATTCATGCCATCTACATATCTTACTGACTTGTCTTCTTTGCAATAAATTGTCCTCCTTTGATTTATCGATTCCTGCTCAGTATTGACTTCCTTTTCGATCTGTCTTCAGGATGGTGGAGACACGATCACATCGCTCTGGTACAGTAGCCGCTGGAGAGGGGTCTGCCACCTCTCGTCCATTGTAGCAGCCTGTTGAGACTGTAGCACCTTCTGTTCCTGATCAGATAGGAGCTGCTGTAGCCATTGGGGGTATGCCTCCACTAGTTTAGAGGGCGACCCCAGTCATTCCTGAGATGTTTCAGCAGCAGCATCAGCAGCCACCTGCAGGGACAGTTGACGCCGTTCAGCTGTTGGCTTTCTTCAGGCAGTACATGGAGGGTCAGCAGACCCAGCAGCAGAGGCAGACGGCAGAGCTCAGCAGAGGCATTGAGCTGGCAGTGACGGCAGTGGAGAGAGTCCTAGCTCAGCCAGCGGCAGCCCCGCAGCCGTACCAGCCACGGGAGAAGGGCATCCAGGACTTCCAGAAGATGCACCCGAGAGACTTCCGAGGGACAGAAGGGATCCTGTATGCCGATGAGTGGATCGAGCATATGGAGGAGATCTTCAGGCTGGCTGAGATCCCGACGAGGCTCCAGATAGAGGCAGCAGCTAGTATGATGCAGGATCTGGCCCGTATATGATACCAGACCGACCCGAGGGTTGGCACAGCAGGACAGACTTGGGCAGTATTCAAGAAGCTGTTCAAGGAGAAGTTCTTTCCAGACGCAGCACTGGGAGCCCTCGAGACCCAGTTCGAGGCCCTAGTTCAGGGGAACCAGTCCGTGGAGGAGTACGCAGGAGAGTTCTGCTGCCTGAGCAGATTTATGGAGGACTTGTCGGAGACGACGAAGGCCCGGAGGTTCCGAAAGGGCTTGGTAAAGGAGGTCAAGTCCTACACCAAGAACGCCCGCGACGCTACATTTGAGGAGATCCTGGTGGACGCACTAGCTGTAGAGGATGATCTTAAGCTTAGGCTCAAGAGGGGGTGAGACTCCCAGGGAGGCAGCAGTAGTGGAGGACCGGCCAAGAGGCCCCACGTGCAGATTCAGCAGGCACAGGCACCAGTGAGAGTGCAGCAGGCACAGCATCAGCATAGAGGACAGGACTACGAGGTGCCGACTTGTGCCTACTGCAGGAAGGCAGGGCATGTTTGGGAGTCTTATAGGAGGAGGCTGAAGGTTTGTCTATTTTGTGGGTCTGGTGCTCACAAGATGATAGATTGTCCCGCTGCACCTCCTTATGAGGGAGCTAGGCCACCTGTAGCTCAGCACCAGAGGGGTAGAGCTTTTGCGATGGCGGTCGAGGAGACCGATGCTGCAGGTGATGGGTTAGCAGGTTTGTCCTTCTCATTCTTCCTCCCCACTTTCCTGTGTGATTCCCTTAGTACCTGCCAGGATATTGTTTGTGATTGCTAGATAGTGTAGCTACCCTGTTCTAGACTGTGTAATCACGACCAGTAAGATTTTGTTTGCATGATTATCTCTTGACCTTGATTGTTTGGGTTTGACCTAGAAGAGGGTGCGCTCATTTTAATTTCGAGGACGAAATTTTTATAAGGTGGGTAGGATTATAACACCCAATTTTCCAGATGAGGGTATTTTTGAAATTTTGTATTTATAATTATTATTTAAGGATGTTTATTTCATATTATGATTTTTAGTGATTTTTAATGATTTTTAGTAGAATTTATTTTGGGCCTATAGTTGACTTTGACTAGTGTTGACTAGAAGACTAACCTAGTGACTAACCCAGGTTAAGACCCCTTGGTTAGGTTAAGTAAACTTGGTTTGACCTAATTTAGTGAAGTTTAAGTCATTGAAACTTGTTTGGAGAGATTTGGAGTTGAATTGACTAATATGGCTTATGACTTCATAAGTCATGATTAATGACTTGACTTATAGCCCATAGGCCCACACCATGGACCAAACCTAAACCTAATCAGCCCATGGCAGCCACTATTGATCCTTTCCCCCTATTTAATCCCCTCCTAGAATTTAGGGCTAGCCTCCATTGGGATTTGTGCAAGTTTTGAAAGAGGTGAGCCTCCATCTTCCTAAAATCATAGAAAATCCATTTCAACTCCATTTTCCTTCAAATCAATTTCATTAGGACCTAATTCTTCTGTTCTTTCTGTTTGTGTAAGAATATTTCAGAATAGGATCAATTTGTGGGAGTTTTTGAGGCTTGAAGGACCATTCCATTCGAAGCTTTTGTGAGCTTTGCACATCAATAGGTATAATCCATTATAACCCATGAAATTCCTGTTTAATTGCATTTCTAGGATGCCCTAGCCCTAACCTAACTCTAGGAATAGGAATCCCCATAAGTTGTGTCCATTTCGTGTCCAAACAGGACACGTATCAATGTCGTGTTTGATGTGTTTGATGTAATGCCTCAACCAACATTTTGTTCAAATTTCTGAAATGTTTTTGAATGGAATTTTTGTCCTAGGGCTTGCTTAATGATTTCTGCTTTTATTTCCTAATTTTTGTGTCGTGTCGTGTCCACACGGGGACACGAACACGCGGGAACTGAAACACTTGCTGTGTCCTGCATCACGGGGTCAATAACTTCCGACACAGGACACGTGAACACGCCATTTTTTGGCGAGGAGCTTGGGGCATCGACTGCCACCATCCTCCCAAAAAATGGGAGCACGTGGTTGCGTGTGCGAGGAGAAATCCTCCTCGCACTGGCCGCACTGGCTGCACGCGCAGGCTGTGCTCGCGCAATTTTGAGCCACTGACACGGCTCTAAAGCCGACACGACACGCACCTAGGACACTGTGCAGGGGCATACACGTATAGCCCTATATGTGGCGAATACGTGGGCACGAGTACGAGTCGTGTCGTGCCCCGTGTCACGCGCGGGACACGCGTGCATGCGTGCACGATGTAGCGCACTGTCTGTGCACATGTGTGTGTCTGTGTGTGTTTGGACACGCTCGTGTCCACTTGGTAGAACACGAATGACTCGTGGGACACGGATACGAGTGGTGAATGGGTTACCAACCATTTAATTGGTGTATTTATCATGATTTGGATTCGAAATTGGATTTTTTTCTCATTTGACTGATACGAGTATCAGTCTGTGTATCCGAAATCTCATTTCCCTGTTTTAAACTGATTTTTCCATGTTAATTACCTTATTTAAATTCATGTGCAAGTGTATTAATTGTTGCTAGGATGGTTACATGTGAGTTGGGGTCCGATTGGCCATTGGTTGGATTTTCGAATGTAGAGAGGACTGATACATAAACTGTTTTCATTTTTTTCTGAAATTTAAATTATTTTGAACTGTTTCTTGTTTCTTCAATTCCCTGTTAACTGAGTTATGATTCTTACATTTGATTACCATTAAATTTCCTGAGAATATCAACCCCCTGCCACCTACTGAAATCTGAGATTACATTACCTGTCATTGATTGCAATGAGATGAAATCCTGAGATGTACAGTATGAATTTCCTGAGATTTACTCCTACAACTGATTTCAGTTTCACTTGGACACTTGCCACATACACACTCACATCTGAACTGACATACACATGTTGTCTTGTACTGTCATTGACACATGTTTTGCATACCCACTGATTTCAGTCCCCCACCAAATCCTGAAATCAGTGATGGTGCTCACTGTTTTCTTTTCCATTTGATTTCCTATTCCTGATCACTCACACACAATGCCTAAAACTGAGAGCAATGTGCTCTCCTATACACACACACAGCCACCCTTCTCATTTTCCTAAATTGCAGTCAATCACATGTCCTATCTAATCTGAAACACACCCTGCTACACTCCTAATGAACCTACTTGTTGAATTACCTTGCCACGGTCTTTTACTGATTTGCATAGCACCTAAAACCTGAGATTTGCCAACTAGTTTGGACACCCATTAGACACAACTGTTATTGACACACTCCCCATTTGTTTCACTGTCACAGAGAATACAAATGTTCACACACATGTGACACAACCACCACTATCATGTGGTAACACATGGTACACACCCTCACTCTCACACCCTATCACACATTCATGCCTATATCACTCTATGTTTCACTCACTGCCACCTCAAACACTCCACATATCACTATTCACAAATTCCCTTGTATCACACATGCTCTCATGTGTCCACACACATTTTCAATCTAAGTCTTAAACACATAGTCACACATTCACACTATCCTCCCATTTCAAGATCCCACATTCATACATGCTATACACACACACCCACATGTTACATGTATACCTGGACTCCCACACACATATACCCCCATACACATAAACATGTATCCTCTCTTTATCACTATATGTTAATATATATATATTTTGCCTATATGCATAAAGTGGCCTATATGTGTATTAATGTTTGCTATTTATACAAGTTAGATATTTTTATGTATAAATATGTGAGAGTAGACCTTGTGTGTGAAATGTGTGTTACTTAGCCTTTGGCTTCCAGCTTATGTTATGGCATGAATGCCCAGTTAATATGTGTTGTTGGCTTGTATAGCCCAGTTTTGATGTGTGCTTGCTAGTCTAAGCATGGTTAGGCCTAGTGAGACTTGACTAGACTAGGATTGACCAGTTTGACTAAGTGTAGTTGACTTTGGTCGACCTAGAGTTGACCAAGTTTGACTTGGACCTAGTTTGACCTAGACAGTTGACCAGATTTGACTTAGAGTTGACTTTGTCCTAGATTGGCCTAGAAATCATGTAGATTGCATCATAAACATCATCTGTCTCATTTTTAACATATTATAACCCATATTACTCTATTTAGGATATTGTGACTCCGGTGCAGGCATCTGATATTTCATTACTCTTTTCAGAGTATCAAGCGAGTACATTCTCTGATAGTTCTTTCATTTACTTGTCAATTACTGTATTTCAGTTCTAGATAGTTTTATGTGATTCTTACAACACGTATGGATAATTCTGAATTCATGTATGCGACACACATACCATCTGTCTGGCCTCTATTTTCTGGAATCACTACTGGCATCACCTTCTGGAATCACTACTGGAACCACCTACTGGAATCACCCTGGAATCTTTTGCTGGTATAATTATGTTTGGCTGGACTCATCCCGATTTCTCGTGTCATTTTCTGGATTCACTTGTACTTGCTGGGCGGGGAAATATTGGAATAGGCATGTGAACATACCCAAATACTGGAACCACTCCCTTGGAATTATACTGGAATGATAGCCGTCTCACACCCGGCCAGGTATGTGATGTGCCGTATTACCTACAGCCGTTCACATGTCAATCCTGATATTTTAAAACACACTGTTAGAGTATAGGCTGGACTCACCCTGGAATCATTGATCACATTGACTGGAACCATCCCGTACTGGACTCATCTTGTATTAGATTCGTCTGGTACTGGACTTACATTGGAGTCGCACATGTCTATATTACAGTCTGGACTCATATCATGCTACTCTAGTTCAGCTAGTTTCTATTTTTCAGTCTTCATTGCCATGCTTCTCTTCTTGTTTAGTTATTTTCCTTTCTTTGTACCTTAACTGTTCTCTATATCATTACCTGTATAAAACTGCCATGTTTCATCAATATAACTGTTTATAACTGCTTTATAGTTCTCTGTCATTTAATTGGGATTTCTTGATGAGTTGTACTCGTTCCTGTCCTGACTGGACCTGTTAAAATTTTACAGATGATTGCCCTGAGGACACATGCCCTACATATTATGGACCCGGAGATGGGATGACTACCTTGGGCCCCGACTCTCAGAAGTGATCGGAATTTAGTTTAGTAGACTAGTATCTGTTTCCATGTTGAACTTGTTATAGAATTTTTTAGACTTGTGTAGTATTTGAGACTTGTTGAGAGAGTTGTTATTATTTTAGTAGTTGTTCTTCTATTCTTAGTTTAATTTCTCTGTGTTTATCTTATCGTGCTTAGACTGTGATTGAGTTCAATATCTTATACTTATCCTCAGTTCGGAGTTGATCATGATGAGTATATTATAATTGCGTGAGTTGCTGGTTAGATAGTAACCTAGGACAGCGCTCTACCGCCGACACTGCGGCGTAGGCTGGGCGTCGTTACGTACTTGTACCCTCACAGTGGGTGCGGGTCGTGACAGCTACTGGAAAGCGCTGGCGGAGTAGAGAACTGGAAGGGATCCCCCTTGTCTTGTCTGAAGACATAATCTCTCCAAGAGGTCACGTGAGGCTGTGACCCACTCTTATCCCTTTTCTGCACATAATAATGATGACTCGCCACTTCCTTGAAGACGGTCATCATCTCCTCAGCATTGTCCCCCAGGACTTGGAATTCCTCGTTGGTCGGGAAATATTCCTCATAGGGTTCGGAGCCCCAAGGGAGCTTTGACACCTCGTACATTTCATGAAGCGCGAGTCCTAGCTCCCCCACCGGAGTAAAGAAAGTCCCGGTCTGGGTATTAAACATCTCCAGGAGCGCGAGGAACATATGCCTATTAATCTCGACGCCTGCGTGGGTAGCACGGATTACGGCGGCCAACCCCATCTCTCGCAACTCGGTTTGAAACCGCGACAGAATCCAGAGTGTCAGCTTGTCCCATTTGGAAACAAAGTGACACCAGCCCTCTACCCAAAATTCACCTTTTGGGTATGATTGCTCCATCAACAGCATGCGATTTGCAAAAGTTGAGGCACTATAAGCAAATACATTAATGGGAACGTCGCTGTAAATGCTCCCAGGTCATAAATTCCGTACGGTGAAAGAGGGCCCAGACCGCACGACGACCAAAGCACCCCTTTGATCGGAGGTAGAGTCAATCTTAACGATGCCTGCCACTACTCCTTCCTGAGACGGAGTTAATTCCCAAGACATCCTCCTCTTGGAGGCCAGACGACAAAAATCTGTCAAAGGCCAGTGACGTTCGAGTTGCTTAACAGTCATGTGTACCCCCCTCGCTGTGAAGAACCAATCCTCCTTGACCTTCAGCACGTTGGCTTCAGTAGAAGTCAGACGATCTCCAAACAGGAACTCGGGCTTCAAGAAGGTCACAGCATCTGAGGTGGCAGATTTCAAAACACCACGCCCCATCATCCGTTTCAGGAACCCATGTGGTTGTTCCCGGATCTGAGCCATTCTTTCGAAGGGCTGATCCAGCATAATAGCTGCTTGGGCAGGGTTCACCACCTCTTCATTATAGTCCACTCCCATCTGGCAAAGCGCAGCATCAAGAAGCACTTCATTCAAGAGTGGGATAGTCATCGACACTAGCAAAGATTCAAGGATGTTAGAAACAAACAAAAGAATCTGAGCCTCGTCCTCATCAAAAGTGCATAGCGCGTCTGAAGAGGAAGCTTCGATGCATCATCAGGGTTTCAACCCATACGCATCAGCAGTGGAGCTTTGGTGCATCATCAGGGTTTCAACCCTTGCGTATCAGCAGTGGAGCTTCGGCGCATCATAAGGGTTTCAACCCATGCTCGTCAGCAGTGGAGCTTAAGCGCATCATCAGGGTTTTAACCTATGTACGTCAGTAGTAAAGCCTCGACGCATCATCAGGGTCTATACCCATGTGCGTCGGCAAAAAAATCCTTAGCATATCATCAGAACTCAAAATGCGAGTTCTAAGAATGGCATAGAAGGGTATAGTAAAAGAGGACGAAACCTACCTATCACCGCCGGTCAAACATCAACGGGCGGACAAGGGATATCACCAGCAGTGGCCGCTACAGGCTCCTTTCCTTGCCGCGACCTCGACCAGCACCACCGCGAGGGGTCTTGGGAGCCATCTCAAAGAAGAAAGGGTTTCAGGATTTCCGAAAGGAGAACTCTGAGAAGAGGACATAAGTAGATACCCTTTCTCTCCACCAGTTGCCTATTTATAGGCTTGGGCAATGCCTCGGGTTCTGCAAAAGAGACAAGTGCAAATAAACCAGAAAAGATCATCATTAATCTCTTTGGTTATCGAGGCGTTATCATTTGCATTAACTGAGAGGAGCAGCCATGCGTCCGAACAGTCATGCACCCCAACAGTCATGCGCCTCGACCACTATGCTTCTTATTCAAAGTATTCCAAAACTTGTCCAAAAGTTTTGAAAACTTTGAAGGGGGTCTTGTAGAAGCATGTAATTTCAGGATCCGAAATCCTATGTGCCTAACACTACATGCGCCAGGAGGGGCTCAGCCAAAATACTCCACACAGCAAGACAACAGAGATAGACATTGAAAGAGGATTTTTATTTCATATAAAAGTCTATTACATGTCTAAGAAAGGTTGTACAAAGGAGAAATTCTATAAAGAAAAGATCCTAAGTCTACAACCAGACACCATGCGCCCTCAAATAAGCGCAGCAACTCCCATGCGCTCTCAGCTAGGCGCATCTCGCTATGCGCCCTCAGCAGGGCGCATCCTGTCAGCAGCTCAGTTATGTACTTTCTCAGTTATGTGCATCCCTTCAGCAGTCCAGTTATGTCCCACTTCCAGCCAGGCTCACCTGGCCAAGCAGGATGAGGGTGGCAATCAACCTTCTAGCCAGAGAAAGAGCCTCAAAAGCCAAAGGAAGAGAAGTGCACCACAACCGACCCGCGGCTAAAGGAGCAGCTTCCAACCAGAATGGGCAACACCCACGCAGAGAAGGAGCTCGCCAATGCTCAAGGAAGACGGTCAGGGCACAACAATTTCGATCTGTGGCTCTTCCAGCATAACGGAGATAGGGCTTGCGCATCCTCATCTTTGGATGCAACGGGCACCTTCCGCCTGCCTCGAAAGCCTTCGACTCCGATTTTTGGATGTAACAGTCACCTTCAAGTGCAAGGACGAAAGCAGTCCGCCACATCTTCACCCTCGGAAGCATCTCGTCAACGGGAGGAGCTCAAGCAGACAAGTTCACTTCCGGAAGACGTGAGGGAACGAGAAGCAAACCTTCTCCATGCCACTATTTATAGGTCGGGCAAATCATACCCATGCGCCAAGTGGGTGGCCCTCCGAATCCCGTGCAACGAATTTGCATTCAATGGATGAATCAGACGCTTCGAATTCAGCTAAGTCATGAATGACTATTTAAAGCACTCGAAGAGCGTAACAGCCGCACCATTTAAAGCGTGTCATAAATGTGTCAGCAAGGCCGCGTATCACACAGACGCGTCCTATCTCAAAGCGCATCGCACAGACGCGCCCAACACCAAGCGCATCACACAGACGCGCCCCTTCAAAGCGCCTCGCAGGGATGCGCCCCTACGCGTCCCCGTACACTAAAGGGAACGCCAACCAATGCGCCCATTCGAAGGTCAATCAACCGTCAATAAACATTAAATGCGGAGGTCTGACGTGACAGCTGCCATCCCTGAGCAGCAGCTTTCTCAGAATACAAAGTGTCTCTGACAGCAGTGTCATCATTACCTCCTTTTGACGGCTACGGACCACGTGGCCGCCCAACCATCTCGCATGCGCCTCAGCAGCCATGCGCCCAAAGCTCTGCATGCGTCTCAAAAGCCATGCGTATCAGACTCTCTTTTCTGATCCCTAAAGACAGAAGTAAAGTCATCATTGAAGCTTCGCATGCGCCTCAAAAGCCATGCGCCTCAGACTCTTCTTTGATCCCTAAAGACAGAAGTAAAGTCACCACTGAAGCTTCGTATGCGCCTCAAAAGCCATGCGCCTCTGACTCTTCTCTGATCCCTAAAGACAGAAGTAAAGTCATTACTGGAGCCTCGCATGCGCCTCAAAAGCCATGCGCCCTGGATGGTTCGTAACTCCTAAAGGTTACGAGTCAAGGTCTCCTCATGCGCCCAATCCCAGGCGTACCCTACCAGATCATTCCCCACTAAATCCGAGATCTCCGAGCCATGGGTCGACGACACCTGTCCTTTGACTCAACTTACCCAAGATCTCAGCAACAGAAAGATCATCTCCTCTGCTACGTGCCGGCTCACAACAACAGCATGAAGAATTCAACCCCCCAATCAGGATGCATCGTCCATGCACCTCCATCAGCAATCACCACGTAGCGTCCCCACGTCCAAGCGCATCCTACATATGCGCGCATGAGCAGCCAGCCTGCAAAGCTATATATAGAGGGATCATTTCCTTCTTTTACACACACAGAGAGAGCAATCGACCTTGACAGACAGAGACTTCGCAGAGGTAGATACAGATACTCAACGTCTACCTCCTCTCAAGCTCCAGCACCCAGAGCAATCCAAACCTTCAGAGAACCGATAACCGTCGTCGGATCGTCAACGGAGTCAACATATTACCACTCGCTCCATCGGCACAAGGGACCCCAAATCAATAAAAGTATGCTCCTAGGACTACGTCTAAGTCATATATTGTAACAATGTTCTATTTGTATTAAAATTGCAATAAACAATATTTTGATGGCAAACAAGCTTCACTCTAAACACCCATCGATTCTTCAAAGCATTCTTGTCCTTTGGCAACTGTACAAGATCATCAGTAGAGTGAGTACAATTTGCTTGTAGAAAACTCATGTCCTCCTGTATGACTTGCATCCATTTCTGCATGTGTTTGCCTTCCATAGACTCAACAAAAATTTTAGGCTCTTCTTCGTTAGTCAATAACACATACTCGTATGGTGAGTATCTTGAAGATGGTCAACTCACTCTCTCGCTCCTCCTCAATGAAAGCTCTGGTGTTGGTTTTATACGAACAGTCTCATTTCTTTCAGGAACTGCCTTCTCGGTATACTCATCCTCTTGAGGGTCGTCCTAACCATCATCAGAATTCTGATAATCAAGGTTGGGAGCAACAACATGTATTGGCTACCTCGTATCTGGATTCTCTGTAGTGTCTTCCGAAAATGGCTCGAAGCAAAATAACTCTAACTTAGACAATTCCTCAATGTCAGAAGGCATCTCAGAATTTTGAGTATTGGTCATGGTCTGATCCTCGACGAATACCACGTCCCTGTTTCTAAAGAACTTTCTTCGTATCGGGTCGTAGAGTCTATAGCCAAACTCATTCTGACCATAGGTGACAAAGACGCACTTCCTTGTCTTTGACTCAAGTTTGAATATCTCGTCCTTAGGTACATGAACGAAGGTCTTACAACCAAACACTCGGTGGTGACTGTATAATGGCTTCTTGTCATGCCATAATCTATCAGGCACATCACCTGCAAAGGAGTACTAGAAGACAAATTAATAATATAAGCAGTAGTATTACAAAGTAAGAAGCAAGACCAATATGTTTACCTTAATAGGAATACGGACATCCGAGTAACCAACTTGAGTAACGTCAGCTTCTGTGAACTTGGATGACTTTGGAAGGACACCATGTCACGGCCCGCTCCTATTTTTCGGAATACGAGTACGTAGCTAAGTCTGGCCTACACCGTGGTACCGGCGGTAGAACGTTGTCTAGACCTCAATTATAATCTCAAATTCATATATTCAAATTTTCTCACAAATAATGTATTTGCTCATTTACACTAACTAAATTATATTACAACTTCTAAATTTTCAATTGATTAAAATACAAGATTCCAATAATATATCAAAATTGGAAACAACTCATTTTATGATCAAAAAATATATCTATATAGTCTATAGGATCGACCTCATCATATATCTATATGTCTTCCAAGGGTCCAAGTGTGTAGAGTAACAATTGACTAAGCTGAAGAAATAGGTTTCCAGTCATAAATGGAACAAGTACATACGCGACAAGCTATTCAAAATATGATAGAAACTATAAAACAAGAATATCATATGTGATATATGATAGACAAGACAAACATTATGATATAGCAAGTAGAAAAAACAAGTAAACACGAATGATCATGGCATGTAATAACATGAACGAAAAGGGAAACAAGAAAACAAGTACCTAACTAAGTGTTTTGAAATATCGCGTTCGGCATGTAAACGGCTAGGGGGTAAATACAATACACCGCACGTAAAATGTGTGACGACTATCTGGCACGTTTAAACACGGGGAATGGATTTGGTAATCACGAAACACGGTATCATGTATAGAATCCATAAACACTAATCTCGTGTAACAAGCGTGTCAAAAATCAACAGATGCATATGTATAACATGTAATAAAGAAACTATCAGAAAATAAAAGCAATCAGAATATGTACATGCTTCAGTTTTGGTTGGAGTCGACGTGCGCAACATGAACGTATCGGCATAGAATAGGCTCAGGTGTTCCACTTCACAAGATGGTCTCGAATGATGGAACAGACCATTCTATTGAGTCTAAAGTAGTCTAATTAGCCATAGTCGATATTTGGAAGTCCGGATTCGTAAAGGAAATATAAAATATTTGATTAGCCATGATCGAAATAATATAATCAAAGAGAGATTTTGTTTTAGAAAAGTTAGTTCTCAATTAGAAAAAAATATTTATTTAGAAAATATTTATAAAGCATTTAGAAATTATTATTGTATATATAGAACTTATTAGGAATATTAGACATATTGTCACGACCCGCACCCTAAAGTAAGGGCACGAGACGTTGGTACGTCCAGACTACGTCGCAGTGTCGGCGGTAGAACGCTGTCCTAGGTCAACATCTAACAATATAAAGGTACCTGTATAGTATATACACTCCGAATGGAGAGCAAATACAGTCTCAATCACATCTAAGGTAGAGCATGATAAAAGATAGATAGATAGAAAGAACAGAATAAAAATCACAGAGATACAATCCAGATAAGTCTAAGTGTCTAAATAAATACATATCTAACATCTCAGAATCTCAATACAGTAATCCAGAAAATATAATGAAAGACATCCTAATCTAGGGGAGTGTCATCCACTGCTAGTGGGTCCTGCTGCTGGTCCAAGTCACAGCAATCCTCTAGGGTCGCACCGTAATAAGTAGGGTAGAATGCCTTAGCCTCATCCTCTATAATATTTTCAACAGGTCCAGTCAGGACATGAGCGAGCACAGTACATCTCAACAAATCATAACATGTTAGAAAATATAAACATGCTAGAGAGTAAGATACAGGAAACTGAAAGAATAATCATGATGAAAAGGAAGACTGTAAGTAAATAGATACAACATATAGAAGAACTAACAGTGCTAGTGATTCAGAGGACAAGACGGTTATGTAAACGGCACGATGTTGTACACGAGTAATCTAAAGAGGTTGTACATGAGTAATCTACTGGATTGATTACATAACCACTTCTACTCATTCGCCCCAATCAATACACAAGGATCTAGCCAAGTTATGTTATTGCACACGAAGTATAGCCGCACATGAAGATTATGTGAGCACATAAGTATACACGATTTTACACGATTTGCACACGAAAAGTACGAACACAAGGAGTACACGATGCTCATGATAAAGTATACGAACATAAAATACCCGATGTATCCGCTAAGGGGATAACATCGCACGACAAGATCCATATATTACTAATTCGTGATACCAATGTGTCAGCATAAATTAAGGTAATCTAAAGTAGGAAATATAATCCTAACAAGATATGAAATGATCAAAGAATGTACTCGCCTGTATCCTGAGTATCTGAAGAGTATCTACTATCCGAGGAGTGGTGTCTGTCTCCTATAGAACAGTACAAGTCACTATAAGTCTAAAATGATATAACAGACTGCAAAATCTACATGAAGTTTGGGGTCAAACTGGACTAAAGTCAACTCTTGGTCAACTCTAGTCAACTAGACTAGTCAAACTAGGTCAACTAGGTCAAGCCTAAGCCAAAAAGTCTCACTAGGCCTAACCAGCCTATTCTAGCAAGCACACACCATCTAGGCTATACAAGCCAACTACACGCTTAACGGACATTCAAGCCATACCCATAGGCAATGAGCCATATGTATACACCCATAGGCTATGTTACCTATAGTCCCAACCACACATTCACACATATACATATATTAATATATATCTAAAATAATATAATAACCCACATTATACATATATAGGCTACATAATAATATATGTACCACATATATATATATATATATATATATATATATATATATATATATATATATGCATGTACATAGAGTGATAGGTAGAGGAAACATGCATTTGTGTCAAGGTGTGTGTGTGTATCATGTGAACAGTAGAGTGCTAGATTAGGAATGTGTGTGTACATGGAAAAACTGTGTGTGTATTATGGTGTAGATACATGTGTGTGTATGGGTAATTGTGTGTAGAGAGTTCAAGAACTTAGTGAAAACAGATGAACCATTACAACGACGGTAAATAAAACATAGCAGTTGGCAGGAATCAATTTCAGTGAATTGTTCACATGACAGCGCTAAAAGTGAACACTAACTCAGTTTGGGTTTTCAGGAAAAGAAGAGAAGAACCCAATTTCAGGGAAATGGGAACCCAATTGACAGTAACACACACATACATAGGAATTTTTAACAGGCAATGAATCAAAGGACATTTATAAACAACCCTATATAGGAAAATAAACCTGGGATTGAACATTTTAATTTAGTTGGAAAACTGGAATTCAAGTGACAGTTTAATAAAGGAATGCAAACATTGACAGTTTAAGTATCCTTCCAAACTAATATCAAATCCCACTTAACAACACTAACATGTGATGTTTTTGCATAGCAAAATTACTTTGAATCTCAGAAATTAAACTGGAATCTAATATTAGAATTCAAAATCAGTTTTAAGAGGAAAGGAAATCAAAGACAGTTATAAACAGTCCTACCTATATCATTCATCAACCCAAAATCCAAATTGAAGTCTAAAAACCCAACACTAACCAATAATCAACTTAACAATAGTCTAATACACATGTACATGGATCCACATGAAATTAATCATTTAGAAATCGGGTTAGACAGGAATTTAAAGTCCTCAGCATTCAGAAGACTGAACTGAGTATCAGCCCATACCATTAACAGTCCAATTCAACATCGAAAATCCAATTCCTGAACATAAAACCTAGTCTAGTATGTAAAACCAATCTAATATGAACTAAAACACTTGTACAATCAATTAATATGACAAAAATCATTAATTAAACAATTTGAAACTGGAAATGAACTCAGTGTATTAACAGAACAGAAGCATGTATCAGTCTTCATAGAAACTTCAAATTCGAATGTTAAAACACATTAATATGATAGACTAAGGGTTGGTAATTAACATACAATACGTGCACGTGATGTACACTCAAAATCGTGTCCAAAACCTGATACGAACGTGTAAGCCGCACGAACACAACACTGCACTGGACACGCACAGTGGCGAACCCGTGCACATGTCCTAGCTCACACGACACAAGACCATTGGACACGAGACTTTAGGAGTGTCGTGTCAGACACTACCCCTAGCTCCGTGTCCAATATCATGTGTCTACGAAACCTAGAATGGCCGCACGGACACGCGCGTAGCAGGGCAGCCAACCGCGTACGCGCGGAGGCGTGTCCACGGTCCAATACTTCCCCGACACGACACGAAACACGCTCAGACACTAAGAAACTATAAGCGACACTAAAACCTAATTTTCTATTCAAACACAATCAGAAATTAGGATCGAAATGTCCATTGTGGCATTTCGTTGAACACCTAGGTATTCATACTGATACGTGTCTGATACGGACACGTAAAGGGCACGAAACTTTGTAAAACATATTCCTACAGTTAGAGGACACCTAGGGCTTTTTATTCATGCCTATGTTTGTCACGACCCGCTCCCACTTTTTAGGATACGAGTACGTGGCCAAGTCTAGCCTACGCCGCAGCATCGGCGGTAGTACGCTGTCTGGGCTCAATATAAATCTCAAATATAACAAATATCTCTATTTTGCTCATTCACAATAATTATTTTAATTACAATTCCAATGATACATTCAAATTTGCATACAGATACAAACCCGCTATATGTGACTATATATTCTATCTAGAATCTATGGTTGGCCTCCAAGATAGCTCTAACTCCACCCGAAGGAACCCAAAGCAAGAGAGCAAGTCATCGAGAATAGTCATCAAGAATCTGTCAACTGAAAAATAGTTATCCAGTCAGGATTGGAGCAAGATCACCATAACACTACATTACACAATATATTATACAAGCATGAAGGAACGATAAAAGAAATTTAACTGAAGATAAGTATAGGCATAACATTGTATGATAAGAAAGTACCTTTGAGACGTGATAACAATATGAAGGTAGACTTGACATACCACTAAGACATGATGACAATAAGAAGGTAGACTTGACGAAAGAAGAACAATAGACAATAGAGTAACCATAATTAAGTCACGTGTATTGTGTGTTTTAGAATACCAACTTTCAGCATGTAGACGGCTTGGGATATCCGTCAGTCATACGTGTGGTACATGACTGATATTATGCAATCAATGTATAGGGGGTCTGTATTCAATTCGTTGACCACATGCTTACTTGTTGTATTCCCCCGCCCGACTCACTCACAATACATGTCCACTACGATAAACATTAGCAATACGATAAACTGTAATCAATAGAAAACAATGAGTAAGGCATGAACATGTATGTATATCCAACCGATTCTAACTCTCGTGTACAATAGTAATCATGAACAATGACAACAATGAACCATAAGGGAGTAATAGTGAAAAGACGACACGAAGATACATGCAGTATAAAATAAAGGAAACATAGATCATAGTGATACTTGCCTCGGTTTGATTTGAAGCTGACTGGCACGATATTGTCATGTCGACACAGAAATAGTCTCAGAAGTTAAAGCTACGCAAGATGATTTTAGATGATGAGACGAGCCTCTAAAATAAAAACAAAAAATAAAATATTTAGAAAATTATTGAGAAAAATATATGATGTGTACTTTTTCATCAGCGTTCCGAAACTTCAAACGGATCGTGATTCCGATTCCTGGTTCTCCCGAAATCTCGAAAACACCGAAACGTTTCAAATTTCGGACAACTGACACTCCACGAATTTTCTAAAAAAATTAGGTTAGAATTATTTGAAAATAAATTTTATATTCAGAAAATATACCTCGAGACGGTTTCAACAAAAAAAACTGGAGGTCAAACGGAGTCCGGAGTTGGAAGTTATGGCCCTTCGAAGTTGGTAAAACATTTGAAAAGGAAGGCTGAATTTATGACGAATTTAGGGTAATTATGACGAAAAAAGAGAGAAATTTTGGAAAAGAAGGTATGAGAGATAATTTTATTTTATAGGTTCAATATATATAGATAATGGAAAGCAATTAGTGAATTGGGATATGATTAGAACTCAATCAATAAAGATATGATTAGGATTACCAACTAATTTGGATAGGAATATGATTAGTTCAAATAAGAAATAATCTATCTAATACTAGATATGATTCAAATAGGATTAGGATTTCTAACACAAGTCTCTCCATAAATTTAAATCAAATAAATTATTTAAATCCAAATCATATGAATTCAAATCCAAATCTAAATCCAAATCAAATTCAACATAATAATTTTAAGATAAATTTAATGTTTATCAAAGCAATTTAAATCATATAATAGATAAATCGTTAAATCAAATAATATTTCAAATCTAGTTAGATAATTCTTAATGCCATAATTAGTCACCATAAGTATTTTAAATAATGTTTGATGTAATCAAATAAGGTAAAATATATTTTATAAATCTAAATCTTATTCAAAATAAGTTACTAAATCTTTTCATTGCTCCAAAAATAATCATGATTTTCAAACCATTTTCGAAACCGATATTTTTTTTTTTTGAAAATCCAAATATAATAATAAATAACTTTATAATTTCAATAATAAAATTTCAAGAACAAATATTTGTTAAAACTAAATAGGACTTTTAAACCGTTAATTACAAACTACATTTTGAAATGCAAAAAAAAAAAATTAAATATCTTTTACAAAGTTTCAAAAATAAATTACTTTCAAACACAATAAAATAAAATATAAAAAAAATTTGGAGAAACAGGGGTTACAAATCTACCCACCTTAGAAAAATTTCGTCCTCGAAATTTAAGGATGACAGGAAAAATAGGCTTGGTAGGTCAGGTTAAAAGATAGAAAAATTTAAAAAGGAATAATGATCAACGAGATAAAAAATAATATTTTTTTTTTTAATAAGAAGATTGATCAAGAAGGATAGAAGAATGTAGTCAATGGATATAGTTCGAAAGAGTATTACCTACATGACATCTAAGTTATCACTCATCAATCTTATAAATTCGTATCCTCAAGTATATTTAAACAAATTCCTCAAATTCAATATTTTTTTTTAAATCACTAACTCAATTTAATACCGTGATGTAGCAATCATGAATATCATCTTATCAAATTTACAACCCTTAATCAAACTTGATAAATATCTTCAAAATCTAACCTCACAAAACTTTAAATTTCTCAATTTTATTTTAAATTCAAAATTCAACATTTTCATAATCTCCTCAAAAATTTAAATTCCATAAATTTCAAATCATACCTCAATTTTATTGATCAAATCAAAATTATTTCCTTTTAAAATTAAATATTCGACCTTATCAATAATTCATCGATCATATAGAAATTTAAACCTCATAATACCAAAAGCTAAAATTTTTATATTCAACAGTAACCAAATATTCAATTTATCAATCGAGAATTCTATCCATCTTTGATTATAGTCATTTATCAAATCACAATTTCAACTTCATCAAATATGGCATCTCAAAATTAAACGAATATCACCACCTTAATCATGTAGCCTATGTAACAATCTTAACTACCCTTACAATCAATTCAAAATAATTCTATGGGTTACCCACGGTGTACCTAGTCCTAGGCCTAGTCATTTTTTTAAAATCAAATCAACCTAATTATGAATGAGCATCCTAATCGCAGGCTTGCAGTAGTACGACTAATATAGGTACTACCACAAGTTCGCATAATTTTGCGAAAATGGACCTGCATGGGCCACCATAAAAACTTGTCACGACCCGCTCCCACTTTTCAGGATACGAGTACGTGGCCAAGTCCAGCCTACGCCGCAGCATCGGCGGTAGTACGCTGTCTGGGCTCAATATAAATCTCAAATATAACAAATATCTCTATTTTGCTCATTCACAATAATTATTTTAATTACAATTCCAATGATACATTCAAATTTGCATACAGATACAAACCCGCTATATGTGACTATATATTCTATCTAGAATCTATGGTTGGCCTCCAAGATAGCTCTAACTCCACCCGAAGGAACCCAAAGCAAGAGAGCAAGTCATCGAGAATAGTCATCAAGAATCTGTCAACTGAAAAATAGTTATACAGTCAGGATTGGAGCAAGATCACCATAACACTACATTACACAATATATTATACAAGCATGAAGGAACGATAAAAGAAATTTAACTGAAGATAAGTATAGGCATGACATTGTATGATAAGAAAGTACCTTTGAGACGTGATAACAATATGAAGGTAGACTTGACATACCACTAAGACATGATGACAATAAGAAGGTAGACTTGACGAAAGAAGAACAATAGACAATAGAGTAACCATAATTAAGTCACGTGTACTGTGTGTTTTAGAATACCAACTTTCAGCATGTAGACGGCTTGGGATATCCGTCAGTCATACGTGTGGTGCATGACTGATATTATGCAATCAATGTATAGGGGGTCTGTATTCAATTCGTTGACCACATGCTTACTTGTTGTATTCCCCCGCCCGACTCACTCACAATACATGTCCACTACGATAAACATTAGCAATACGATAAACTGTAATCAATAGAAAACAATGAGTAAGGCATGAACATGTATGTATATCCAACCGATTCTAACTCTCGTGTACAATAGTAATCATGAACAATGACAACAATGAACCATAAGGGAGTAATAGTGAAAAGACGACACGAAGATACATGCAGTATAAAATAAAGGAAACATAGATCATAGTGATACTTGCCTCGGTTTGATTTGAAGCTGACTAGCACGATATTGTCATGTCGACACAGAAATAGTCTCAGAAGTTAAAGCTACGCAAGATGATTTTAGATGATGAGACGAGCCTCTAAAATAAAAACAAAAAATAAAATATTTGGAAAATTATTGAGAAAAATATATGATGTGTACTTTTTCATCAGCGTTCTGAAACTTCAAACGGATCGTGATTCCGATTCCTGGTTCTCCCGAAATTTCGAAAACACCGAAACGTTTCAAATTTTGGACAACTGACACTCCACGAATTTTCTAAAAAATTAGGTTAGAATTATTTGAAAATAAATTTTATATTCAGAAAATATACCTCGAGACGGTTTCAACAAAAAAAACTGGAGGTCAAACGGAGTCCGGAGTTGGAAGTTATGGCCCTTCGAAGTTGGTAAAATATTTGAAAAGGAAGGCTGAATTTATGACGAATTTAGGGTAATTATGACGAAAAAAGAGAGAAATTTTGGAAAAGAAGGTATGAGAGATAATTTTATTTTATAGGTTCAATATATATAGATAATGGAAAGCAATTAGTGAATTGGGATATGATTAGAACTCAATCAATAAAGATATAATTAGGATTACCAACTAATTTGGATAGAAATATGATTAGTTCAAATAAGAAATAATCTATCTAATACTAGATATGATTCAAATAGGATTAGGATTTCTAACACAAGTCTCTCCATAAATTTAAATCAAATAAATTATTTAAATCCAAATCATATGAATTCAAATCCAAATCTAAATCCAAATCAAATTCAACATAATAATTTTAAGATAAATTTAATGTTTATCAAAGCAATTTAAATCATATAATAGATAAATCGTTAAATCAAATAATATTTCAAATCTAGTTAGATAATTCTTAATGCCATAATTAGTCACCATAAGTATTTTAAATAATGTTTGATGTAATCAAATAAGGTAAAATATATTTTATAAATCTAAATCTTATTCAAAATAAGTTACTAAATCTTTTCATTGCTCCAAAAATAATCATGATTTTCAAACCATTTTCGAAACCGATATTTTTTTTTTTGAAAATCCAAATATAATAATAAATAACTTTATAATTTCAATAATAAAATTTCAAGAACAAATATTTGTTAAAACTAAATAGGACTTTTAAACCGTTAATTACAAACTACATTTTGAAATGCAAAAAAAAATTAAATATCTTTTACAAAGTTTCAAAAATAAATTACTTTCAAACACAATAAAATAAAATATAAAAAAAATTTGGAGAAAC
This sequence comes from Iris pallida, assembly GCA_029216955.1. NCBI lineage: Eukaryota > Viridiplantae > Streptophyta > Magnoliopsida > Asparagales > Iridaceae > Iris > Iris pallida. Next base: position 4,928,736 of record JANAVB010005596.1, on the reverse strand, counting down.
AGGGGTTACAATATTGACACAAAGTCACAGTCAACCAAATATTGATAACCTTGACTAAATAATACTTGTAATAATTCAATACGACACACGACGTCTACATCAAGCTCAAGTCAGACGACAGCTCAGTCTGTGCAATACAATTGTATATGAGTCTGTATTTTATACTTTTATTGAGTCTAGACTGTTGTAAACTGTGTCATGCTGAGCTCTTGAGACTTTACCTACAGCCTACCCAAAAAAATCTATAAGCTCCACCATCCAGAAATAAGCCCATTCACCCTTAGAACCATTCTGTGCTCTGGAGACAGAGTTCGGGCCGAACTCTGCCTCCACACAGAGTTCGAGCCGAACTCTGTCCCCTAAAAATCAGCACCCTAAAATTTAGGGTTAGCTGGTTGCAAGTTGTCCAACGGCCAAATATTTGAAATTTTTTACCCGAATTCTGGCCGAATTCTGCCTACAAAAATCCTATAAATAGGCCAAAAATTCTCTCATTTCAAATCATCCAATCTTCTCTTCTCTTCTCTCTTAAGCTCAATATAATCCATACCCTTTCCATCTACTAGCCACAAGCTTCCTAAGTCTCGAGTGCTCAGCATCTCTCAGTTAGGAGTCTTGTGCAAGAGTTGAAGAAGTTGCTTGAAAAATTCCAAGCAATCGCCACTGCGATCCTTTGTAAGAAGTTGACGTGCTCTTCTGAAGAAAAAGCACGGGTTGTAAACTACTATTTCACAAATAGTAGATTTAATCCTGAGCTAGAGTTCTCAGGCCTGGACTAGTCCTCCACGAGGGAAACCAGGTTAAAATCGGCTGTGTTTGCGTATGCTTTCTTGCTCTCTATTTACTTTCCGCATTTACTCTGATTATTTATAGATTATGAAAGAGTTAATTTTTTAATTGGTTATTTTCTATATAAACTCTATTCACCCCCCTCTAGAGTTGCCATCTGTTCTTCAATTGGTATCAGAGCTCTGTTCTCTTTACAAGGACTAACAACCTAAGAGCTGATCCATGGCAACCACACAATCCTTGATTTCCAATCATGGTGAAGGGCAGTCCACTCATTGGCCTCCCCTATTTGATGGAACTAACTACACATATTGGAAAACAAGGATGAGCTTCTATCTCAAGTCGCTAGACTTTGACCTATGGACTATCGTCACTGACGGTTACAAAAAGCCCGCCAGGATAGTTGTCGATGGTGATCTCATTGAGAAACCACACGACAAATATTCTGTCGAAGAGAAGAAACAGACAAGTCTAGACGCTAGAGCTATTAATGCTTTATTCTGTGCTATAGACAGGAATGAGTTCAACAAGGTCTCAACATGCACCACCGCTCATGAAGTATAGAGACTTCTAGAAGTGACGCATGAAGGAACCACACAAGTCAAGGAATCTAAGATAAGCCGTCTCACTCAAGAATACGAGGCTTTTACGTTGAAGCCAAATGAGACGATCACTCAAATGTTTACAAGATTCCTCGACATCATCAATCCTCTATCCTCGCTCGGCAAGCAATACTCTAATCACAAGAAGATTCACAAGCTACTTAGGGGGCTACCAAAGATTTGGAACCCTAAGGTGACAGCCATCATAGAAGGGAACGATCTCACAACCATATCCATGGAGACCTTGATGGGAAAGCTAATGACTCATGAGCTTGACCTCACGGACTTCGAAGAGCCTGCTCCTAAGGCTAAAGAGATCGCACTCAAAGCTCACCGACGAAGGGCTGATCACGATGAGACGGAAGACGACAACTCGGATGATGATGATCAAGCTCTCATGGTTCGCAACTTCAAGAAATTCCTTCGCTTCAATCAAAGAAAGAAGGAACCACAAGAAGATGGCAGAGAAGAGCCAACCTGCTACGGTTGCAAGAAGACTGGACACGTCCGAAAAGACTGTCCATTCTTGAAGAAGAGCAACCGCTATGAAAAGCCATACAAGAAGACCTCTTCAAAGAAATATGCCAACACATGCATTTGGCATGAAAGCGAAGCTAGTGACTCCGAAGAAGAAAAGGACTCTCCTCAAGATACAGCAAATGTGTGCCTAATGGCAACATCCAACAAGGTATCTAACGAAACTCTAGATGACTTCTCTTTTGATAAACTTGGCGATGCCTTCACCGATTTACTCAATGATCACAAAAAGGTCATTGGTAAATACAAACATGCCAAGGATAAAATCAAAAGTCTTGAAGTCGAAATATAAAGACTTTCTCTATTACTTGATAACATTAGAGACACCTCACCCACGGATGTCACAGATGAGGTATCCAAGCTTAAAACAATCTTACATGATGCCGAAGCACGTATTGAGCAACAAACATAAGAAATCACAACACTCAACACGATGCTTGCTGAAGAAAAGAGTAGACACAAGATCTCCATGACTAAGATATATGGTTTAAACATTAAGGTTGATGAACTGCAAGCTGTTTCTAAGAGATTAGAAACTAAATTGGAAAAACAGGTTGCTCAACCTCAAACCCAATCACATGAGCACAACACTACTCATACTAGCCAACCACGTCATCCACATACAGCACGTAACCATGCTTTCATATATACACACTTCCATAAAGCACACAAACCACGTGCACGTAAGAATAATCCTCATATATTACACAATCATCATGCTACACTTAGATACAATCATCACAATGCTGCACAAAGATCGTGATAAGATCTTCGCGTTCTGTTCCTTCTCCATCTTGCTCTTCGTTCCCTTCGATCGTGCGCTATTTCTAATTTCGAGGACGAAATTCTTATAAGTTGGGTAGGATGTAAACCCCCAAAATTTTTGTGAATTTTTATTAATATTTATTTTGGCTTAAATTAAATTTTTGGTATTCTAAATTAGTTTTGTAAATTTATTCATCTATTTTTGTTGTTTAGTAATAATAGATATTTCTATATAAAATGTATATATAAAATCCCATTTTATATATATATATATATATATATATATATATATATATATATATATATATATATATATATATATATATATATATATATATATATATATATATATACGAAACATTTATTTTTATATATTATTAGAGTTAAGAATTTTTCCCAAGTATTTTAAAGATTAAATATAAAGAATATTTTCTAGATAATAAAAACAAAATATTCCTTGATTATAACATATATTTATAATCTTTTTCTAAATCATTTTAGTATACCTTTTGAATACTAGGATGTATATATAGGTGTATATTAAATATTAGAGGATCATATATAGATAGATATTGGTTATTCATATATTAGATATTATATTATATTACATTTACCTATATCTATATATAGTAATTTGTTTTTATGCTTAAGAAAAAAAAAGAGAAAACAAAAAAAAAAACCGCTACTGTACCTTTCTTCTAGGGCCGAGCCACCTGCGCGCGGAAGTACTTTGTACTCACGTTAGCTTCTTTTAAAAAAAAGGAAAAGAAAAAAAAATGTATACACCCACCCACCTAAAGTGGGCGGGCCCCCCCAACTCTTAATTGCTTGCTGCTATACGTGCAAGCTCACATAACTAATCCCCAACCCGTGGGAATTTCCTAGTGTTAAACCTATTAGTATTAGGTTTTGTTAGATGTTGATATAAATACATCTTTTTCCACGAACCTCAAAATCCTAATCTTCCAAAACGAAAGTTGGGGCTGATCATACCCTCTTCGCCTACGAGTTCGTTGCACCAGCGACGGAGTTTTGTGCGCGACGAACGGAGCATCGGAAGTCAGCCCCGCGTCACCCACGGAGCAGTTTTCCCATTCAAGGTACCCTACTTCCCTACGACGTAACTTTTTACTCGTAGCACCGATTTTCGATCCGTAAAATTTTCTGGAGAGTAGACTTGACCCTCTTCGAGATCCTCCAGATGGATTTTGAAACAACACATCGACTTGCTCGAAAAATCGAGACGAAGTTGAAGAAAAACCTATTTTCTGTAATACTAAAAACTGTTTTAAAACGACAACTTGTCGGCCAAATTTCTTGTTGTACGTTAAAGATTTGTAGAGACTAATCTAAAACAGTAAAATACAACATAACCGAGATCGCAACGCATCTTCGGGATCGTTGTTTCGATTAACATGTAAGAAATAAACTAATGTTGAAGTTAGAGAAAAACATGTGTTAATTTATATAAAATTTCTGAAATTTCTCGATACGACGTGCGCCCCGACAAACCGGGCGACGTGGTCGCGCACGATATGCATCGAAAGGCGCGTATGGACGTTGCTGACATGTGGGAACTGACGGAACTCAGTTTCATCGCGTGTGCGCGACGAAATCAACGCGTATCCGTCGAGATACCCCCGTATCGGTATTTTGCAAACTTGCCCATAACTTCGTGTACAGTCGTCGAATCGAGACGAAACTTACGCCAACAGGTCCGAATCAAAATTCTGGTCCTGTGTGCCAAGTTTGGTTCGATTCTGAGAAGGTCGAATCGGAATCCCTTTTGGCGGGCCCGCGACCCACTCAAACGGACGATTTTGTGCACGGCTCATCGGAATCCAAAACTGGACATATCGTTGAGTTCCTCTCCTCAAACTGAATTTGTAGACATATAGTTTGACGACTTTAGAGACCGTAGATTTTGGCAAGCATTTCGGTGCAAAGCGGGTCCAACGGCGGACATCGTTTTGATCTGAAATTACGATTTTGCCCCTGTTCCAGAATTGAACTTTTGGACAGGCATTTTCTAGGTATATCTTCTTCACCGAGATCATTTTTGATGTTTGTTTCAGCGTCTGGAGTCATCTGTGATTTGTGAGTTTTGGTGCTGACACTTGCTACTCTTGGATTGCCCTTCTCGCGCCACAGGCAAGTATACCTTGCTATGATTTCTGATTATGCATATATATTTTAGTATGTTTACTTATTTATTTTTTATTCATTTGTTTAAATTGCGCGTCCAAGTCACACTTGGGTGCAAGCGACTATATTAGTCGTTCTTTTCGTTTCTTTCCTTTATTTATGCATATCGACCTAGAGTTAAGAGACGACCTCCTGTGTATGAAGTATTCTATGCTTCATTGGCCCTGACACTTGTGTATCACGAGTTACGAGTCTCATATAGATCTCGGACGTACGTATCGACTGGCCAGCGGTGCGCACATGTCGTGCGATAGGCAATAACTGCTAATAGTTATGGTTGTCTAGAAGACTTAGCAGTTATTGGAAATGTCGTGATGTGGATACAGCACGAGTAGTGCATGGGGAGGGTGAAGACAGTTACTAGGCGCAGGGGCTTTCACACATTTACTTTTCTCTAGCTGCCATTGGTGACTCAGTCGAGTGCTAATGGGTCGTGCATTTACTTTCCTCTAGCTGCCGTTAGTGACTCACCCAAGACCTAGTGGCCGTGCATTTATTTACTTTCCTCTAGATGCCACTAGTGCCTTGGTTGAAATGCTAACGCGCCGTGTTTCTAGCTTCAGAAGGCCCCTGTATGGAACGTTGTCTTCTAAGTGCATATTCACATAGATGGTTAGAGAGCCCAGTTGTTATTTACATTTCAGTTATTGTAGCATGTTTTTCTGTATCTTGTTACGTCCCTCTGAGGACCTGGTGATCTCTCCAGGATTAGACGAGCAGGACTATCCCGAGGAGTACGGTGCAGCATTGGATCCATCATACGTCGGTGACCGGGCATCTCATGCTCATACTTAGTTTTTATTCTTTATTATCTGCGACCATGTATTGGACATCTTTTACATTTCCTTTCTTGCTATTTGAGGAGGTTGGACTCCATTTTAGTTGAGACTATTTTCATAGCTGTTTGGAGTGGGTATGTCCACCCGACTATATTTTTGACATCATCATTTATCTCATTAGTGGACTTTATTATATTCTCTATGTTGTGCTGTGGATGATATTTAGTTATTATATTGTGGCTTATCATATTTATCATTACAGCTTATGTACCAATATGGAGATTACCACATATTGGTGTATTCTTCGTATAAGTACAGCTGGCATGTCTACGTACTTAGTCCTACGTATATTGGGACTGGGGCGTTACATGTTTTTGTGGTGGCCCATACAGGTCAAGATAAATTGTTTGGTTACTTTACCGTACCAAGCAAGCCTGCATATAGGAATAGAGTTTAGAAATCTCATCCACATGCTTAATCACCATCCTTGAGTTCAAATTTCGAATTCTCGTTTGACTGCTTGTCTTGCATCTAGCTTGATCTTGTTCTAACGTAATCTCTATTTTCGTGCCAATAGGATGAATCTTCGTAGTGGTCGCACTACTCCTCTTGCCATTACCGATGGGAACCCCACTGCCCAAGAAGGACCAGTGAGTCAGCCACCCATGTCCCCTACCACTCCAGCACCATCCGGACTGCAGCCTGTGATGACACCACCCACTACTCAACAGCAATCCCCGGAGCCCCAAGTGGGATAGACAGGCCCCGAAAACCCTATATCTCAAGAAGAGTACCTGCCACCCCCCGCCACCCTATCCACCTCAGTTTCCACAACAGATTCCACCCCCATATCCACCTCAATATCTACCTCCCTATCCACCACAACAGCCTCCACAACATCTACCATCATATCCACCACAGCAGCCTCCACAGCATCCACCATCATATCCACCCCAGTATCCTTCGCAGTATCCGCCCCAATACCCTCCACACTACCCCCATCCATATCCTTCATATCCCCCGCAGTACGGACCACAGTTTGTGCCTCAGATGCCATACATGCTTCTGCAGCAGCCCATGCCTCAGGTTGGTGGGACTACTACCGACCAGATCCTCCAGAGCTTAGTACAGGCTCAGATGCAGCAGAGTGAGACTATTAGGAGGAGTTTGGAGACAGCACTGACCCGAGCACCCCAAGCCTCTGTGGGTACTATCGATGGGTTCCGCAACATGAATCCCCCGTACTTCAAAGGCACTGAAGACGTCATAGGAATTACCAATTGGCTAGTGAAGACAGAAAATCTCCTGAAGGCTTCAGAGTTATCCGCAGATTTATGGATGACGGAAGTGAAGTTACAGTTGGAAGGGAATGCTTATGATTGGTGGGCCACGGAGGAGAGACGACTAGGACTCAATCAAACATGGGAGGAGTTTAAAGAGCTATTCAATAAGAAGTATTTCTCTGACACTGCCAAGGATGCACTTTATGACCAGTTCCTACACTTAGAGCAAGGAAGCATGACAGTTGATGAATATGATGCCGAGTTCAGTCGGTTGAGTCGTTTTGCTCCCAGATTAGTTTCGACGGAGTTGGAGAAGGCCAAGAGGTTTCATAGAGGCTTGAGCATAGAGCTGCAGAGATACACTAGTTCGGAGTCGCGAGTTTTACAGGCAGCCGTCTTGGTAGAGGTTAGGACTCAGGAGGCAATAAACAAAAAGACACTGTAGGCCTCAAAAATGAAAGTCACGCTGAGTTGATCAAGTCAAAGTCTAAAAGTCATGCTGAGTTGATCAAGATAATGTTTAAAAGTTACGTTGGGTTCTACCAGACTATTTCTTCAAATGTACGCAGAGACAGCTCATCATTTGTCAGAGCGTCATTATGACTGACAGCACGACAGTCAAAGAATGTCTCCTCGTATGCCACGTATGCACGGGACTCGAGAGATCTCAGCCGACTATTGCATGACTTTCGAAATTTCCTTCAACAAGACTCAGCCTTCACCAAGTTGGCGTGCTAAAAAGACCTTATTGTCATTTAATGTGATTGACAAGGCAATCAAATGTCAGAGATTTTGTGTCAGTCGAGGCACGTCGAATTAAGACAGCTGGCAGTTCTGACTCAAGTCTGCGTGTATTTTGAACTTCTATGTTCCTTCCTCAAGCTTGCGTGAATTCTGAGCTTTCTGCTTCCAGTTAGCGTGTATTCTGAAGTTTTTTTGCCCCAAGTCTGCGTGGATTTCATCTTCAACCGAGTCTGCGTGGATTTCATCCTCAACCGAGTCTGCGTAGATTTCTTCTTCAACAAGTCTGCGTAGATTTCATCCTCAACAAGGCTGCGTGGATTTCATCCTCAACAAGGCTGCGTGGATTTCGTCTTCAACAAGTCTGCGTGGATTTCATCAAATTGGAGTACGTGCACCCATGCCACCGATCTCTCGCCAGCGTGTCCTGTAACTTGCACACGACTCATGCACGATTGCCATGTGTCCAACAGTTACAGGCCACGTCCAGTAACTGCTCATAATCTTACATATGTTAAATCCTGCGTGATTTTTAACTATGCACAGGTTGTGAAGACAGTTATCTTTTCAGTTATTTTTGACTCTATAAATAGAGTTCTTTTCTCATTCATTGGACAGATACATTGCTATCTAAATTGCTGTAAAATTCTTGAGAGCTTTTCTTCTTTGTATCGTCCAAGGGATAAAGCGATCGTCTTCTAGATCGGATTCCTACAGTTGTAATTTTCCCAGAAACACAATAAATAAAATGAATTTATTTATGGAAAACAAATTGGCGACTCTGCTGGGGAAAACCATCTCCTCTTCTGAGATGGCAACAACTCAATGCGATACTTCGTCAGTCGGCTCGACGAAGAAGGTGATATCGATCCAATTCGATCAACTCGCCTATGAAGAAATGCAGCAGGCTAAGGGTGGCAAGCACACTTCAGCCTCCATTACCACTGCCAAGTCGAAGGGACGATCTGTCTATGTCCCTAAGAATCTGTTGGCAACTAATGGTGAAGTTTCTGCCACAGTGTCTACTCCTAACACTGGCAAGAACACTACTGCAAGCACACACACTCTTGTGGGCTCGAAGACGACAGCAATCAAAAGTCATGCTGACAGCATTGGCTCCTTAGCCAAGCCTGTTCCAGCGTGCAATTTCAAAGTCAAAAGTCACGCTGACAACACTGGCTCCTTAGCCAAATCTGTTCCAGCGTGCAATCTCAAAATCAAAAATCACGCTGACAGTACTGGCTCCTTAGCCAAATCTGTTCCAGCGTGTATTTCTAAATCCAAAAGTCACGCTAATAGCACTGGTTCTTTAACCAAGTCTGTTTTAGCGTGTATTCAGTATACATCATCTAAGAAGAATAGTTCTTTAGCTATCTCTTCTTCCTTGCCAACTCCTACTAAACTGGGGGTGGTCTTGCTAAAGCTCCTTCACAAATGGCACACAAAGTCCCTTCGAAAAGAAACAACTCTTTAGTTGTTTCTTCTGCTCCTGTAGTATTTACTTCAGGAACAGCTTTGACTGACAGTTTTGTTAGTCAAGGAAAAGGAGATGGTCTTTTGACTACTCTTCATTCTGGACATTCTATGTTTCAAAACTTGAATAAGTCTAAGAAGATACATTTCTTAATGTCTTCTTCTACGACTTCTTCAAACTGGGCACAGAATTTGTCTATAAAAGAGGTTACCAAATCCTAATCAAGGGGGTGGTTCAACTCTTCCTTCTCTGCAAATATCCAAATCAATGGAAGGAAAACTCCAAGTATCAAAAACTAATGTTTTACCTCCAACTGATCTAAGAACAAAACTTAATCAAACCCGTTTGGGAAGCACTTCTGGTGTCAAAAAACTATACCAATCGGGAACAAAAGCAAGAGATCCAGATGCAGAGTATGCTAGAAATTATGTGGCTCAGATTAATCACTCTCTATATAATCAAGAGCCATCAAGACCCAAGAACCGGAGATATACTCCTAAAAATACACAAAGAATGTTCTCTGATGTACCTCAATCTTTACAGACAGATTTACGAGAACATCTTCAACAGAAGAGAAGGAATAATTCTGTGTCAATGGATCGTGACCATGCTGAATGTGAATTCCAGCCAAAAGTCATAATTCAATGCAGATGTCAATCAATGGATCATGACCATGCTGAATGTGACTTCCAGCCAAGAGTCATAATGCAATGCAGATGTCAAAATAAACGACAATCTGCCTTCAATCGAATTTAGTGTGAACCTATGCCTGATGAAGATGAACCTCTGTTTGCTTCTGTCAACATGACCTCTCAGGATACTGGGGGTAGCACTGATAGTCCAGATGGAGTATATAGAGGCACCAGATCAAGAGTCATGGCTTCTAATCAAAGGACTTTGATTTCTGAAGATGATTCTGAATTTCTTGGAGAATCTAACTTTCCACCTCTTCCTACTGGGGGTAGTTCTCCTACAAATGACTTTGATACACAAAGTAATGATTCAGAACATACAACATCCACCAGTTCATCAATAATCCCTCGTACAGTCACAACCTATATGGTCGATGGGAATACTGATGAACCTTCTTCTTCCATGACTCCTCAAGAACAAAGAATTGCTTCTTTATAACAGCAAATAAAGTCTATGGCTGACACTATGAAATCGATGTATGAACTCATGGCAACCCAGATGCAAAATCAGCAGACTGTACCTGAAGCAATACCAATTGACACTGGTGCAAGTCCAGTACAGATTCCTCCAGCAGTACAATCCAATACTCCTGGACAAGCTCAACCAGTTCCTAGTCACTCGAGAGCTGGGGGTAGTGCTTATAATGCTGTCCCTCCACCTAATTATTCTCTACAAGCTACAACTCCACAATCTTCCAGAGTTGTTACTGAAGAATTGAGGAATCTCCGAACTCAATTTGAGGCATTCAAACAGAAGGATGGTTTGCAAAGGTTAGGTATCAAGCAACCTTACCCGATAGAATGGAAGCAAGTATCTTATCCTCCTAAATATAAGCCTCCTACTATCTCATTCTATGATGGAACCACTTCTCCGAGTCAATTCATCAATCACTTTGAAGTGATGACTGGCCAGCTACAACCAAGTGACGCCCTCCTTACTCGGGTGTTTGTCGGATGTCTCAAGGGAATAACTTATGACTGGTATAGAAGTCTCCCAGATGGGTGCATTACCTCATTTGCCGGTTTCAAACAAATATTTCTTGAACGATTCTATGAAGGGCTCAATGACATGACTATGTCTGCTCTTATTAGAATCAAGCAGAAGAATAATGAAATTGTTGAGGATTTCATTGAACGGTTTCGAAGAGAAGCTCTGAAGATGCCTCTTGGAACTCCTGATGCTGTTACTATTGACACATGCAAATCAAATCTGTTGCCAATCATCAGCATGTGGACAGGATCTACTCAATTTCAAGATTGGCCTTCTTTCATAGTGAGTGCCAAAGCCGCAAAAATTAGTGCTGAAACCTTCAAAGGTTTAGGAGTGCAGATGACTCCTAAAGAAACAGGTCAGAATGCCAACAATAATGCTAAATCCAATACTCGCAAGGGTAAAGAAACTCTTGAAGTTAATCTTCAGAGTAAAGATGCATCGACTGTTCAAACTCCTCCTGCTTCTACAACTCAACAACCAAGAGCACCTCACCCCAAAGAAGAATATTCTTTTGATGACGATGATGTCCTTGGTATCTTTGAATGTCTGCTGAAAGGTAATAAAATGCAATTACCTGAAATCAAGAAACCCGATGAAGCTGGTAAGACAGATCATCCTAAATACTGTCCGTACCACAGAATATTGGGTCACACAATTCGTACATGTTATGTACTGAAAGGAAAGATCCAGGAAATGATCAAATCTGGAGCTATCTCTCTTACTCCGAAAGAGAAGACCGTTACCTCTAACGTCGTCTCTATGCAATTCGAAGATTTCCCTCCTCAACTCCTTGAAAGCGGGATCGTTCCTATTCCCAAGGCAACTCTTGAAATAGTGAATATTCCTCCTCCACAGTCTGAAGATCTGGTACCAATCACTCTGGTAACAGGAGAAATCATATGGATTCATCCTGATTTAGTGGCAGATTTTGAGTCTCCTCCTCTTCAAAAGACTACTTCCCGAAAATCTAAGAAGACTGGAAAAACTAAGTCATGTCATATGACTTCTCTCGGATCTACTCCCGACACAGAACCAAAAGAGAAAGCAGAAGCACTTGCTGGTGCTACTAGAACAGGGAAACCTTATCTAAAGGATTATTTTAAGAGTCCTGAAGATACTCCTGATGTCTCTCCAACTGACAAAGATGCTTCCAATGTTCCTCTTGAAGAAGAACCATCCACTGCACCTGTTCCTTCAACTATGCCGGTTGTACCCACTCCTTCCAAGCCTACAGCTCTTAAGAAAGACAAACAACAGGCTCGATTTGATAAGCCAATCAAGAAGTCCCCTCCTCTTGGGCTTCAGAAGCCTTATAACTTCGACATTCTAGCTCAACTTGCTAGTACTCCAGCAAGAATGTCTCTCTTTGAACTTCTACGTCTTTCTAAAGAGACTCGGGAGACATTAAGTGAGGCACTTCTTCAGGCTGACTCTTGTCTTGCACAATTAAAGAAGCCAGATAAAGAGCCTATTACTTGCTTACATTGCAACAGTGTATTAGAGATTATCCCAAATATCACCTTTACACAAGATGACATGCTACTGGAGAATAATCTACATGATCGGCCTCTCTACTTTATCGGTTATATCGATACGATGAAGATAGATCGTATCCTCATTGATCCAGGGTCTGCTATAAGCATAATGCCAAAGAGTCTGTTGGATGAATTAAAAATCCCTCTTCACAAGCTTTCCAAGACGGTTACTACTATCTTGGGATTCAATCAAAGCCAAAGCGAGCCTTTGGGAAAGATTCATCTGAAACTTCAGATAGGCGATTTCAGATCCAAAGTCACTTTCTATGTAATCGAAATCGTGGGATCTTATAATCTTCTTCTGGGAAGACCCTTCCTTCATGAAAATAATGTGGTACCTTCTACTCTTCATCAATGTTTTAAATACATTGACAGTAATGGAAATGTACAAAAGGAAGTTGCTGATATAAATCCTTTCCGTGGGGTTGAAGCATATTTCAATGATTCCCGGATGTACAAAGAAGAGTATACAAGGGTAATACAAGCTATGGAGAAAGAGGACTCGCAAAGTGAAACCTTGACAATTCCTGTTAAAGGTCGAACTACTCAGCAACAGTCTCCTAAATCCTCTGGAGAAGGCCCCTTCATTATTCCAGTGAGTGGACGGATCTCTCCATCACCTCAGTCATCTGCTCAAGATACACTGATCATTCCTGTCAGTGGGCGTACTACAGTTCTTGTATCTTCATATATAAAACAGGATACTCTGGTAATCCCAGTTGGAGGGCGGACTACTCTTCCATCTCAGGCTGCAAGGGAGCTCACCTCTTCTGAGCTATTTGTTATCGATCTTAATCGAAACAAAACTTCTTCTTGTTCTTCTTCTCCCCCTTTAGTCATTGATTTGGCTAAGATGTCTAAGGCTCAGCCTTCTCCTGATGTAAATATTGCTACTTTTGAGTTTAATGAAAAGTCTCCATCTTTGCAGTATATTGATGTGTGTAATCATGTTCATAGTTATTTGCATTTGTTAGATGACTTGAGAACAATAACTATAGGAGTTGTACAGACTTTTCATACGGGGGTATCCCTAGAAGTAGCACAAACTTCATACTTTCTAGTTTCTAGTAGAAAACCAGGAGACATTCCAATAGTCTTCTACAAAGGGCCCCAGAATCCTTCTAATCCAGAAGACGATGACAAAGACGATGATATTGGAAGGTTACAATTACGTCGTTATAGTCAGCAATCTAAAGACATTATCAAAAATATGGGCTATGACTTCAGAACTGGCCTCAGTGATGGAAGAGGTAGAAAAATGCATGTCCGGATTCCTCCTCTGAAATATGAAAGGACAAAATACGGATTGGGTTATATTGCTCCCACTTCCTTTATCAATACTATCCATGAAGATCCCGAATCTGACGAAGATAAGAGATCTGATTCTTCTAGTACCACTTTCTGGGATTCTGATACAAGTATTGGTGACTTCCACCGCAATATTCTGTCTTCCAACATGGTCTCCGTTGACGGTTCTGAAGAAGATGATAAAAACGAAGACGAATTTGAAATCTCACCTGAATCAGAATAATGGGTCCAAAGGTTAGATAATCAATGGGAGTTTCGATTCGAGCAAAAAGAACCTCCGACTGAAGACAAACTCGTCCAAATAGATGTTGGTGAAGAAGGATCCCCCAAACCAATATTTATTAGTGAGAGTCTTTCAGAAACTGATAAGCAAGACATGATCAAACTTATTCATGAATATATCATGCCAGGACTTGATCCGCAGATTGCAACTCATAAACTCAATATCATGCCGAATGCTAAACCGGTCAAACAACAACAGCGACAATTTCGTCCAGATATTATGGATGAAATTGAAGCTGAAGTCAATAAACTCATGGCCTCTGGGTTTATCAGAGAGGAACAACATTCCGATTGGGTGGCTAACATAGTTCATGTCCTTAAAAAGACTGGCAAGATCAGAGTATGCATAGACTACCGCGATCTCAATGCGGCATGTCCTAAAGACGAGTTTCCTCTACCAATCACCGATGTCATGATCGATAATACCTGTGGATTTGAACGGATGTCATTCATGGACGGGTATTCCGGGTACAATCAGATTAAAATATTTCCAGATGACGAAAAACACACTTCTTTCAGAACGCCGATCGGTACATACTTTTATACAGTGATGCCATTCGGTCTCAAGAATGCAGGGGCAACTTATCAACGAGCTATGAGCACTATATTCCGTGAACATTTGCGAAAAACAGTCGAATGCTATGTTGATGATATTGCAGTCAAAAGTCGACAAAAGGAGGATCACATCCAAGATTTGAAGACTATTTTTGATCTAATGCGTAAGCATCAATTAAAGATGAACCCTACTAAGTCCTTCTTAAGCGTCTCTAGTGGCAAATTTCTCGACTTCGTCATTACCTCTAAAGGTATACACGTGGATCCTGAGAAGATCAAAGCCATCCAAGAGATGCGTCCTCCACGCACCTTAAAAGAGCTACAAGGATTTCAAGGAAGGATCGCTTATATCAGGAGATTCATCTCTAATTTATCAGGACGCTGCAGACCATTCAATAAACTCATGAAGAAAGGTATTTCTTTTGTCTGGAATGATGAATGTCAGAAAGCATTCGATGATATAAAGCAATATCTGATGAGCCCACCAGTATTGGTACCTCATGTCTCAGGAATTCCATTCCTCTTATATACTCGAGCAATGAGTCATTCATTGGGTGCATTACTTGCTCAAAAGAATAAAAATGGTCATGAACAAGCCATTTACTATCTCAGTCGTACCATGACCGGAGCTGAACCTCGATATTCACCGGTCGAAAAAGAATGTCTAGCCTTGATATTCGCTGTCCAAAAGACACGACATTATATCATTGGCCAGACCATTCATGTCATTTCTAGGATCAATCCTATACGGGTCATGATGAAGAAACCAAGTGTTTTAAATTCTCGATTGGCTAACTGGAGAATCTTACTTGCTCAGTATGACATGCATTATATCCCTCAGAAATCAGTCAAAGGACAAGCTTTAGCTGATCTCTCGCATGCGTAGATTTCATCAAATTGGAGTACGTGGCAGCCATGCCACCGATCTCTCACCTGCGTATCCTGTAACTTGTACACGACTCATGCACGATTGCCATATGTCCAACAGTTACAGGCCACGTCCAGTAACTGCTCATAATCTTGCGTATGTTAAATCCTGCGTGATTTTCAACTATACACAGGTTGTGAAGACAGTTATCTTTTCAGTTATTTTTGACTCTATAAATAGAGTTCTTTTCTCATTCATTGTACAGATACATTGCTATCTAAATTGCTGTAAAATTCTTGAGAGCTTTTCTTCTTCGCATTGTCCAAGGGATAAAGCGATCATCTTCTAGATCGGATTCCTACAGTTGTAATTTTCCCAGAAACACAATAAATAAAGTGAATTTATTTATGGAAAACAAATTGGCGACTCTGCTCAGAATTCACGCAAGCTTGAGGAAGGAACATAGAAGTTCAAAATACACGCATACTTGAGTCAGAACTGCCAGCTGTTTTGATTCGACGTACCTCGACTGACACAAAATCTCTGACATTTGATTGCCTTGTCAGTCGCATTAAATGACAATAAGGTCTTTTTGGCACGCCAACTTGGTGAAGGCTGAGTCTTGTTGAAGAAGATTTCGAAAATCACGCAATAGTCGGCTGAGATCTCTCGTATCTCGTGCATACGTGGCATACGAGGAGACATTCTTCGACTGCCGTACTGTCAGTCGTGATGACACTCTGACAAATGATGAGTTGTCTCTGCGTACATTTGAAGAAATAGTCTGGTAGAACCCAGCGTAACTTTTAAACATTGTCTTGATCAACTCAGCGTGACTTTTAGACTTTGTCCTGATCAACTCAGCGTGACTTTCATTTTTGAGGCCTACAGACACAAAGTCGACGATCAACAACCACAGTAGGACCAACCAAAGATACTCAAGTAGGACCAGTGAAGCGACCCCTAACACACCAACAGCATCAACTGCAGAGGGCAGGACCATATCAGGTGCAGGAGAAGGTCATATGTCACTACTGTGGCAAGATGGGTCATGTTCAGAGAGATTGCCGACGACGTCTAGGGCATTGCTTATCTTGTGGTTCTAGTCAGCATCATGCCTAAGATTGTCCACAGCTGAGAACCACTGCAACGCAACAGACGCCAAGGCTAGCAGCAATTGAATATCCAAGGGGCAACCAAAACTCGGGACAAGTCTTCAGTATGATCGCCGCGGGGCCAACAACCCAAGGAGCCATAGAAACAGGTATGACGTCTTAGTTAAATTACCATTGCATGACCATGATCATAGAATGACCTAGAAATTTATGATATAAACCTTGTTAGAGATAGAAACACGAGGGTATCCTATATAGTTAGAATTCACACCAGTAATCCTTGTCACCACCATAGATAGTTCCACTTCCACGGTTCGCATGTCATCGTAGTGCCCTGCTAAAATGCGGGAGTGCGAGGACGACATACACAACCGTATATCTCTTTTGCACAAAAATCGTGATAAGATCTTCGCGTTCTGTTCCTTCTCCATCTTGCTCTTCGTTCCCTTCGATCGTGCGCTATTTCTAATTTCGAGGACGAAATTCTTATAAGTTGGGTAGGATGTAAACCCCCAAAATTTTTGTGAATTTTTATTAATATTTATTTTGGCTTATATTAAATTTTTGGTATTCTAAATTAGTTTTGTAAATTTATTCATCTATTTTTGTTGTTTAGTAATAATAGATATTTCTATATAAAATGTATATATAAAATCCCATTTTAAATATATATATATATATATATATATATATATATATATATATATATATATATATATATATATATATATATATATATATATATATATATATACGAAACATTTATTTTTATATATTATTAGAGTTAAGAATTTTTCCCAAGTATTTTAAAGATTAAATATAAAGAATATTTTCTAGATAATAAAAACAAAATATTCCTTGATTATAACATATATTTATAATCTTTTTCTAAATCATTTTAGTATACCTTTTGAATACTAGGATGTATATATAGGTGTGTATTAAATATTAGAGGATCATATATAAATAGATATTGGTTATTCATATATTAGATATTATATTATATTACATTTACCTATATCTATATATAGTAATTTGTTTTTATGCTTAAGGAAAAAAAAGAGAAAAAAAAACCGCTACTGTACCTTTCTTCTAGGGCCGAGCCACCTGCGCGCGGAAGTACTGAGTACTCACGTTAGCTTCTTTAAAAAAAAAGGAAAAGAAAAAAAAAATGTATACACCCGCCCACCTAAAGTGGGCGGGCCCCCCAACTCTTAATTGCTTGCTGCTGTACGTGCAAGCTCACATAACTAATCCCCAACCCGTGGGAATTTCCTAGTGTTAAACCTATTAGTATTAGGTTTTGTTAGATGTTGATATAAATACATCTTTTTCCACGAACCTCAAAATCCTAATCTTCCAAAACGAAAGTTGGGGCTGATCATACCCTCTTCGCCTACGAGTTCGTTGCACCAGCGACGGAGTTTTGTGCGCGACGAACGGAGCATCGGAAGTCAGCTCCGCGTCACCCACGGAGCAGTTTTTCCATTCAAGGTACCCTACTTCCCTACGACGTAACTTTTTACTCGTAGCACCGATTTCGATCCGTAAAATTTTTTGGAGAGTAGACTTGACCCTCTTCGAGATCCTCCAGATGGATTTTGAATCAACCCATTGACTTGCTCGAAAAATCGAGACGAAGTTGAAGAAAAACCTGTTTTCTGTAATACTAAAAACTGTTTTAAAACGACAACTTGTCGGCCAGATTTCTTGCTGTACGTTAAAGATTTGTAGAGACTAATCCAAAACAGTAAAATACAACATAACCGAGATTGCAACGCATCTTCGAGATCGTTGTTTCGATTAACGTGTAAGAAATAAACTAATGTTGAAGTTGGAGAAAAACATGTGTTAATTTATATAAAATTTCTGAAATTTCTCGATACGACGTGCGCCCCGACAAACCGGGCCACGTGGTCGCGCGCGATACGCATCGAAAGGCGCGTATGGACGTTGCTGACATGTGGGAACTGATGGAACTCAGTTTCGTCGCGTATGCGCGACGAAATCAACGCGTATCCGTCGAGATACCCCCGTATCGGCGTTTTGCAAACTTGCCAATAACTTCGTGTACAGTCGTCGAATCGAGACGAAACTTACGCCAACAGGTCCGAATCGAAATTCTGGTCTTGTGTGCCAAGTTAGGTTCGATTCTGAGAAGGTCGAATCGGAACCCCTTTTGGCGGGCCCGCAACCCACTCAAACGGACGATTTTGTGCACGGCTTATCGGAATCCAAAACTGGACATACCGTTGAGTTCCTCTCCTCAAACTGAATCCGTAGACATATAGTTTGACGACTTTAGAGACTGTAGGTTTTGGCACGTATTTCGGTGCAAAGCGGGTCCAACGGCTGACATCGTTTTGATCCGAAATTACGATTTTGCCCCTGTTCCAGAATTGAACTTTTGGACAGGCGTTTCCTAGGTATGTCTTCTTCACCGAGATCATTTTGATGTTTTTTCAGCGTCTGGATTCATCTGTGATTTGTGAGTTTTGGTGCTGACACTTGCTACTCTTGGATTGCCATTCTCGTGCCGCAGACAAGTATACCTTGCTATGATTTCTGATTATGCATATATATTTTAGTATGTTTACTTATTTATTTTTTATTTATTTGTTTAAATTGTGCGTCCAAGTCACATTTGGGTGCAAGCGACTATATTAGTCATTCTTTTCGTTTCTTTCCTTTATTTATGCATATTGACCTAGAGTTAAGAGACGACCTCCTGTGTATGAAGTATTCTATGCTTCATTAAGCAGTGCTTCTACACAGATCATATCGACAGGAGAACCGACGAACAAACCGCGTGCCAGTGTCAGCATTCCATTGGTTGGGTCTGTGTGGTTGACGTTAGGGGAGGGTGCAAACCGACCAATGTGGAGCCAACACGTGGCATCGCTTCACACGTCGTTCTCTTCCTTCTTCGGTTCCTTTACAGTTTCTAAAAAAAAGAAAATACATGGCATGCATATTTTATTTGGTATACTCCTTTAATATTTATTTAGGAGTAGCAAATGTTACTTTTGCTTATTTGCAATATTATGCAGCCCTAGCATTAGAATAAATCGAGATTGACGAGATCCAATTAGTCCCAAATAGTCTTATGGGGTCTAAACATCTCAATACATGGGAGGATTCAGTAGTAATATAGGTCTTAATCAAGAGGTCATGGATTCAAAACTTGCTTTCAAAATATTTTCTGGATCTACCACTGCCTTAATATAAACGTAATTTTCTAGTATGGCATGTGGTTTTGAGTTTAGCAACCATAATCCAAGAGTGTCCCAAAATTCATTGTTTATAGAGTACGATAAATGTGTCACAACAATTAACATATCTTGCAAATTTCAACATTTTCTAATTTTAGTACTATTTTATGCATATTTCTTTAAGAAAAACAGGGGTTTCTTAAAATTTTGACAGCTACCATAGGTCATTCTGTCCCAAAATCCATTGTAATTAGTTATCATAGGTCATTTTGGGACACCAATTTTGACCGCTACCATAGGTCATTCTGTGTAATTAGTTTCAAAACAACGGTAGTCCATGTAATAAATGTAACACATAGGGTTAGTTAATGCAATTAACCCTTGATATTAATATATAACGAACAACAAATTTTGCACTAGAAGAATTATTCCTTTATCCAGACTTTACTGCCATACAAACGGTCAATCATAATATGAAAGTGGATACAGGAGTAAAAGGGAGATGTAATGAACAGGAGGAAATAAATTACAAATGAAAAGAAAGTATACAGACAATATACTAGTAGGATGAAGTGGTACACCATTTACAAATTTGCCATCTCTCCAGTTTGCAGTGACCTGCAATTATCTTCAAAGGAATCAGGTTATATCCAAAGTAAATGGCCAAGTCCCGGTCCTGATCAGGGTTTGCTTATATTTTCCGATCCAATACTTCTGAGCCATTGCCAACTCTTCCTAGAATGCGAGCACCGGGTGCGTCGACTGAACCAAGAAATACTGGAACTTCCAATGGGGAAGAGCACAACTCTCACTTCTGTGGGGTTTTGGTATTCCACCTTGTACATAAGAAAATCACCCCAGTTCTCATGCCAAGACTGACATAATATATGTATGGCTGGTTCCAAAAGCATGATATGACCATTACTGGAAGAAGAAAAATAACTGTAGAATCAATGCCTAGATCATGCAACCAGCAACTTAGGTTTGTGCACCAAGTATTACGGCTGTCTACTTTTTCTTCTACGAGATCGGTGAACGAGAATGAGACAGCATATGCCTTCCTGTTCTCCATCTCCATAGCCATTCAACCCATGATCATATGGAGATTGTGAGTAATGGTCTGCATTAGAAGATAATTTAGTGCAGGTTCAAGGTTCTCATGGACACTCTTCTTTGGCTTTTTTGATCTCGTAGGTCTCTGCTGGATGTGATCTTCATCATCCCCCATTTTAACAGATTCATCTACATCTGCTCCCATATCCTCATTTCTGCTGGGTTTCGGAGGATTCAGGGACTTCGGGCTTTGGTTGTCAGATTTTGACTTTCTCTGAAAAGCAAAGACACCGATTAGAAGTCACTAAAATTTTAAATACATAACAGGATATCAAACACAGCTATTTAGCACTAAGTTGTACCGTCTTTGGGACTATAGTTCCTACTAAATCCATTTATCAATACCAGTACAATCAAAGAATTTCAAGAACAGAAAGTAACAAAAGATAGCTAACCAATAACCATATTCTCTCTTTAGAACAATCTCTTATGCAGTTTCTTGTTAAAGAATCGTAATAACTCGTAACAACCTTTCAAAAGGCTAACACAAGCAAAACCAAAGTTGCAGACGAAAAAAGACTTGCTTAGAAGTACCTTTTTGTCGCTATTTACATTTTGCTGCTCGGCAGATTCATAATCTGCACCTTGTGACTTGTGAGGCAGGATTTTCGAGGTCTTCCAATGACAACCCCATCAGCATCGATCCGAATTCCCTTTGACGGCTGTTTCTTCTTTTGTCGCGCTTTAGCCTGAACAAAGGAAAATACTTTCCAATAGTTAAGAGTTGAATATTTTGCATTTACAATGACTGATGTTCCAGATAAACAAACGGATAAGATTCTTGTTGTGAAACTCCAACTAGAGGAAAATAGGTTTTAAGTCCAACCTCTTGTGACTAATGTGATTGTCAGGGCATACTAAACTAGCACTAATATGGGGAATGTTTGTGAAATAGGGAAAATTCATAAAAGTCAAAACTGCAAGTAGAAATAGGCCCCCAAAAAATCAGAATACCCATCCACCCAGACAGAAAGTAGATAATTAAAGAAATATTTTTCAGCGAATAAATAACAAGATAAATTAGTACAGGTTGCGGACACATCTAGTCAGACAGAAAATAGGCAAATGTAATTGATGAATAGACACCCACCAGTAGGGGTATTTCTCTCATCTTTTCCAGCTGTGCGTCATCCATGATTAACGAAAATACATCCTCAGGCTTCATCAGATCACCCTGAACATTCCCACCAGTCATAACCAGCTGCTGTACAGTATTTTTCTGGCTTGCTCTTTGCAAGATCTTCTCTTCAACTGTATCCTTGCAAATCAGTCGGTACACAGTAACCTAAACAGTCAAAATGAGGAAAATATATATTAAAGAGGCATGTAATACAGTGCATGAATTGATGATAAGGGAAAGAACACCTAGAAAATACTAATAAGTATTGACTATAAATAAATTATTTACAATCACAACCATATGTTATCTCCATGTAGGATAAAAAACTAGATAGAACCAATTTGAACTAGAACATGTGACTACTAATTTCTGCTTAAAAGGTTACATGTAAACCAAACGTTAAATTGAAGACTTCGTCATCGCAACCTTCTATATTTGTAGAAAATCTATTGTTTAGAAAGCACTTACTCTTTCAAAATACGAAAGACTAAACTGCCTTTTGGGATTTCAATGTGCAAAACAAAAGATGCAGCAATGATGCTTGAATTTCGGGAATTTCAAATTTTGACTTCATAACAAAAAGATGCAGCAATGTCTTTTATGTGTTCCATATCTTATCCATGTTTTGGAGATTTGTCATATCCATGTATCATGTTCTACTGGAACCACCCATCCTAGTGAATGCTTCACACATGTTTGAAATAAAAGATTTACGGAATTTACGCTAGGTTTTCTATGTGTTTTGATTTTGTAATCACTTCCTAGACGCATTAACATTATTTGTTTTGGATTTCATAGTGATATTCGCTAGTTATGCTGATTTTCCAACCTCTTTTGTTTGACCCAACCGATGTGCTCTGTCCATTGCCTGTAAATCTAATGTTGGATTCCAATCACTTTCATAGAAGATAACGGTATCAGCAGCTGTCAGATTAATACCAAGTCCTCCAGCTCTAGTGCTCAGCAAGAAAACAAAAATGTCACTCCTTCAACAAGCAAAAATTCTTTCAAATTTTGATCTATTTAAGGTTCACTACAGATCAATCATGTCATTCAAAAGCAATATGCTAAAATCAAAACTATGTAAAGTGGAAGGAATGGATGCCTACCGGTGTTGAAAGTCTCTAACCATGTCTCTGCAGTCATTGATGTTTGAAGATCCATCAAGTCTTAAATACTTGTACTTTCTGTAATTCATATAATCCTGCAAAATAAATTATAGGTGATATTTGAATCCTGTGAACTTATAAACAGTTATCAGCTTATAGAAAATGACAAATTCTCATATTTTTCTTATGCATAGCTACAAATACTTAGTTCAGAATCTTTGGATGTGCTTGATGTTCATGTGAAAGCGCAAGGACAACTGTCAGTCACATATTGCCTTCGCCGAATGTATCCCTCAATAGAATCCACATTGTAGCATTGTAGGATGAAGTGCATTGTGGCACCTATCTTGCACGGATACAGATACGACATTGTAAGTACACATCGACATGGACATGGTGTTGGCCCAACGATAAATTAGAGTATTATTATTATGATAAATCGATTAAGTTTCATGTTATGAAAACACTAATGATCATGCAATCACTATTTTGTTATTACTTAAACTTGGCATAGTGTGAATATTCCGTTACCAGAAGTTTCCTATAAGTCCTAATGGAAACTATAAATAAGTGGGAGGCCTCATTTGTTCCTCACCACCGAAATTTGTAAGCATTCTCCAAGTCAATAAAGAATAGTTACAAGTCTCTCTCTTGCTCCACTCTTCTCTAATTGCTTAGCGTTCTAGCGAAGCAGGTTCGGAAAGGCTTGCACGAGTCTTCGAGGAGGAAGATAGTGTGCCGGACGCGACGAAGTGTAGCCTAAAACACTAAGTCCGTGACAACATGCTGGCTTAAGTATGGGAGGGGCACCCGATCGGTATCCCGCACTCGGTCGGTGTGCCTTTGTGCATGTATACTGGAGCAGCCTGGATCTTGATTGTGGATCTTCTTAGTCCGAGACCTTCACACAAGCATTACAAATTCCATTGTCCAGACTCCAGTCTTCATAGGAAGGCCAGACCAAACTCAAGCCTCCAGCTCAAATTCAAGTTCTATTGATTGATGAAATTTCATCATAATTGTCAATAGCGATCATGTAGTTAGTTCAGATCTTATTAGCAAATTATTTCAACTAACTTTATTTTATTATTCAAATATTTCAATCCTTTTGCCTTTATTTTAGTAACAGTTCTCAATATATTTGTTTATGAAGATGTATCACAAAATATATTAGCAGCAACGTGCAGGAATGTTACTAGTTGAAGTGTAATAAATACATTGACTCTTAAGAAAAATCAACAATTACCACCACATGAGAGACAAAAATACCTCAATAATATTCAACATTTTTGTCATTTGTGCAAACAACAGAACTCGATGATCTTCAGCCCGAAGACGTTTTAATAATATATCCAGCGTTTGAAGCTTTCCAGAATCCTAATGTGAAAAACTTCAAATTAGTCAAAAGCAATGAGAGATGAAATTAAATAGGATGGAAAATCAGTATGCATTGTGATGTATACATATAATCTTCCACACAGTTGGGCTAATATCAAAGATAAAAGAATTTGCATGGTCCTTTTCAACATGAACACTTCCCATGTAGATTTTCATATATATATATATATATATATATATATATATATATATATATATATATATATATATATATATGATTTTCGGGGAAAATGTTTACTCAAGTATAGCTAAAAGTAGCAGAAAAAACAATTAATATACCGTGAGCATTTTAGCAGGGTCAAAGCTTCGCATAGGTGGAGAAGAACCAAAAATCCTGTAGGTTAATAATAATAATAATAATAATAATAATAATATATATATATATATATATATATATATATATATATATATATATGATTTTCGGGGAAAATGTTTACTCAAGTATAGCTAAAAGTAGCAGAAAAAACAATTAATATACCGTGAGCATTTTAGCAGGGTCAAAGCTTCGCATAGGTGGAGAAGAACCAAAAATCCTGTAGGTTAGCTGAAGCATTGGTTGTGTGTCTTTCTCTTTGATCAAATAATGAGGACCACAAGGCATTCTGGGACCATTGAACTCAGATGTACGAGCAAAGCCAAGAAATTGTTTCTTAGCCCAAGGATTGTGCAATTCCTCAACCATTTGATAAGCAAAGCTTCTGTCACTGCATTGAACATTTATCTGCAAAGGTGAAGAAAGGCATTAGTGCAAATATTAACAAATAAGTAAAAATGACAATTGGAACACAATCAATAGTAGCAATATCCTACTTTGTACTTGATAATAGGGAATTGAATTTCTCTCACAAATATCCTGGAACCTAATGGATATCATGCACTGGTTTTGTAGAGCTCCACAAGAGAAACATAACCTCCTAAAAAGGACAATGTATTGGTGGTGAACCAAACAACAGCAATTCCATCAAATGCAATATTACCTGAAGTTCCATTTCCTTGAACAAGATGAACACTAAAGGGAAATGGAGTAACTTCCATTTTAATAAAGATCCTATATCAAAAGATTTGGTATGAGCATAAGTTTAAACATGATACCTTCCGTAATTGGATAACAATGTTCATCAAGTTAACAATTTTCTTCTCGTTTAGGTGGCCACGGTTGCTATCAAAAAACTCAGCAAGGGATATTTTGCTTTTAATAGCTTGATAAAATGCTTGTTGCCGGGAACTTAATTTGCAGAGAACTTTAACTTCCGTTTTTGAAGTCATTTCTGTTATGACATCTTTCTTTACATGCCACAACATGAAAGGCTTCAGAAATAAACTTATTTATCTAGACAAACCAAAAAAGAAAATAAAATAAAATAAAATAAATTTACATCATCCAGATAAGTCACAGACACCTAACTTCTTTCCACATATATTATTGATCAAGTACTATGTTACCATGCCACAGACTGAAGTAAAACGGGTGTTTCAGACAAGTTTGCAGTATCCACACGGTTTAGGGACCTTATTAATATCGGTATCTGTACTATTGGTACTTGCAGTTTCGGTGGTTTAGCATCGGAGTTTCAGTGCTAATGGTTTCCGAAAACCAAAAAATAATAGGAAATTATTTAAAAGACTAGAAAAGTATGTGATATATTTACGAAGGTTCAGAATATCATATCTGGAGTTTTAATCGGTTTCGGATCAGGGTTTTAGAGTTCTTTGTTTTGAAAAGCTAATTTATATTAAATTTTCATGAAAAAGCTAGAAAAATATTTGATAGATCTAGGTATAATTTTATGTATAATTTTTGTTTTCCGTTAGTTTTGAATGAAATTATATTTAACAATTCTAGATCCTCCACCCGCAATACATATTGCGCTTTTATTTGCATGCTTTTAGACAAAGTACACCTGTAATATATAGTTCTGAATGAAATAATTTTAAGATGGATGAGTGTTGTGAATTTATAAATATACAACATCAATAAATGATAATGGATACATTGTGTTGATAATGAATATTAAGACAATATCATGTCGATCTTCCTACAACAATCAATGTGCCGACACTAATTTTTCCCGTACTTCGCTTTTTTTATGATTTGACCAAGAAAGGGGAGCCCAAATTGTCACTATCAACCATTATCGGTAAGGGTCAAGTAAGAGACAAGGGTATGCCAAACCCTATGTTGCACTAGTACGAATACGGATACAACATGAATACAACAAATATATATATATATATATATATATATATATATATATATATATTAGACATGTAGCACAAGAATTCTTTTTGGTCCTCTCCTCTTCCTCTTC
Organism: Iris pallida; assembly: GCA_029216955.1. Lineage (NCBI taxonomy): Eukaryota > Viridiplantae > Streptophyta > Magnoliopsida > Asparagales > Iridaceae > Iris > Iris pallida. Next base: position 4,901,951 of record JANAVB010005596.1, on the reverse strand, counting down.
CTCTTTCTCTTTGGTTGTTGTTGTGTTTTCCTTGTTCTGCCAATGAATGAAAGGGAGAGAGAAAGTTGGGTTATGTTATAGGTATAGGTACACATATAAGTTACCTGAGATTTAAAAGAAAAATAAGCGCGTGTCCTAAATAGTACTCGTGCTGAATCTGACTCGTTTTTATTTTCTTTTGGATTCACTAGTGAACTAGACCTAACCTACGTGCGGACCAGATATCTTGTCATATCCAGACTGTATCCTGCTGTATCCATGTCCAGTACGTACTTGACAGGGGCACGGACACCGATTTAGCATGTCCATGCAACATAAGCCAATACAATATGTTATGGTCGATACATATCGGTATCGGCCGATCTTGCGAACCTTGATCTTTAGACATGTTAGTTTTTAATGAAAAAATATTCAGCATGTTGTTTTATTCGCTCACAATAGATGTTTTTGATCATTTTATTTCCTTCTAGACTGACAAAGTACCTTCACAATAGTGGGTTGTGAATATATGGTATATAACTTCGACAAATAGTAATGGTTATATGTTGATCTTAGGTACGATCGAATGTGTCAACATTTTCTTTCATACTTTCTCAATTTTCTCTTTTCCTTATTGATCGACGGGGAAAGAGAGACACAATTTTGGTATCTGCCAGTGTCAGTGAGGGTATCGGATATACCAAACACGCCCGATATCTAACATGTATCGGAAGATACTGCGAACCTTAGTTTAGGGGTTTGTGTCTGTGTTTGGTGGTGGTAGTGGGTAGGGTGTACCACATGAACATACAAAACACGGTTAGTTCAGTTCACACATAACATAAATGAAATAGGCTGGAACAATTTGAGCTGTAAAAATATTGGAAGCAATCTCCATTCATCAAGATTAGACAGGCTAGTTACATGCACCCTGGTCTAGGCAACCCCAGTTGTAGGGACATCGAGATGTCTAATTGCATATAAACTGCTTCTGTGAAAGAAAAAAACCTGCCGTGCTCTATTTATAAGATTTGATAGGATGTTAATAACTAACTTTTCACCTAATCTAGTAAAGAAATAATTCACAGTAAACTGTAGATCGTCATAAAACTTATCATCATGGCTTACCAGTCTGTTAGGATGATGTTCATTTAGGGTGCCTCCGTGTTCTGCATGGCTCTTGTTAAGTGTTAGTGTTATATTAGAGTTATTAGTTAATGGGCTTTAGTCCCACATTGCTTAGAATAATAGGAGAGGGGGCTAGCCTCTCTTATATATATGTAGTCTCTCATCAATAATAAATCATCTTATTATTTCCAACTCTACATGGTATCAGAGTCAAACCCTAGCCGTCACCCACCACTCTCTCTCTCCACAAACCCTAATCCTCCCCCCCCCCCCCCCCCCCCTCCTTCCAGCCGCCAAACCCCCTTCTCCCTGCTCCTACTGCTGCCCGCTGCCCCTACTACTACTACTGCTGCTACCCCGCCAACCCCACCCCCTGCCGACCCCCGCCAACCCCCACCCCCCTGCCGATCTCCGGCCAACCCCCGCCGACCCCCCCCCCCCAAAAAAAAACCTCCTGCCCCCCCCCCCTTACCCCATGTACTGCTGCCGACCGCACCCCCCCTGCCGACCCCCCCCCCCCCCTCTTCACATTAGCCGACCCCCCCCCTTGCCTCAAAATCCTAACCCTAATCCTTTACCCCTTTCATAAGCCGCCGCCCAACCCATCCAAACCCTAACTTAGTTCCCAAAAAAAAATGTTGAGAATCTCATAGGTTAAACATATGTTTGTTGGAATCTCTGACTCTCAATGTTTTTTTTCGGAAATTTGACAAAGAGCAAACATATGGTTTGTTTTGCATGAATTTTTGTTTCTTTCCTTCATCTTCACGCCAGGATCCAACAGAGGTTTACATGGGTTATCTCTCTGTCCTGACTTGTGATTCACACTCTCTGCTTACTTTGCGCATGTGCCGGTTCTGGTTCCGGTTTTAGCGCATTGGAAGAGTTGCTGTAATTCTCAAGTTGGAAAGAAACAAATCGATAGTCGAATCATAACGAATAGTAGCGCCGCAGATACTAGTGTCAGCAACACACTAGCAGGACCAACAGGCACTAGCACGACGATTTCTTCCATTCGACTTGTCGATCGACGGTTGGAAGGGCCAGAGGGCTACTCGACATGGAAAAAGAAGGTCGAAAAGACGCTTCGTGGAATGCGGTTGTCCAAACATCTGACTGACAACCCTCCAGCAGAAGATGATCCCATCTTTGAGCAATGGGAGACAGATGATAGTCAACTATTTACACAGTTGATAAATTCCATGGAACCATCGGTGGAAGACATGGTTCAAAATAACAACTCCGTAAAGGAGTTATGGGAGGTACTGGCTGCGGCGTTTGATGGTAAACATGATTTGTCTCGTATCTATGACTCGGTCGTTGGTGTATACCGAGCAAATCAAGGAGACTGTAACGTCCCGATCCCGTAAGAGCGATCGTCATCGCTAAGGCGTGATGCCGCACGAGCCTAGATTGCGCTCGTGCAAGGCGGGTTCCATAACGGCCGATTACAGCGACTGCGACGGGGTCGTCGCACAGAAGTTCCAAGCAGAGACATTGAATAATAGCAGCAAAAATTTGAAGCAAAACACAAGTTATTCAAAATAAGCTCTTTATTGATATTGAAACAATGGTTACAATAGGGCGCAAGGCCAAGATTACAAGTCTCTCAAGCTCACTCATCTCACATTACAAGTCACTCAGCTCTCTCTCATCTCTCAATACATGTCTTGAGCCAGTGGATGCTTCGGAAGGCGACGTCCATACATTATGTCCCGTATAAGTCTTGACTCCATGCGGCCGCACGCTTCGAATCGCCAAGGAACTCCGTGCCTCGACGCATCCAAGCGAGCTCCGCGCTACGAGCTTCTACCTGTGCCTGCACATAAACACTGTGCGAGTGTCAGTACTCAACTGTACTGGAGGAATGAGCTCCTCCCCCACCCATGCAAAACCTACACGCTTGATTTACTTTGTGCAACATAGTCCCTTCTTATCGATTGTCTTTCTACTCTTGCCTTAGGATTATTTTAGGACCGACGTCTTGGCCTATTTTTGTGTCTCTAGACCATCCCGTGCTTGCAACGACAACGTTAACCTATCAAGTCGTGTTTGCCTTACGGCCCAAAATTAGAGACGCGACTACGTGATGGTACCCAATTTCCTTGAGACCGTGCTACAAATCTTTTGTACCGTGCCTTGCAACTCAGTGTGACTTAACCATATCGTCGCCTCGCGGCCCTTGCTACTTTAATCACCAACTGACCCAATCGAGACTTATGGGCTAAGTGTCACTCGACTGACTTTGCCTTGTGGCGTTTTCTGACTTAAACTCAAGACAACTCAAATCCAAACTATACAACTTATATGCCGACAACTTAAGACTCGACGTCACATCTCGTGCCGAAGCATGTCGCCTACGTTGCAGCTAATCATTAGGTCCAAACATTTTGTGTTCTAACTGTACACACATTCAACTCAACCCAATCCAAAGGCACACATGCGGATTGCCGCCCGTGTCGACCCATCTATATGAGTTAGTCACTAGCATGACAAGCTATCCTAAACTTATAGTTTTGCTATTCGGCGACCCTTTCAACGCAAGTAGCTAGTCCCGCTGAAAGTTCCCGAATAACCTGAGCGGCTCGTCCAGCTCGGCTATACCGTGTTTCCCCCCAGGACAACGCGGTCCCATGGCGCCCAGGGTTGCCGCTCGTGGAAACATCGCCTTTGTCGACAAGTTGTTCAATGACTATGCAAGACTCGACTCGAACTGACGTCTCACACAGTCATTATACTTCTAGTGTTACCATCTCCTTCAAGACCAAGTTCAGTACTTCTCGCATCTAAGACCGCCTCGACGACCCATGGTCGCGAGCATTCTTCTTTCTTGCCCTATCATTCCACTCAACTTAGGAATGCCTATTTGAAAGCCCCCCTTTTCAAACTCAATGAATCAACAGTGGCTCGTGCCTTAAACACTAAGTCCGTGCATCGTGCCTTAAACCAACTTACGTTCTACGCGACGCTATCGTCCAAGTCATACTTTATATGACGGGCCTTGAGACCGTAAGACTATGTGGTTATACCCAGCCGTAGAACTCGTAGGACCGTGCTTGCTACTACTCCGATAGCCTAACATAACTTGCCTAACTTAACGTGCAACAACTTAACAAGCAAAGACTGCGTCAAGCCTTGCATCATGGGAACGTGCCGTGCACGCGATCGACTTTGAACAACCAAGCTCTTTGGGTGCCTAGACTTATGTCACAAGCCGTGCAACGCAACTTAACTCATGGGGCAAGCCAAGGCTATGCCAAGCCTTGGACGATGGGACCGTGCATGTTTTATGAAACGTTTATGCGGCGACGCCTATGACTTAGGCTAACTCTTGGCTTTGCGGCGAATACCAACTTTCCTTCTCCCAAGCCACGGGACGAGGGATCGAGTGTCATTTTCAAAGCACGTCGTGCACCAACTCTAAGACGACAGTTGGACCCTTCCATATTCTAACTCAATTCGATCCATCGGAATTATTCCCTTATCTATGTGGATTCGTCTCTTTTATTATCAAGCCTACTTGTGCAAGTTCAAAATATGCGATTTATTATGTGAAGGCTAAGATGAGGCAAGTTCACCGAAACTATCCCACCTGAGCGAGGAATCGCCTCGACCGAGTGGGCCTCCGAGCAAACCGTTGCAAGGCTAAGTCCGAACGCCGTCGGCTTTTCGATTCCTCTGATTGACTGAACGGGACGGGGCACTACATCATACACCACTCAGAAAAATTTCGTCCTCGAAACTAACTGAGTACACTTATCGTCTTATCACCTTACTCAACATTCAAGGACTCTCGCATACACTACTATGTGTTTCCTCAATCTGAGCCACGCTTGCACTACCATCACATTTCCTTGAAATTCTATTTCTAAATCCTTGACACTTTTCCATTCCTCAAGTCTCACTTGATTCAACGTATCACTTAGTTGGATCGTGCACATATTCCAGGCGTCCCCAAAATACATGCATTTCAGCCAAGCCTCGTGACAGAGAATCCGCCATCACCACTCGAGTCGAATCGTGTACATATTCAAGTGTCCCTGATATACGTGCATGTCAGCCGAGCCTCGTGAGCGGTGCCTCCACAATTCCTATCTCTCCGCACCGGGACGTCTGCCTAACTGCTAGGCTATGTCTTTAGGCTAAAGTCATCCGTCAGTATTGGAATCATAGTTCCCAAACAACAACATCAACACTGACCCCATCCTCAGGTCAAACCAAGTTAATTGTGCGGGGTTTTCTACCCAAGCTCACATCGCTCTGATTTCTAAACATCGAGCATCGATTCCCTACACACATCCCAACATTTCGTCGCACGGGGTCTGAGTTATTCAGCAAAGCCATCCTACTTCAAGTTCTACTCAACCAAGTCTATTGAATATCGCTATTGCACATCCAAATTTATAATTCGCATAGTCTATCTCTTCGAGCACGTTCGACATAATCCGCCTATCAATCCTTCCAAGTCAAACACGCTATGACACGATTCATCTCTAAACCATAATTCACATTTCACATTTTCCTAAGTTATTCATCACAATTCACGTATTCGATCATAAGGTCGTCTAGCTTAATCATATGTTGCGCCCCGATCTCACGTGAGTCAGATAATCCACGGTGGGCATGAATCACCATGCACGCTCCCGCGGGATGATCATCCTCATCGGGACGTAACTCTTGTTTTGTGTCTAGACTAATTCATTCTCGATACGTAGATTGGATCTATTCAATCCTCAAGTTTACTCAATCATCAATTGCAAGTCCAAATATCCTCGAATTTTCCTTCGCATCAAACCAACAAGTCGAGACAATCAAAGTTGTCGCGTCCTGATTTTCCGAGTTCGATCATTCCCGCGACATGAATCACCATGTCAGCACTCACGCGGAACGATCGCCCCAAATCCGACGCGACGCACGTGCGATGCTAGAGTTGCGATCGTCGACGTTGTGGTTATCAACGTAACCATCAAAACACGATCATTTTCATCCAACATTCATCTCAATAAAAATCTTAAGTATATTATCCGTCAGAACGATAACACTTGCACGATCGTCATTCGCCGAGTCGGAGTACCCCCGAGTTATAGCATATCGATCTTTGATACGCCTCAATACCATCGAAGACATGCGTAACCTGACGATCTTCCTCTGCAACAAGTTCCGAGTCGTGCGAATGATGCTATCGTCCGACTGGGTAATCTCCTCGACAATCAAAATCAATTTCGATAATCATCCCTCGAATCATTCACAACATCAATTTTCTCGATCAAGTCATCCATTCGCACACCTTAACTTTTCTTCGACTCGGTTTCACCTACTTAATCATTTTCGCGTTTCATACTCGCGCAATCCTCAATCCCGTGCACGTTTCGTGCGCGTCAATTTCTAGGTTGTTCGAATCAACTTATCAAGTCTCAAAACTACAACTTATTCAACGATACTCAATCTACGACTTTGCATAACGCGACGCTTGTTGATAGACTCACCGACACCCCGCATTCTCAATCGATCGACCAACATCCTTGAGGCTATCACATACACCACTCAGGGATGAAGTCTTTCGACAAATCCTCAAACTTATCATTCGATTCACAATCGACTTCTTCAAATTTTTCGTTCGAACCATTCCTCGAATTTCAAGCACGCTCATCTATATCGCATCGACGATAACATCGTCGCTCGATAGTACCCCTATCGATAGTCATCTCACTTAACTCAATCGAGTTCAACTTATTCTAGCTCGAAACATTGCGAATCTCGCACTCGACTTTGCTAAGGTCGACACAATCCTTGGTGTATATACCCAGCCCGACTTAGCCAACCGTGCTTACGCAAACCATCTTTTTGTTTCGTCAAAAACTATTCTCCTGCGTTTTTCAAAACAGATAGACTTAATGTATGGACATCCCGTAGGACATTTGAGAAATAGCGCATCAACGATATCAACTTGCGGAAACAACAATTCAGAGTTTGCGGAAACAACGGAGTTAAAGAATTCAATCGATAGTCCAAGGAAGTAAAGCCGTGCGAAAACAACAGAGTTTGCGGAAACAACAATTCTGACCTGATACGGATTCTGCTCGCTATCAGATTATTGCTGGATCTGAAGTTTCGTCTCTGTTGGAGGCACACTATCGTGTCCTTCGGACAGCCAAAGTCGTTGAAACCACTCCAGACGATACTCCTGCTGATCGTTCTGCTCTCGGTGCCACTCGTACGGAATTTCGTGGTGGTCGTGGAGGCCGACGAGGTGGCCACAATGCTGGTCGCGGTGGGGGACGTGGCAATGCCGGACGTGATGGAGGAAGATCACGCACATGCTTTAATTGTGGTCAGCTTGACCATTTCTACTGGCAACGCACTAAATCAACTGCTACTAATGTCACATCTGATGCTACTGATGATAGTGCCCGATCTATTCAGATGACTTCGGACTCATATACATTGTTCCTTGATTTCCAGGCTCAACGTCGTGGTGAAGCTTCCACGTCTGGATCTACAGCCGGATACTCAGCAAAGTGCATAGTAAAATCCAAGCAGTAGGTAATTGACTGTGGTAAGTCCTCTCACATGAGTGGTGACGCAGGTACGATACATGATTATGTACATGTCCGTCGTGTTTTTGGCATTACTGTTGCCAATGGAGGTTCCCTAACAGTCCTAGGACGTGGCAGTGCCAGTCTTTCATTCGTAACAACATTATCGATTTACCTAGGAAGGGGGTCGAGAAGAGAAGGTCAGCCACTCACCTTGAGTTTACTTCAGGCGAGAGAACTTGTTGGTCGCGCTAGACGTCGCCTACGCGATTACCTGAAATCGCACAAGCAACCGATTAGAACACTGCATTATTCAAGGAGTTCGATAGGAAATGCGAGTTCGAAATGCAAGCCATGAAAACCATCGAAAACATTCACGAAAAACGCATTCAGAAAACAAAGCCAAAACCAACGCAAGCGGCGTGAAAAGCAGAGCAACGGGAGGTCTCTTCCGACTCAGCCGCAGAGTCAATCCCCGAGGTGAAACCCGCTGAATATGGACCTGGTTCCGAAGAAAACATTCCATAACGAGGAATGGATCTTAATTCAACCGTTCCCGTTCGATCGACTCGGTCGATCCCGACCTATCGGTCCCGACAGAATCGATAGCAACAATGTTCCTTTCTCGCGCACCCCGCGGACAGAGTACGGGGCACGATGTAGGGACGGGGCACTACACCATAACCAACTAAGAAAAAGTTTCGTCCTCGAAACTTAAGAATAGAACCTACCTCTACGAGAACAACGAAGGTAACTTCTCCTTCATTTCTGACTCAAGCTCCCACGTCGACTCCTCGACCGAAAGGTTTCTCCAGAGGACGCGGACGAGAGGAATAGCACGGTTGCGGAGAAGTTTATCCTTGCACTCCAAGATTTGCACCGGCTCTTCGACATATGACAAGTCCGCCTTCAGGTTCAGCTTACCTAAATCTACCACATGCCCCGGATCGTGCACGTACATCCGCAATTGCGAGACGTGGAAGACGTCATGTACCTCTGACAATGCCGGCAGCAAGACGATTTGGTAGGCTACCGGGGCGAATCGCTTCAATATTTCGAACGGGCCAACAAATCTTGGGCTCAACTTTCCTTTCGCACCGAACTGGGAAACTCCACGCATGGGCATCACCTTCAGGAATACATGTCGCCTTCCGAGAACTCGAGGGGGCGTCGGTGCGTGTCGGCATAGCTCTTCTGCCGGCTTTGTGCTATCTCAATCTCTCCCGTATCAACTTGACCTTCTGTACCATCTGCTCCACCAGCTCCCGACCAAGTATCTGCCGTTCCCCGACTTCATCCCAGCAAATGGGCGATCTGCACTTTCGGCCGTACAAAGCTTTATACGGCGCCATTTGGATGCTGGACTGATAGATGTTATTGTATGCAAACTCGGCCAGCGGTAGATGAACATCCCAACTTGACTTCAAGTTGATCGCACAGAGCCGTAACATGTCTTCGAGAATTTGGTTCACCCGTTCTGTTTGGCCGTCAGTCTGAGGATGATAAGCTGAGCTAAACTTCAACTTTGTCCCCAACGCTAAATGAAGACTACTCCAGAAGCGCGCTACGAACCGTCCATCCCGATCCGAGACGATATATACTGGGACCCCCGTGCAGCCGAACTATTTCATCAAGATATATCTGAGCAAGGCGGTCGACGCTCCAAGTAACTTTGATGGCGATGAAGTGCGCTGAATTGGTTAGTCGATCGACGATGACCCAGACGGCGTCGTTTTCCCGCGGTGTCTTCGGCAAGCCAACAACGAAGTCCATAGTGACATGATCTCATTTCCACTATGGAATGGCAAGGTTCTGCATCTCCCCGTCCGGTCGCTGGTGCTCGGATTTGACTTGCTGACAGGCCATACACTTCGACACAAAGAGCGCTACGTCCCTTTTCATGTCGTGCCACCAAAAGACAATGCGGAGGTCCTTATACATCTTGGTGCTACCAGGATGCAAAGAATATTTTTCACAATGCGCCTCCGACATTATCTCCTTTCTAAGTTCTGCGTCATCCGGAACGCATAGCCGTCCCTTCACTCGCAACACTCCCGACTCGTCCTCTGCAAAGTCGGACGCTTTCTCTATCGATATCAGCTTCCGCATCTTCTCCAGGTATGGGTCGTCTTTCTGCGCAGACTTGATCCTCTCCAGTAGGCTCGGTTCTACACGCAGTTGCGACAATTTCACGTCTCTGAAACGAACTCGGAGTTCGATGCCCATTCCTTCCAAGCCACAATCTATCCGACTCAAAGTTTCCATCAAGGCGACGGTGCTCAAGGCAACGATCGCCTTGACACGAAGTCTCTACGATGCATCTTACATCCGATTTCCTAACGAGTAGGAATTCACTAGCCAAATTTCCAACTTATCCGTCTCGCAACACCGTATCTAAGTTCGATTCACGCAAGCTTAATTGCAAAGTGAATCCGATCCTACGACATGACTTGTAAGTCATTCCCTTATCGTTCCCTCTCGTGCACAGCACGTTTCTCGCAATCAGCCTACTCGCATCACCAAGTTCGTTGGTGAAGTTCTCGTTCGATCGTCAACCAACATAACCATTCAAGTATCCATCCGACGAATAATCAAAATCTAACTTATCATTCTCAATCGAAAGTTGTTCCAACAATTCTCGATCGCCTAGACTTATCGTCAACATGCATCGCATTAATTTGTTATCGATGCACTTCCATATGCGATATCGCATGGGTCATCTTACGGTCTGCAGCATTCAATTTGATTTGGCGGTCAAGTCTTCTAGGGTCAGCTGCCCCGAAGCTACGCTCGATAATTGTGGATCATCACCGAAGGACAGTTTATTACGAACCATGCTATACCTTATTTCGGAGCCAAATCACGTTCCGACGCTTTCTACGCGACTATCCAATTTCGGACAAAACCATTTCTATCGGCGTAACTGATGCGCAACTATCCTCCGAGTAAAGTCATGCACTACCGTTGATGATTCCGCAGTTTACGAAACATCCACTCGTATCGAGTTCGAGTCTATCTTATTCGCGGGTCGAAACGCGAGATGCTATACGCATCGAGCAATCGCCGATGACTTATAGTCTCGTCTTGATTAATCACAAGTTCATGACCAACCAGTTCGTTCCTTCTCGTATTGCTACTTACAAAATTTTGATAGCGCAAGGCGCACTCCATTTTGTATTCCCACATCGTGCTTAACTTTCCTTATCAATTTCGATAGCGCAAGGATCGACTTCGAATTCGTTTCAACGTCAACTTAACTCGCATCGCATACATCCAAGTTCGCAACGAACTTTTCCATACGCATCAACTCATTCTCCGATTCGTCGCATCCCGCTATACTTTGATCGCGTAACTGAGTTACCGATTATCCAACATCGAACCCTCAAGTCATACGATCTCGCCCTCTAAGTTTCGCGTGTTTTTCAGTCGTACTCAAATGAGTTTCGCCGTAGCGTAACCAACTATCTCTTAGGCACGATTACTCACGTCAACCAACTCTTCATCGAAGTCGCCTATCGTGCGATTCGATTACAACTCGCGTCGCTCAACATTTCTATCGGAATCGCAAGTCGTGCAATTCGATTCGTCTCGCCCAACATTTCTATCGAAATCGCAAGTCATGCGATTCAATTCGTCTCGCCCAACAATTCTATCGAGATCGCAAGCCATGCGACTCATTTGTAAGTTCGAGTTTTCTTTTTCCGTCGGGCCGACTATTGCTTCAAGGCAAAAATCGTTCCGCTCGTCTTGGTCGTCCGACCACCTTATAACTTTTATCCGACGTATCGTTTATTGATTCGAGTCTCGTCTTACCGTCCCAACCGATCTTCGAAGAACACTTGCATCAACATGCCGTCGCACAAATTTCAAATCGAGTCTCGGTACTCTCCCGTCCGTTGCGGACAAACCTTCCGCAATTCTCACAACGCGTCGATGCAATTCATCGCACAAGTGGTATCCCATATACCACTCATAATCGAGTCATTCATCGCCTACGTGGTATGGCATATACCACTCGAAATCAAGTCATTTCCCTCGCACTATACTTAGTATAAACCGACGATCTCTTCCGACTCACGATTTCCGCAGTAATCGTGCTTGATCACAACCGTAACTTTGATTCTATCAAATCCGACACAACGCTGTAACTTTTCTCGTTTGCCAACATAAGTTTGATGTGCAACCGAACGATCCATTCTATCGATTTACGATTTCAATTCCTTCCGTTGCATCTCGTGCAACACTTTATTATTTTGATATACGTTGCACCACGTGCAACAGTTTTACTTCCGATATGCGTTGCACATCGTGCTACGATTATTTTCGACATTTCATTTCACTTTGTATAATGATTTATTTTCAATCTCCCTTGCACTTCGTGCAACGATTAATTTGATATGCGTTGCACCACGTGCAATAATTTTACTTTCGACACGCGTTGCACATCGTGCAACTATTCATTTCCAATATCCATTGCACCTCGTGCAAGATTATTCCCGACTTTTCAAAGTCTATGCCCAATCCGTTCAACACATTCGGCATTGGCTTATCACTTTCATTTTAACGCATATTCACATTAACTCGTTGCACATCGTGCATCATTTTATTTCTGTTTCAACATGTTACATTGCAACAGTATCTCAAATCGTATTTCACAATTTGTTGCACTTGCAGCAACTAACATTTTTACGGCTCGTTGCATTCGATGCAATATACCCTTCGCGACTTTCTTAGCAAACATCATGAAATTTCCAAAACACAAGCGGCAAAATTTTACGATTTGTATTAGACTTATTGTATGGAACATCCAGTGTGGCATCGAGTAGAGTCAAGAGTGATTTCAAGTGGTGGTGGGCAACTTTTAGAATTATAACGAAGCAAGCGTCCAGAGGAAATTGAGCCTAGAGCTCTGATACCAATCTATCACGCCCCGACCCGAAATCACCCGAATCATCGTCCTCGCAGGGGGCGTGATGCCGCACGAGCCTGAAGTTTGCGCTCATGCAAGGCAAGATGACAAGTTCTCAAATGGTTATCTTTTGATTCGATATTAACACGAAAGGAAAACAGAGTATACGAAACAATTCTCTTTATTGATATTCAAAAATGAGATTACAAATGCCTTCGATAGCCTAACAATATATGCCAAATTGGCTACAACACTCAGGTTCTCTCTTGCCCACAAAGGATTTCACCGTTCCATACATCATGCCTTCTATATCTCGGCTGCATCAATCCAGTTGCATAGTCCGAGCGTCATTGCGATCGCACGCTTCAATACGCTTCGGCATTCCAAGCCTTAACGCGTTCAAGCAACGCTTCGCCGCGAGCCATCCATTCCCTGCACCCTGCATGAAGCTGGTGGGGGATCAGTACGTTCGTCCTCGCATGTACTGATTCAAAGATCATCTTTCCAAACCGACATTGTAATATTTATGTTGAATCATGCAACTTAGCTTATGATCTGCTATGTTCTCCTTAGGGTCAATTTCATGGCATATTCGAAAGCGTAAAGCATGTTATCATAGCAAATTGAATAGACAAGCAAACAAGCATTCTCGTGTTTGATTCGTGGCTTACCAAGTCGACGCACTCACCCTTGCGTCCCTTGCACTGACGCAAGGTGAATACGCCTATTCCATCCCTGTCATGTTATATGTGCATCTCTAAGTAGGATCTATATGGGGGACGCATACGCGCCTACACTTTCAACCCATCGTTCCTTAGCTATATGCGGGCCGTTGGCGTATCCACGCCGGAATGGACTAAAGGAGTTCCTTTCTTTTCTCTCCTTCTTTTCTCTCTATTTGGTCGGGCTGTCGGACGTTTCACGGGTTGGGTCACATCCCAACAACCGAAACGTTCCCGCTACATACCATCATTTGCGGCTTTTCCCATCTTGTTTAAGGATGTGCGCCTACAAAGATTATTCGAATCCCTCCGCGGCCAAATCGGTTCCGGGGACCTCCGACATTTAACCGTTTGGGGAAAACACTCGTGCACGAGTGATTATCACATTAATCTCGAGCCCATTCCAATCGACCATGCAACGCCCTATCATTCAAGCAATCAAATTCAAACAACCAAACATAGTCTTGAGTCCGAGACTCAGACTTATCATCTCGCATCTCTTTCGTTAACTTTCTGTGTTCTTACGTTTCGTACTTCGTTTCAATGATTCAATGGCATAATGCCTCAACTCAGTGCTCGTCAACCGAACGACCCGAAGGTCTCGAACACCTTTCGAGGCAACATGTCATATCCGACAGTTCCGCCACATTCATACCGCAACTGTATTCTCGCAACGAAGCCATCTTTTATTATCCCGTGCACGTAGGCACGTTTTGACCGTATTTTCAATGTTCTATAGCTTAGCATTCAATGTTCGGGGCTTGCGCGCTAGGGCGCTCGCCTATTGTCTTTCAATGTTCTAGCCGTTCTAACTCGTGCGCGAAGGCACGGTATGGTTCGTGCACTAAGGCACCCGCCGTTTACAGTTATCCCATATTCTTGCGGCTTGCGCACCGAGGCGCTCGCCTTAGCGATATCCAATGTTCCATAGCGACTCGAGCATGTGATGCACGTATCATTTCAATTGTTCTAACTTAGTGTTCGACACACACTATGATTTATCTCCGATCGGACCACGCCCGTGGCGTCGATAGGTTAACTTTTAGCATACAAGAATATATTTGACTTATCGCATGAAGGAGTAAAAAGAAGTCAATCCTCCCACCTTGAGTCGATACGCCTTCGTCGTTTCGCCGAGCCGGTGCGGCTCGATTCCCTAACTTTGTTGCACGGCCACTCTCCTGACTTAGCCATTTGAGCACTTCGTGCTTCATTGAATTATACGTCCAATTCGCCTTAGCGTGCCAACGCCTTAGCCCGTCGCAAGGCGACGATTTGATTTCGCGGACCCCTTACTGAATAAGGCAAAACGTCGACCTCTAATATTTTCACGTCAACGTATAACCTGCACACGAAACCAACTAAAATCAATACTTGCATCGATTCGGACTTGCGCCTTGGTCAATTCGATTTCTTAGAATCTTCGAGCCGATTCAACGCACTCATCCTTTCGAGGCAACGCAGCGCTTCGTATCGATTCACTCGATGTATTCTTCGGGGCAAGGCAACTCTTCCCATCGACTTAGTTCGATGCATTACTCGGGTCGACGTAACTCATCGCATCGACTTAGTTCGATGCGTTACTCGGGACAACTTAACTCTCGTATCGTTTTGCACCGATACATTTCCTTGGGTCAACGCGACTCGCTGAGTCAACGTTTCAGCGTAATGCGCCGTGCGGAGCGGGACATTACAATAGTGACGCCACAGCTTCAACGCAAACACAATCGCCGCTAATTCTAGGTCGTGCGTGGGTAGTTCTTCTCGTGCGGCTTCAACTGCCGGGAAGCAAAAGATATCACCTTGTCCCGCTGTATGAGCACACACCCTAAGCCCTGGCTAGAAGCATCGCTGAAGATTTGAAATCCCTCCGTCCCTTCAGGAAGAGCAAGTATCGGGGCCGAAACGAGCCGTTGTTTGAGCTCCTGGAAGGAAGCTTCACAGTCGTCTGACCACTTGAATGCGACTCCTTTCTGGGTGAGACGAGTCAACGGCGATACAATCTTCGCGAAGTCCTTAACGAAGCGTCGGTAGTATCCCGCCAAGCCTAGGAAGCTTCGAATTTCGCTAACTGATGCGGGCCGTTTCCAATCAGCAACTGCCTCGACTTTCTTCGGATCGACTGCGATGCCCACGGCGGAGATGATGTGCCCAAGGAATGAGACGCTTCAGCCAGAATTCGCACTTGCTCATCTTCGCATACAACTGATTCTCTCGAAGGGTTTGGAGTACCGTCCGCAGATGTTCTGCATGTTGCGCCCTATCCTTCGAGTAGACGAGGATGTCGTCGATGAAGACTGCTACGAATTTGTCAACGAACGGACGGAACACCCAATTCATTAGATCCATGAAGACGGCAGGGGCGTTTGTCAGGCCGAACCGCATTACCAAGAACTCGTAGTAGCCATAGCGAGTGCGGAAGGCAGACTTCGGCACGTCATTTGGCTTGACTTTGAGTTGGTGAAAACCCGATCGTAGATCAATCTTCGAAAATACCGTTGTACCCTGGAGCTGGTCGAACAAGTCGTCGATGCGGGACAGGGGGTATTTGTTCCGGACGGTAGCTTTATTCAATTCCCGATAGTCGATACAGAGCCGCATCGATACATCCTTCTTCTTCACAAATAGCACGGGTGCACCCCACGGCAAGACACTCGGACGGATGAACCCTTTATCAAGCAATTCCTGTAGTTGTGCCTTCAATTCTTTCAATTCTGCAGGGGCCATTCTGTACGGAGCTTTCGAGATCGGCCGGGTGTCGGAGAATGTGTCGATGCTGAACTCTATCTCTCGATCGGACGGCATGCCGGGTAGCTCGTCCGGGAACACGTCTGGAAATTCTGCCACAACGTCGGTCTGACCCGCGTTCGCACCATCCTGTCTCGTGTCACGAACGGACGCCAAGTAGCCTTCGCATCCGGAATGAAGCAGCTTTCGAGCAGAAATTGTCGATATCACCATACAGGCCGACGATACTTCACCACACGAAAAGCAGAATTCGGCCACTCCAGATATGCGGAAGGTGACCCTCTTTCCTGCGCAGTCGATGGTGGCGTTGCAAGGACCGAGCCAGTCCATGCCCAATATGATGTCGAAGTCCTTCATATCTAGAACTATCGCATCAAGGCCGATCTTTTGACTCCCAATACATATGGTTCCTCCCCCTCATGCTAAGTTTGTGAGTAGTGGCACGCCCGAAGGCATACTTACGCTAAGATCAAGGTCTAACGACATTACAGGAAATTTATGCTCGGCGGCGAAGTCCGCCGAAATGAAAGTATGCGAAGCACCTGAATCAAATAACACACAAGCAGGTACATTATTGTAACTCAATATACCTGTCACGACATTGTCGGAAGCGAACGCCTCGTCTCGAGTCAGAGTAAAGACACGCCCCTGAGCATTAGGGCGTCGGTCTTGGTTGTGGGGTTGAGTCAGCTGAGTAGGTCGGGGCGCCTGTCCTCGATTTTGTGCGTTGGGATGAATTGATCTACGGTACGTGCAATCTTTCTTCTGATGACCCTTCTCTCCGCAAACGAAGCATCCCCCCTGGAAGACAAAGCACTTGCTCGCCTCATGCCAAAAGGAATTGCACTTGGCACATCGCGATGATAGGTTATGTCCCTGGTAACCGCCATGGTTCGGACGCTTTGATGCGTGATTGTTGCCTCCCGTATAGCTAGGACGTTTGTGATTGGAGTGACGCACAACGTCGGCAGCACCGGAAGGATATTCGCTCTTAAGGCGAAGAGCGTGATTCAGAGCCTCGCCCACGGTTTTGTACTCCGGGACCCCGACATGCGCACCGATAGAGCGTCGCAGACCCACTTCGAACCGTCGCACACGGCACTCTTCTGTAGGCAGAAACACACTAGCAAATTTAGACAACTTGTTAAATTCTGCGGCGTACTGTTCCACTGTCCTGTTCCCCTGCTTCAACTGCATGAATTCATTCTCCTTCGCTTGACAAACGGCTGACGAAAAGTACTCGACTTCAAAAGCTTTGCGGAACGTGGCCCAAGAGATCGGCGCTGAGTTGTTGTCGCGTCGGATCGCTCGCTTATGCACGGCCCACCAGTCGTGCGCGTTCAACCGTAGCTGAAGTTGTGCGCAGGCGACTTGCTTTGATTCTTCAATGCCGAGGTGCTCGAAGTGATCTTCCAGCTCTTCCAACCAGTCGATTGCCATGGACGGACCTTCGGTACCGCTGAAGGAAGTCGGCACGCCTTCTTGAATTCTGACACTTCAAAGTTGTACTTTTTCGGTGCCGCTGGTTGACGCTCGGGCACCTCCGTGTCGACTTCAATGGGTTGGATCGTCGCAGAATTTCTGTTGGCCGTCATTGTCTGGACGATCTGCTGCAGGGTATCCAGCTGCTTTTGTTGAAGTTTGGCATGTGAGTCGAAGCGAGCTTCGAACTGGGCCTGTCGTTCCTCTACCTGTTGATGTCGGTTCTCGGACTGGTTCCGCTGCGCCTCCATCATGCGCAGCATCCTTTCGATGGTATCGTTAGAAGGTCCGGCCCGCGAACGACGCGAACTACTAGAGCCGCTAGAAGCGCTCTGCTCTTGCCCGGCCGTGGGTTCCGGCACTTCTGTAATACGAAGGCAAGGCATCAGTCACTAATTATTACGGACTCATTGTATGGAACAACTTATCTCATCGATGCGTGGCCAAAGGTTTGAAACTCTAGACACGAGGCCAAAGGATGTAAAGCCGTGCTCTGCTACCATTATGTCACGTCCCGATTATGTAGAATCGATAGTCGTCCCCCGGTCGTGATGCCGTGCGAACCTAAGTTGCGATCGCACAAGGCATAGTCATAAGGTTATCCGAAACACAACATCAAGTTAGAGTACGCAGAAAAATTGATTGACACATTTGAAATAGAAGTAGACTTTTTTATTGATAATATAACTTCATTTACATTGACTTCATTACATTCATTGCCGCGTGGGCTACAACATGACTCGACTTACAAAATGAACGCCGATGAGATAGTCGTCCCATACATTACACCTGTCACCCTCACTTTTCCAAGTTAGGGGTAAAATGGTAATTTTCCATTTTATAATATTTTTGGGAATTTTTATTTCATGAATATTAATATTTAATGATTATAGGAGTCGGGATCGAATTTCATCGCATTCCGACTTAATTCGGGACCCCGGGAAATTTTGACTTGAGTTGTGATTAGCATGTTAACTAACCATGGCCCACCATACTTAACTTTTAGGTTTAGGAGTTTGGACTAGTCCCCCATGAGTATTTAAGCTTAATTATGATTTTTATTTAATTTTAACTAACCCACAAAACCAAATTTGGACTTAACTTAGCATAAAAGTTAAGGGAGGGGAAAACTTGTAATTTCAAGTGCCCCAACCCTTCCCTTTATAGCCAGCCACCCCCTCCCCATTTATTTCTTCTTCTCCACTTCAAAATATCACCATTTTCTTCTTCTTCTCCAAGCTTTTCTCAAAAGTTAGAATAGGTTTTTCCTAGAAATCATCTCAAAATAATTCCTTTTTCTCCAATATTCTTCCATCCAACTCTTCCTCTTCCCCAAGTGAAGCTTCTCCAAGCTTTTGGGAGCAAGAAGTGCAAGGGTGTGTCCTAAACAATTCGTTGTGTCGGAGCCGTGTCGGAGGACTTTCGAATCGGGAATCCATCTCCCGATAGGTATAACCTATTCTCTAACTTATTCCCTTCATCATGATAAATAGTTTGAACCATGTAGGATTGATTTTCATAGTTGTGTCCTTAGTTGTGTCGAGTTTGAGTCCGTTTGGAGTGTCCTAGGAGAAGTTAGTGTTTGTGTCCTTGAGTTTTCCCCAAATTTGGACACTTTAGAATAAATTAGATTTGGCCTCTAAGTGGTTAGGCACTCTTAACTTCATTTATTTAGTGTGTGTGTGTGTGTGTGTGTGTGTGTGTGTGTGTCCACATATATATATATGTAGATATGTATGTGTGTATGTGGATATGTATGTGTGAGTGTGTGTATTTGTATATAGAGAGGGGGATGAATGAGAGATATGAATGTGTGTGATATATATATATATATATATATATATATATATATATATATGAGAGAAATAGAGGAGTTAGAGAGGAGTTTAGAGAGGAATTAGAGAGGAGAATGGAAGGGAATTAGAGGAGAGAAGAGGGGAAGAAGTAGGAGAGCATTGGCAGCAGCAAGGGGGGGGTGGGGGGGGCAAGGGGCTGCTCCCCCCCCCCCCCCCCCCCCCCCCCCCCCCCCCCCCCGAGAAACAGCAGTAGAAACTGCAGCAGCAGTAGCACATTAGCAGCAGCAGCCAACAGCAGTTTTTCCCCCTTTTGGGCCCACATTTGACCCCCGTAACCCTCCGTATATACCCCTATATGTATACCTATATATATACATATATATACCCTATATATTAGCTATATATATACCTATTTAGCCCTCTAAATAACCCCCTAAGGTTAGTCCTAAGAGTGTGAAAAGAGAGAATTTGAATGAGTGAATGAGTGAGTGAAATGTTAGTTAGGATTTTGGTGAATGGGTGATTTTGAGTTCCGTGATTCGGAACGCGTTGAAACTTGGAGGGGACTTAGCAAATGTGAAATAGAGTTTGCGGGTAGGCTCCTAGGTGAAAATCGGGGTTGCGTGTCGGATTAGGGAGATGGTATCGTACCGTACCATTGCGTATCTTGAAATATTCAAGATAACGGGTAAACGGACGATACGGACCATAAGATGGACTGGATGTCCACTTACCCTAGAAAACTTGGTAGTTAATGGTTGTATAGGCTAGTACCCTACTACCCTAGGAAGTCCGGAGTGAAATTCCTAAGGGAAGGCCACTTGGCGTCAAGTTAGAATAGTTAAGGGTAAATGTATTAAGGGGTAATCGGGTAAATTCAAGATACGGGGTTCGGATATTCGGATTGACTTGAAACTTTGGTGACTTGTTAGGTACACCCTACAAATGTCATATTTGAACCGATTTTGGCTCGGTTGACCCAGAGTTGACTTTTTACCCAAAAGTCAACCGTGAGTCAACACTGTCTAAATTTGACCAAATCCAAACTAGAGTTGACCAGTTGACCAAAAGTCAACTGTTGGTCAACATTTGACCGGTTTGACCTAGGGTTGACCTAGGGTTGACCAGAGTTGACCAAGGTTGACCAGTTGACCAAAAGTCAACTGTAGGCCAACTCTTGACCCCGTTTGATTTGCTTTGACTTGTTTTGTCTTGCGATGACTGGTATGACCTAGAGTCGACTTAGATTGACTTGATATAACCTGATTAGACCTAGATTGACTTGACAGGACTTAGTGTGACTCAGTGAGACCTAGTTTGACCTAGATTTCATATCATGCATTAGAAATCATTCTTAATTTTGTTAAACCTAAATTAACATGCAATATCTCATCTTTAGGTCTCTGATTATCACTCTGAGCATTGATATACCCTACAGCTCAGGACAGCAGGCGAGTACACTCACTGATAGTTTTCATTGTCTTGATATCTGCTATATCCGATTCAGTTGTAGTGTCTTACTCGATTCCAGTCACGATAGTTCACGGACTAGTATACGTTGGATCATGACATAAGATGTTCCTGAATTTTCTTGGTATATATGTACATTTTCTGTCTTGTTTCCTGTACTTGTATAGACACCGATTCCTGAGAGAGAGTAGCTATCCTCTTAGGGAATTCCGTGTCATGACGTGTCATGTCCAGGTCCATTATACTACTCGGGGATGGAAAATTATTAGGGGTTATGTGATCAAAGCCCCATGTCACTATTTTGCATGCGCCACTCTCACCTCACGTAGGGTGTAGCAGATACCTCCATGTCCATGTTATCCAGGTTGGCCGGCATGACTTTCCGTTGAGTTCACCGCGGATTGCCGGGCCAAGTGGATAACCCTACCATGATTCCCTTGCCGATCACATAACGCTCTAATAATTCAAGGCACATTTTATATTTACTTATCTTATCATATATCATGTTCTGTTCTACATTCAGTACTTTCTCACCATGCTATGATATTCAGTTACTCGCATGTTCTATATGCCTTTATATTGTACCTTGATTGGAGACTAAGTTCTACTCAGGAGAAGAGTTACAACCCCGGTCCTTGTTTGGTTTAAGGGTTGTAGCTCAGCTTCCGAACGGTTCCCAAGTCTTCATATATCTTTGTCTTGTAGTTCATTATACTGTCTTTTATAGAATTTGTCAATTCACATGGAACTGTTGTTAGTGCTTGTACTTGCTCATTTTTCTGACAGGATACCGTTATGATATATTACAGATAACTCTGAGGCAGACTGCTCGACCTATTATGGGCTCGAGCTAGATGGAGTAGTCCAGGACCGTGGCCTTATAGTAGAGCCACTAGACTTCGTTCTCCCAGAGTAGTGTAGGTTAGCTAGGTTTGACTGGACTGCGATCCAGCTAGTATTATCAGACTGTAGCTTTCTATGTTATATTTTGAGACCCAGTAATGTTGTATATATCTGGGCTTCTGTTGGACACTGGACTTATTCCTTTTCATCTATCATATATTATCCTTCTGTGCTATCTATCTTAGTTTTATTCTGTGATTGAGACTGTATTGCTATTTTACCTCCACTCGGAGTGTATATACTGTACATGTACCTTTATACTATTAGTCGTAGTATTTACAGACCTTATATACAGCGTTCTACCGCCGATACTGCGGTGTAGGCTGGACGTACCCACTTCTCGTGCCCCTAATCAGGGTGCGGGTCGTGACAACACCCCTATTTACAAGCAAAAACCATTACACATTTTCCACCTGCTATTGCGGGTAGTCGAGTCGCCATTTTCTTTTGGACTGAGTGAAGGGTCTTCTTCAAAAGGAATCCAGAAACAAGCCTTTACACGCGGACGAGGCTTCAAAAGGGTTCACGTCGCCTTGAGTTTCAAGTGGCACGCCCTTCGTGGTTCAGGGTATCTACGTGGAGAGCGAGGATCAGTACATTACACTTTGTACTGGTGCGTGGCTATTTAAGTTCCAAGCTCTCATTTGGTTGAAGAGTTTATATGACTTAGAGTATGAATGTTTCTAACCATCCTAATGGATTTCAAACAAGCATATGACAAGCATAATGAAATTTACTTTCAAACATACCCCGGCGGACCGCGCCGCGCCTTATGAAACTTACCATGTTCTTTCCTGTCAATTATTATCATTTTTCACACCAAGTGCAATATTTCGTGTGATTGGTCACTGGCATCACAAGCCATCCTGGATGTATAGCTTTGTTAATCGGGATCCTTTCAACGCAAGTAGCTAGTTCTGTTGCAAGTTCCCGCTTAACCTGTGCTGAAACCTTATGCACAGCTATACCCTGTTTCCTCCTAGGCCGAAACGGTCCCGTGGCCTCGGGTTGCCGCTCGAGGAAACTATCGCCTTGTCGACAAGTTGTCCATAACGGTGTAAAGACATATTTTCCTTTTTAGTTATTAAGACATAGCCTACATTCTCTTTGAAAACTCAATCCTTTTCCCGTGTTCGTGCCTTTGCATTTATCCTTTCATTCGTAACAACATTATCGATTTACCTAGGAAGGGGATCGAGAAGAGAAGGTCAGCCACTCACCGTGAGTTTACTTCAGGCGAGAGAACTTGTTGGTCGCGCTAGACGTCGCCTACGCGATTACCTGAAATCGCACAAGCAACCGATTAGAACACTGCATTATTCAAGGAGTTCGATAGGAAATGCGAGTTCGAAATGCAAGCCATGAAAACCATCGAAAACATTCACGAAAAACGCATTCAGAAAACAAAGCCAAAACCAACGCAAGCGGCGTGAAAAGCAGAGCAACGGGAGGTCTCTCCCAACTCAGCCGCAGAGTCAATCCTCGAGGCGCAACCCGCTGAATATGGGACTCGGTTCCGAAGAAGACATTCCATAACGAGGAATGGATCTTAATTCAACCGTTCCCGTTCGATCGACTCGGTCGATCCCGACCTATCGGTCCCGACCGAATCGATAGCGACAGTGTTCCTTTCTTGCGCACCCCGTGGACAGAGTACGGGGCACGATGTAGGGACGGGGCACTACACCACGCACCAGTACAAAGTGTAATGTACTGATCCTCGCTCTCCACGCAGGTACCCCGGACCACGAAGGGCGTGCCACTTGAAACTCAAGGCGACGTGAACCCCTTTGAAGCCTCGTTCGCGTGTAAAGGCTTGTTTCTGGATTCCTTTTGAAGAAGACCCGCACTCAGTCCAAAAGAAGATGGCGACTCGACTTCCCGCAATAGCAGGTAGAAATGTGAATGGTTTTTGCTTGCAAAAAGGGATGTAATGTATGGAACGACTATCTCATCGGCGTTCGTTTTGTAAGTCGAGTCATGTTGTAGCCCGTGCGGCAATGAATGTAATGAAGTCAATGTAAATGAAGATTTATTATCAATGAAAAAGTCTACTTCTATTTCAAATGTGTCAATCAATTTCTCTGCGTACTCTAACTTGATGTTGTGTTTCGGATAACCTTATGACTAAGCCTTGTGCGATCGCAACTTAGGGTCGCACGGCATCACGTCCGGGGGACAACTATCGATTCTACGGAATCGGGACGTGACACGAACATCCTCAATGTCCAACAAACAGCGCAAGGGTTCAAGGTCATTGGTAAAAATAAGAAGATAAATGTGCATTGACCTTGGAAACAACAATGAGTAATCTTCAAAAACGATAATATTGTCCAGATAGATGAGAACCATTGTGCCCTGAGTGCGGTGGTTAGTGATGAGAGAGGAGTCAATGATGCTCCAAGTAAAGACAGACTGTTAAAAACCTGATTGAACTTATCAAACCATGTGTCAGGAGGCTGCTTGAGGCATAAGTTATGATATACCTGGAGGGTTGGAAATAAAGGGTTAACGTGTCTGGAGTTAGAAATAAGGGTTAACATGTCTAGAGGGTTGGAAATATGGGTTTACAGATCTGAGGGTAGGAAATAACGGTTAATCTGTCTGGAGAGTAGGAAATAAAGGTTAACCTGTCTGGAGAGTAGGAAATAAAGGTTAACGGATCAATAGGATAGGTAATAAGGGTTAAACGGTCAGGGTAGTAGGTAAAGGTACGGAAGAAGGTTAATGGGGGTCGTAAATGGGGGTTAATGGACCTGGGGAAAAGGGTAAGCAATGCGTTAGTCTTTTAGATCGATTGGGCCTGTAGGGCAACGATTGGGTTAAGGTTTTGTTCGACTGGGCTAGAGTTTCAAATGCAGGTGGTGGTGGTGGCGACGTGGTGGATCATGATCGAGCTTAGACGTTTCAGAAGGTGGTGACGGCATGCCAGTACAGAATCGGGATAGTGCTTAGGCTGTGGAGCACAGGGAAGAAGTGGTTTCAGTCGGCCGAAATCAGGTTATCGGAGGAGGAAATTGGACAGTGGTGTAGTCTATTAGGCTAGGTTTTGGCTAGGGTTGGGGCTAGGGTTAGGGGAGAAGATGATGGATGCTAAACGTGCGAGGGGAGTGATTAAGGGTAGGGTTTGCGGTAAGATAAAAGAGAGATTGGAAAGTTGCCTTGCTCTAGCACAATAGATACCAAGTAGAGAAGTGGCTCAACAATGATCAACTTAATTCATTATGGGAAAAGAGAGTACAATATATAGGAGAGAGAGTGTCCCCTTTCTAGAAGTTTCTCAGTATGAAACTAAAGATAAGAAAAATACTAACGAACCTAACATACATACAAAACAGCTATTTCTCTCTCATACACAGAAAAACCATGTTCAAGCATAACCTTTCATATTATATTCTTACACAATTCTTAAAATTTTAGAACTTCTTTCAGCCCAAAAACATAGCAATAAGACCTCCGCAGCCACTGCAGCTTTGCCAAAAAAAGAGAGGTCCAAAACAAAATTGACACTCGGAACCTTCATGTAGAAGTGATGTGGTCCATTTACAGATATAATATGCTAACGTTAATATAAATAAACTACAAGCTAGCTAGTAATATTAAGCCATCAATAGTTCGTTAGGCATATAAGAAGCTTCTGCAAGTATACCATGTCTTACTGTACACAAATAACAATATGTTGAAATCAGAAGAAAACTGAAAACCAACTAAAAAAAAGACTTAGAAATAGCAATATAGTATGCTGAGATGTTCTTGAGAATAAAAACAGGGACTGTAGGAGATACTAGCATGCATATGAATGTTTAAGGGCTAAAGTCGGCAAAAGTTTAATACAAGACCAATTGACTCGGAAAAGTAATCCAAGGCTACAAACCACATGTCACCAAAATATTTAGGCAAATTATAAGGGCACTTCATTCTTTACACAGGGCTAACCAAATTTTATTTTATTTTATTTTATTTACAAGTTTGCCAAAAATTACTTAGGGCTAGCACAAATGTTAGGATATAAGTCAAAAAAATTCTTTCTTCTTTCCTTCTCCCTCCCAAAATCCTAAACATTTTCTCTTCCAAATCTCTCTCAATCCATGTTCATGCCTAAATTTCATCTTCTAGTATTCATTC
Source organism: Iris pallida (assembly GCA_029216955.1). NCBI lineage: Eukaryota > Viridiplantae > Streptophyta > Magnoliopsida > Asparagales > Iridaceae > Iris > Iris pallida. The sequence goes on along the minus strand of JANAVB010005596.1, from coordinate 4,876,153 downwards.
TAGACGGATTTTCGAAGTTTTGAAGTTCGAAGTTTTGAAGTTTGAACCCATTTTAGGGTTACGAACTTCAAAAATTCGTCCACAGTCGCGACGGGGACGATCATGGACTGTCAAAAATATTGAAATCCTACCAATTGGAAGGATTATCAAAAAAATTGGCAGTCCTACAAAAAACATTGAACATCATACTTTCTTTAGGACTCAAAAATTTTGACAGTTCATCCAATTGGTAGGACTGTCAAAAAATTTGACAGTCCTGCGTAAAACATTGAACAACATATTCTTCCAGGACTGTCAAAATATTTTCACAGTCACAAAATTTTGGAAGGACTGTCAATAAATTTGACAGTCCTTCTAATTGGTAGGACTGTCAAGAATTTTGACAATCCTAAATGAAACTTGTTGTAACAGCAAGTTTTATTTAGGTTAGTTATAAAGGCACTTCACATTTTTATCAGGGCTATCCCATTTTAAACTTTGTATTATTTAATTGATCAAGGCTATCCCACTTTTTGGTATAAAAGTTACTTTTTTTCCTATTTTTCCCTCCCTCTTCTTCTTTTTTCTCAACAACAACAACAACAACAAAAATGTTAAACCCTAATATTGTGGAAACCCTAATATTGTTATCCCTAATTTTTTTCCTCATTTCCAATTTCGATGGCACCCAAAGGCTCCTCATAATATACAAACCTTAATATGGGAGGAAACCCCAATATTGTTGTTCAACTAGTGCAAACAAGGACTGCCCAATTTTCTGGCAGCCCTACAAACTGAATGGACTGCCAGAAAAATGGGCAGTCCTAAGTCACAGCATGAGAAACAAAGGACTGCCCATTTTTCTGGCAGTCCTTACTGTATGTAGGACTGTCCAATTTTCTGGCAGTCCTGAATACAGTAAGGACTGCCAGAAAAATGGGCAGTCCTTTGTTTCACATGATGTGATTTAGGACTGCCCAGTTTTCTGGCAGTCCTACAAACTGAATGGACTGCCAGAAAACTGGACAGTCCTAAGTCACAGTATGTGAAACAAAGGACTGCCCATTTTTCTGGCAGTCCTTACGGTATGTAGGACTGTCCAGTTTTCTGGCAGTCCTGAATACAGTAAGGACTGCCAGAAAAATGGGCAGTCTTTTGTTTCACATGTTGTGACTTAGGACTGTCCAGTTTTCTGGCAGTCCATTCAGTTGGTAGGACTGCCAAAAAATTGGGCAGTCCTGGTCGACGCACAGTTTTCTCGTTCGTGCATACTTGTGTTTAATTTAAATGGGTAATTTCCCACTCCGAATGTAGTTTAATTCATTTGGGCTACAGACAATTGAAATAAACAATATAATGGATGCTTGAATTTTTCAATTTAATTTCTAGGGTTTTGGAAACAAATAGAGAAAGAATTTGGGTGCCATCGATCTTCTTGGGAAGGAAATTTGGAATAGAAGAGGAAGAAGAAGAGAAAATTTCTAGGGTGGAAGAAATTTCTAGGAATTTTCAAATTAATTTCTTGCTTGGGGATGGAGAAATGGTGGAGGAGAAGAGGAAGAAGAAGAAGAGAGGAGTTAGGGTTTAGGAAGAGAGAAAAAATTTTGCAAATGAGAGAAAAATTTTGGGTTTAGGAAAATTTTACTTTGGGACAGCCCAAAATCAAAAAAATGGGCTGTCCTGAGTAAAACACAAAAAAATCTGGGCTAGCCCCAATCCGGGCTAGCCCTGATCAAAATATGAAGTGCCTTTATAACTAACATTTATTTAGGACGGTCAATAATTTTGACAGTCCTAAAGTATGAAGAACATAGTTTGTTTCCTTCGGTAAAAAGGAATGACTTCATTCATGTTACTATATGTTTTGAGTTCAGGTAGTTAGGAAAAGCATTAGGGTTTGTATTTTGTCTGTGAGGAGCCTTTGGGTACCATCTCTGAATTTGGGTGCCCTTATAATTTGCCAATATTTATCATGTCCTTTTAACTTGATAATGCAAGATCACATCAACGACTGAAATGTATTAAACATGCTTATAGAATTAAAGCAAGCAGAGTACCTGTTCTCTATCTACTCTCTTCCAGTATAAGAGCATGTCTCTGGCAAGTTTCTTAGTGCGAATTGCAGCACCTCTCATCAACTTAATTTATCTACTCACTTTCACTTTAACCTGGATGTTATAGTAAACAAAATGTTATTGTTCAGAAGGAAGGGAAATGTAACATAAGCCGATGAGCAGCGCATTGGAAAAGCAAACAAACTCGTGATCAAACAAGTCACAAAGTCCAGATAAAACTTTATACTTCTCTTTGGCACATTTCTGAAAAACGCTTCGCATCACCTATCTGAAATGTTTAATAATTTGCCAATATTTATCATGTCCGTTTAACTTGATAGTGCAAGATCACATCAATGACTGAAATGTATTAAACATGCTTATAGAATTAAAGCAAGCAGAGTACCTGTTCTCTATCTACTCTCTTCCAGTATAAGAGCATGTCTCTGGCAAGCTTCTTAGTGCGACTTGCAGCACCTCTCATCAACTTAATTGATCTACTCACTTTCACTTTAACCTGGATGTTATAGTAAACAAAATGTTATTGGTCAGAAGCAAGGGAAATGTAACATAAGCCGATGAGCAGCGCATTGGAAAAGCAAACAAACTCGTGATCAAATAAGTCACAAAGTCCAGATAAAACTTGTATTGGCACATTTCTGAAAAATGCTTCGCATCTCCTATCTGCTTCCTGTGAAGATTAGTGAATGATCTGTGATGCTTGGAATATCTCTTCTCACAATATTTAACCAGATTTTCCCAATCTTGTCTATTTCTTCTTTCTCAATTGGGGAAGGATCTTTCTTCACTACCAGCTTCTTAGGCAAACTGCGCTCAATGATCTGTGATTAGTAGATACAGGTATCAGAAAGAATTGCAAATGATAACTAAGCACAGGAAAGGGCAATCGCCCAATTCAAAGTCACTTGAGGCAACCTCATATGTATCTCCCTTTTCCAATACTTTGACGTAATACACATGCATAGTACCAGATTCAGACATGATCAACCGTCGTATTCTTCCAGCTGCCCCTTCCAGAACTGTGTCCAGCCCAAGATTGCTCACTACAAGTGAAAACTTCTGATTCGAGTTACTAGCCGAAAGAGCCTTCAACCTAGCTTGAAGTGATTCGTACTGCGTCTGAGGCTCCGCCAATCCTCCTCGATCCCGAATCTCAAACCTTTTATCGCCGGCAACAAATGCGGCCAGAGACCGTACATCCAGCATTCCCTTTAAGAAATACTCATTTATTTTGATATCCGAATAACTTGGCAACTTCAGAATAGTCGCAAGCCTATCATAGGTCGGAGGGATCCTGTAAGTGATCCCCTCCCCCAATATCCAGGTAAGAAGATTCTAAAGCAGACGGGAGCCTAGTGCTCCTGCCGTACTCTGACTCAAAGTCCTCTCCAAGTACTCCGGCGACCTATCCACATCCCTAATCCTCATCTCCTCCTTAACGCCCGAGACTGTCGTGTGCGTACCTCCCGGACTTTGACCCACTGTGCCGTCTCGCAGACGGCATTGTCACACGGACGCCGCCCACTGCGGAGGGGTCGTCGAAACTCACCCTCCGGTACTTCTCCACATGCTCGCCGAGCATTGACCGGTACTGCTCCTCTGAGAACCTCGTCCCGTAGTCCTCCTCGTCGTCCTCGTCGCTGTCAACATCAGCGGAGGCCCGCTTGCTCCGTCCGTTACTGTAGCCCAGCATGTCGCCCTGACCTGATCGGAACAATGCCGTTTCAATAAAGTTTCAAACTTTCGCAAGGAAATCAAACTAAACAGGGTTAAAACAAGAAGAAGAACAAAAAAGGTGCAACCTTGGCTGCTTGTGATGTCGTCCTGGCTGCTGTTCCCGTAATTGTCGTCATCTTCCTCGCCGTGTCGGGGGAGTTGGTAGTGCATCAGAGGCTAAAAAATCACATAAAAACAAGAAGAAGAAATTAATTTGAGAACTATGGAGGAAGCCGAATTGCTCTCCGAAAAACCCTAGAGACTTCGATCGTACCTCGAGGTTGGAGAGATTGGAGTAGGACATGCCGTTGTTGCTCTGGTGGCGCCGGTGGTCCATGGCGGAGAATTAGGGTTAGGGTTTTCATGGAGAGGAATAATAAGAGGAGGATTTGGGGAAGCAGAGGAGCATTGGCACGTGACGGTGCCACGTGAGGGAGGAGAGAGAAAGTGAGTGCATGGTGATGATAAGAGCATCTCCAACCCTATTGTCTTGTTAAGTGTTGTGAGTCTTAGGTGGCTCCTATGTGGCATGAGGCACAAGACAATGTCTTGTTTATGTGGCAAAATTATATCTCAAAAGACAATGAGATAGAAAAACTCTCCTCAATGCAAAAGTATTGAGAAGACAATAAAAAGTATTTTTTCCAACTTCCAAGGCAACTTTTAAGACAACTACTCATCTTCTTTCTTTTTTCTAATATTTTTTATTCATAATTGATGACATAGAAGAGAAGACATTGTCAAGTGCATTGTCTAGAACAAGACAATCAACTTCACAATGTCTTCTTTAATTTTTGTCACATAAGCTTCACAATTGACTTGACAATTGCATTGGAGAAGAACTTTTGAATACAATTTTGTCATTCCTATGTGACATCAACTTTTTTCCAAAGTCACAATATGGTTGGAGATGCTCTAAGAGCATCTCCGACCCTATTGTCTTGTTAAGTGTTGTGAGTCTTAGGTGGCTCCTATGTGGCATGAGCCACAAGACAATGTCTTGTTTATGTGGCAAAATTATATCTCAAAAGACAACGAGATAGAAAAACTCTCTCCAATGCAAAAGTATCTAGAAGACAATAAAAAGTATTTTTTTTTTCCAACTTCCAAGGCAACTTTTAAGACAACTACTCATCTTTTAAGACAACTACTCATCTTCTTTCTTTTTTCTAATATTTTTTATTCATAATTGATGACATGAAAGAGAAGACATTGTTAAGTGCATTGTCTAGAACAAGACAATCAACTTCACAATGTGTTCTTTAATTTTTGCCACATAAGCTTCACAATTGACTTGACAATTGCATTGGAGAAGAACTTTTGAATAAAATTTTGTCAATCCTATGTGGCAACAACTTTTTTTCAAAGTCACGACAGGGTTGGAGATACTCTAAGGCTATAGAACACGAGAGAGAGAGAGAGAAGGGGACTTCGAGAAGGAAGAGAGCGGAGAGGGGCTAACGTGCGCCGAGGTTCGAAAAAAAAACAATTCTATGTATGTGTTTTAAAGTCCAAGTTTGATAATTTAACAACTAGTTCAACTTTGGGCCCATCTTTGAAATACAACGAATGTATATATAAAAATTGCATCTTCTAAATAGTATTTAACCACAATTCCAACTTTGGGTCCAGCCCATTAAACAATAAAATAGCCAACGACACTTCTGTGTAGCATGTACCTAGACGAAAATTTCTTCAGCAGTGACAATGCTCAGTTTACAAAGTTCGAATTTGAAGATGAGCACAGTGTCGAGTTTGAGACAACTTGCCCTCGCATTTATGCGGTCGCACAATGTTCAAGGTAAGTGTCCTCGCGTTTTCCCGCAACCAATTTTAGGAGTTGAAGACGAGTTTGCCCTCGCTTACCGCAGAGTTGTTCGAGTAAGGTAGACTGTCCTCTACGCGAAAAAGATAAGCTCCTTATATACTTGAAATTTTTCGCATAGGTATAGGATGTTCGTCTCTGTCGAGAACGAACTGTTTTTTTTTATTTCTGCTTGTGCATCGTGTCTCTGTGTTCTTCTCCTTTTTCATTTGATCACAGTATATACAAAAAATGGATAAAAGAAAAATAGGAAAGAAGAAAGAAAAAAATAAAAAAGTCGACAGCAACTTGAAGCCCTACACGCCATTGGAGGGTGGTCTTCTTCAGCAACCACTGGCGGCGCGCTGTGAGCCACGGGAGGATGCACGGCAGAGGCCTTCCTACAGACTTTCGTTGGCCTCTTCAACTGGTTGAACTCTTGGGCGCCATTTATGTTTGGAGGAAGAAGATGAAGAGCTCGGGCGAAAAAGTTCAGGTTTTTAGAAAGATTGAGTGCGTAAAAGCTTCCATCTCAACGCAAAGCCCTATTTATAGGCAAAACCGACTCTTCGTTAACCGAAGCAAACCATATCAGCATTAGATACTGATTGACAGCCTGGTGATGCAAAATTTCTGCTGACAGCTTACAGGTTTGCGCAAATTTGACACAGATTGTGAGATCTCAATGCCTTCCATCTTCGCGCCATCTAGCTCAGCGATAGCATTTTCGTGCATCAGTATTTTGCACACAAAAAATGAATACTTATAACTTTCTAAGCTTCTGATTTAGAGTATTTCGAATTTATGCAAGTATTCAAAACTTTGAAAGGGGGTCTAGTAGAAGCATAGAAAAAAAATAAGTTTTAAAGCCACTCTTCAGCATAAAGAGTGTCACACGAAAAACGTGCAAATTGACTTACATCCAACATTTTTGCGTAAAGGACTTCCATGTAGAAATTTGTGCAGCTACCCACGCGAAGGAGCTTGTCAGCCACAGAGCTCATAGTTGTCCACGCTAGAATGTTCTACGTTGAGAAGAAGAGTATCCACGTGGAGGACATGCATTGCAGCAAAGCTAATGTGTCAAACCTTGAATGTTCCAAGATTGTCACCATGCTCATTGCTATAATTTTTCGCGCAAAAAATCTTCCACGCTTAGCTGCTAAGATGTGCTCCACAAGAAAAAAGTTGTGCCCAACGCGAAGACAAATGTGCTTCACGTGAAGATGACACTTTTCATTCCATAATAAAGACAGGAAATTAATTACTGACGTTTCGAATCTTGAAGCATGCCCTGGTTTTAATGGGACGTTTTGAATTTTGAAATGCAGCCATGATTACGCCACCGTAATCATGGAAATTAATATTCCTCGTAACTGGTGATACGTGACGCTAAAACAGCGATATACGCTTGCATTCAAGATTGGGAATTTATGACCAATGATGTCAGTAATTTCTGTGCGAAAATGAGTGAAACAGTGCAGAGTTGCTCATTTTTGTGTGAAAACGTGAAATAATCGTTATAGTGTGAATTGGCTATAAATACCTCGGTTTTTGTGCTGTCAAGGCATCGAAAGCATCGATTATTAAGCATTTGAGTCATCTTGTGGTCGCATTCTCCATCGCTACTCTTTCCAGAACTCTTGTTTCACAATTGTACTTAGAATCCATTTTTAGTAGAAAAGTACTTCTACTTTGAAAGTTATAGATGTCACATCCCGACCCGGAAAATCGCTCGCCCTCGCTAGATTTCATCCGAATCATCGTCCTCGCTAGGGTGTGATGCCGCACGAGCCTGGAGTTGCGCTCGTGCAAGGCAAGATAACAGGTTCACATAAGCTTTATCTCAAATTGATAACATTCACAGCGGAAGGAAACAGAGTATATAATAAGAATCTATTTTATTGATAAGTGAATTGAAGATTACAAAGGCCTTGAATAGTCCAATTGAAAATGCCAATAGGCTACAACGCTCATGATCTCTCTAGCTCACAAAGGATCTCGTTCCATACATCATGTCTTCTATAGCACATCCAAAAACTCTCGGCCGAACATCTTCATGTTGCACGCCGAACCCAGTGCGGTTGCTCGTCTTGAAACACTAAGGACTCCATGCCTCGGCGTGTCCAAGCCAAGTCCCGCCACGAGCCAAACCTATCCTGAACCTGCAGGCAAACTAGTGGGGGAATAGTACTTTCGTCCTCGTTGTACTGATCAAGACCCACTCGCCATAAACCAACACTAAGTAAATCTAGTGAAGCATGCATCTCTATTTGGTGATCTTTCTATTATTGCCTTAGGATCAGTTTCGTGGCAATGTAAGCAATAAAGCATGTTATCAAAAGCAACTGAATCATAAGAGTGTCCAATACCGTGTCCCTGCAACAGATACAGTTAGGCATAATATGAACATAAGCATAGTGATCGTGCCAATCTCCGTCTCAAATCTCCAAGCCTGCAATTGTTAGAAATTCGCATAACCAACCAACAAATCACGCAACCAACCAATCAAACTTAAGCATAAGCAAAAGGGTAGCAGGCTCTGCGCCTGCACCCAATTCTAATCTCAAGTTTACCGGCCCTATCTATAATGAAAGGTCACGACGTTCCGTGCCGTAATGGACTTGGTATCTCGACGTGTAAGCATACGATCGCTCCAGTACGGTTGCTAGTCCAGTATCCGAAGGATCCCAAACTTACTGATATCATAACTTATCACAACATTGGCCGGTCGCAACCCGTCCTAATGAAGTGCACCATAATACCAAACATAATTTCCTCCTAGGTCGAACGATTTCGATGCCCCGGTCGTAACCATTAGAGGGAAGCCGCACCCGTGCACGGGCCATCCGAGTCCATTGACCATGCAATACGCACAACAGCAAACAAGTCATATCATTCCAATCAATCTCAAGTTCTCGATTCATATTCCGTCATATCTATCTCGAGTTCCATCGGTATTATGTCCCAACACATCCGTATTGATGTACGACGTCCCAACGGCTTAGATTTCATAATCTTCATACTCAACGCGTTCAACTCATAAGTTGTTCATATAACGGCAGTTCCGTGGCATCTGTGCCACAACTGCATACTTCGATGCACGAAGTATATCTTCAATATCACGACAGGTTCCGTGGCGTTGCACCACAACTTGCCCATTTCGCTTACTTAGTCATTGTATAGCTTCCGTGCGCAAAGGTACGCTCAATGCCATAATCAATGTTCTAGGACTAGTGTTCAATGTTCTCGGAGTCGTGCACGTGATACACATCTCGATATTGCCTTTCAATGTTCTACCATCACCGTCCTACCGCGACCCGTGCACTTGATGCACGTGACTTCAATTGTTCAATGTTCTATCTTAATGTTCGACACACACTAAGACCTTTAATCGTTCGAGACACGCTCGCTAACTCAATAGACACAATCGCATACAAGGGGTACATTTTTTATTAGGCATGAAGGAGTAGGAAGAAGGGTCAAGAACCCGCCCACCTTAAGCCGATACACCTTGTCGTTTCCCCGAGCTGATACGGCTCGATTTCATAACTCCGTTGCACGGTCAACTCTTCTGACTTAGTCATTCGAACACTTTGTGCTCTGTTGAACTACTCGACTGTTTTGGCCTACCATGCTCATGCCACAATCCATTGCAAGACGACGATTTGGTTTTGCGGACACCATTGCAAATAAGGCAAAATGCCGACCTCTTATAATCCAGCATAAAAACCAGATGGAGATTCAGTTACGATATGTCAACTAAATGAAAAATTTGATTAAACTTTCAAATAGTCCAAAAAGAACACATCCAAAAGTGCACATTCCATAAATAAATTAACATTATATGAAAGTTTGAAGATCTGAAATCATGGAGGATGAATGAAAGTGAATCTACAATAGCAGATCAAAAACAAATACATGAGAGAAAGAGCTTGCATAGGTGATCAACCGTGGAGAAGGTGGATGGATTGAGGTAGTGACCAATGTAGAACTAATGGAGGGGAAGGTTGTCGTCATAGTATACGAACTCAAAATGCAGGGGACTCCATCTTCACTTGAGAGCCCTTTTGTTTTAAGTTGAATCCAAAGGGCCCAAAATGCACCAACAGATTCACATTAAATCCTGACTCTACCATCCAACATAAACCAAATCCAACAATGGATATTCACAGTGCTCATTTGCTCAACTTGGAGCCTTGCTTAACGGATAGGCAATATATATATATATATATATATATATATATATATATATTTTTTTTTATATATATATATATATATATATATATAGAGAGAGAGAGAGAGAGCACAAAAGAGTATTGTGGCAAATATCATATATATATATATATATATATATATATATATATATATATATATATATATATATACTAGCATATGTGCACGTGCCTTGCACGTATTTTAATATTTCTTAATTAGTTTAGGAAGACTCTTTAGGAAGACCAAAGGGTAGTCTTCCTAATTACTAAGTTGTCCTTATTAAAATTAATGAACTATTTTTAATTAGTATAAATATGTAAGGGTATTTTCGGAATTCAAAAGTTTCACCATCTAAGTTTTCCTATATATATATATATATATATATATATATATATATATATATTTTAGTAGAATATATATATATATATATATATATATATTCTACTAAAATATATATATATATATATATATATATATATCGAGAGAGAGAGAGAGAGAGGAGCACAAAAGAGTATTATGGCAAATATCATTAGCCTTTACAGAATCAGAAAATTAAAGATAGAGCGAAATCCAAGAAGTGATTTTAGAAAGTATATTTCCTCTAGATAATGACATAGTTGAAACAAGTCATCAAACCTCAGCCAAATGAGCCAAGAATGCCATAGCCTGAATGGTCTTTCAGGGACCCATTTCATCAGCAAGAATACCATTTAAACCCTGCATATAAGAATAAGAATATGCAAGAAAATAATCTAATTAAAACCTTGAGGATGCAGAAGAATAAACTCGGGAAGGAAGATAGAAGCTTCGGAGCTTGCCCCCCACCAAAAACAAGCTAACCTTCTCATAGCAATTAACTAGCCACTGCAGTCCTTTCAACTGACAATCTTTGAGACAGCCTTTAACAATTCAGGTGCCTGCACGGATGATGTTGTAGGCATTGTGGAGCTGAAATACAAAGATAAACCATTAATCAGCCCACTGTAAAAGCAAGCAAACATCATAACACAGAAAACAGAGTAATTAAGGTACTAGAAAAGTGGTGTGCTATGTGTTCCTTTCAGTTTTTTGATGTGCATGAAACTTGTTGGTGAGTGAGTCTTACGGGTTCAGTAAGTCTATGTTAGTGGACCCTGTAATGGCTGAATCATTTTCGGCAAATGTAGGTTCACCAGCCTGTCTCAGCTTCACTGTATCACTGTCAAAACTATTAGTAGTCTTCTGCTGCTCAGAGACAACACGTTGAGCTACTTCCATAGCTGCTTGCCTTCTCATCTTAGCTTCTTCAATATCTTTTTCGTCCTCTTGTCCAGTATCTTCGAGTGCAGATGTACCTTCTAGAGCTTTTGAGTCACTATCCATTAAAGCTAAAGATTCAGCGGACTGTGGAATAGATTTGTTCTGCATGAAATGGCTGTAAAGCTCTGTTTGTGATATCAAAAAGTTGAGGCTCTGTTGCTGTCTCTTTGCTTCACGAAGCTCCTGTTCACGCTTCAATCTTTCTGCTGCCTCTTTCTCATCTTTCTTCCGTTGTTCCGCCTGTTAAGAATCACATCTCAAAAAGGTGATGATACATCTAATTCTGTAATCATATTTCAAATGTAGGAAATATTGGTTTAGTGAACCAATTGTGATTTGTTATGAAGTGGTGAAAACCTGTAGTCATTGTGAGTCGTGACAAACAATTCATAACAGAATATAGACATTGTGCGTTAAACTAAAATATTTGAAAACCCAAAAGAGCAAATCGATGTTTAGTGAAGATTTTTCTAATAAGGTGAACTCCATTTTGTTTCAAGAACCAGGAAAGTTTCAACCACCATGTAGACTAAATGAAATCCTATCCAACAAAACCAAGAAGTTAATCTGCTAAAAAACTGACATAATGTGTAGCATGCCCTGACTCGTACGTATATCACAGCCACTTCAGGCCAATAGTTCACCCAGCAACAGAAGGCAATCATCAAAATATAGGTTAACTAGAGTCATGGAAAGGAACCTAAGCCAACCAACAGTTGGTTGGGGTCGTTGGACTAAGTCAAAGCTATGAAGCATGGTACTTCAAAAAGCATGGCGCACGAATATTTGGTACGCATGTACGCAATACACACCCGAAAAAGAATGGGTACGCCCCAACTACATACCTAATTGTTTTACATTTATAATAATGTATACGCCTCGGCTACGGCAGTATCGACTTTGCACTTTGGTGCGGCCAGTGGTTGTATCTTCATGGAGACATGTAGTCTCTCTCTCTCTCTCTCTCTCTCTCTCTCTCTCTCTCTCTCTCTCTCACACACACACACACACACACGCACACAGAAAACAAAATTTTGAGAGATGCCTCCTTCATCCAACATGTCTCCTCAAGCTTTATGTTTCTCCGCCGTGGCCATCCACCTTCATCTCCCACAACATTTAGGCCACCTCGTCCCTCCTCTCCATCAAACTCCAAAAGCATGATGGTGAGAAATTCACGATGACAGCATATCTTGGCTACCGGAGCTTACAGTAAAGGATATATTAAAGGCGAGAGCGATAAACATCCAGATTGAGAAGAAAGAGCATCAGAAGAGGAGCCAAGATTAGAGATACAGATTCTATTCCATAGGAGTATCAACAGTTTTACAGCCTAAAAACCTAGACTCCTCCAAGAGATCCAAACAATACTCCCGTTGAGTCAAAAGAAGAGAATCCACCCATGCGAACTGTAGTGCCCCGTCCCTACATCGTGCCCCGTACTCAGTCCACGGGGTGCGCGAGAAAGGAACACTGTCGCTATCAATTCGGTCGGGACCGATAGATCGGGATCGATCGAGTCGATCGAACGGGAACGGTTGAATTAAGATCCATTCCTCGTTACGGAATGCCTTCTTCGGAACCAAGTCCCATATTCAGCGGGTTGCGCCTCAAGGATTGACTCTGCGGCTGAGTCGGGAGAGACCTCCCGTTGCTCTGTTTTTCACGCCGCTTGCGTTGGTTTTGGCTTTGTTTTCTGAATGCGTTTTCGTGAATGTTTTCGATGGTTTTCATGGCTTGCATTTCGAACTCGCATTTTCTATCGAACTCTTTGAATAATGCAGTGTTCTAATCGGTTGCTTGTGCGATTTCAGGTAATCGCATAGGCGACGTCTAGCGCGACCAACAAATTCTCTCGCCGAAGTAAACTCAAGGTGAATGGCTGACCCTTCTTTCCTCGACCCCTTCTTAGGCAAAATCGATAGTGATGTTGCGAATGAAAAGATAAATGCAAGGGCACGAACACGAATGAATGAGCAAGTTTTCAAAGAAAATGTAGGCTGTCTTAACAACTAAAAACATGTCTTTGCACGGTCATGGACAACTTGTCGACAATGTGAGAGTTTCCCTGCACGGTAACCCGAGGCCACGGGACCGTTGCGGCCGAAAAAGAAAACAAGTAATTAGCTGTGCTGGGCACGGGTTAGGCGAGGACTTGCAGCGGGGCTCGCTACTCACGCTGAAAGGACCCCGTCTAACAAAAGCTAGAGGAGTCCACGATGGCTCTGGGAGCCAGTGACCAACCACACGAAATATTGCACTTGGTATGAAAAATGATAACAATTGACAGGGAGGAACATGGTAAGTTTCATAAGGCGCGACGCGGGCCGCCGTGGGTAAGTTTCAACGTAAAATTCATTATGCTTGTCATATGCTTGTTGAAATTCATTAGGATGGTTAGAAACATTCATGAACTAAGTCATATAAACTCTTCAACCAAATGAGAGCTTGGAACTTAAATAGCCACGCACCAGTACAAAGTGTAATGTACTGATCCTCGCTCTCCACGCAGGTACCCCGGACCACGAAGGGCGTGCCACTTGAAACTCAAGGCGACGTGAACCCCTTTGAAGCCTCGTCCGCATGTAAAGGCTTGTTTCTGGATTCCTTTTGAAGAAGACCCGCACTCAGTCCAAAAGAAGATGGCGACTCGACTTCCCGCAATAGCAGGTAGAAATGTGTAATGGTTTTTGCTTGCAAAAAGGAATGTAATGTATGGAACGACTATCTCATCGGCGTTCGTTTTGTAAGTCGAGTCATGTTGTAGCCCGTGCGGCAATGAATGCAATGAAGTCAATGTAAATGAAGTTTTATTATCAATGGAAAAGTCTACTTCTATTTCAAATGTGTCAATCAATTTCTCTGCGTACTCTAACTTGATGTTGTGTTTCGGATAACCTTATGACTATGCCTTGTGCGATCGCAACTTAGGGTCGCACGGTATCACGCCCGGGGGACGACTATAGATTCTACGGAATCGGGACGCGACATAATGGTATCAGAGCACGGCTTTACATCCTTTGACCTCGCATCGATGAGATAAGTTGTTCCATACAACTATGTTGTGAAAAGCGCTTAAGCGGCGCTTAAGCGAAAACTGGAACTTGGGCACCTCGCTTAGGGAAATCTCGCCCCAGAAAAGCGATCGTCGCTTAGGCGCGCTTAGGCGGCGCTTAATAGCGCCTCGCCTAGTATTAGGCACTGGAAAAAGCGTGGTTCAAAAAAAAACGAAAAAAAACTGACCCTAAAAAATAGGAACTTTGGAAAGTTTAGCTTTTATGTTTGATAGTATTTTGATGACTACGTAGTATGTATGCATTGTGTAGCTTGTTGACTATTTTGACCATGGTATTTTGATGACTTCGCATTTTGATTCTAGTATTTATACTGTTACCTTGTTTGATTGATAATTGGTATTGTTATTCATGCATATACTAGTAGTATTGTATGAAAAAAATATTGAAATTTATGTGTATATAGAGTATTTTACATGTACGAGGCTCCATGGGTAAAAATTGGTGAAGTGCTAACTAAGCATCGCTTAAGCACCGCTTAAGCGAGGCGCCAGCTTCGTCGCCTCGCCTCGCCTCACGCTTAATATAACATAGCCATACAATGAGTCCGTAATAATTTGTGACTGATACGTTTGCCTTCATATTGCAGAAGTGCCGAAACCCACGGCCGAGCAAGAACAGAGCGCTTCTAGCGGCTCTAGTAGTTCGCATCGTTCGCGGGCCGGACCTTCTAACGATACCATCGAAAGGATGCTGCGCATGATGGAGGCGCAGCAGAACTAGTCCGAGAACCGGCATCAACAGGTAGAGGAACGACAGGCCCAGTTCGAAGCTCGCTTCGACGCACATGCCAAATTTCAAAAAAAGCAGCTAGATACCCTGCAGCAGATCGTCCAGACAATGGCGGCCAACGGAAATTCTGCGACGGCGCCTACCGTCATCGCACCTACTACCACCATGCCGACGATCCAACCCATTGAAGTCGACACGGAGGAGCCCGAGCGTCAACCAGCGGCACCGAAAAAGTACAACTTTGAAGTGTCAGAATTCAAGAAGGCGTGCCGCACTTCCTTCAGCGGTACCGAAGACCCTTCATGGCGATCGACTGATTGGAAGAGCTGGAAGATCACTTCGAGCTTCTCGGCATTGAAGAATCAAAGCAAGTCGCCTACGCACAACTTCAACTACGGTTGAACGCGCACGACTGGTGGGCCGTGCACAAGCGAGCGATCCGACCTGACAACACCACCGTGCCGATCTCTTGGGCCGCGTTCCGCAAAGCTTTTGAAGTCGAGTACCTTCCGTCAGCTGTTCGTCAAGCGAAGGAAAATAAATTCATGCAGTTGAAGCAAGGGAGCCGGACAGTGGAACAGTACACCGCAGAATTCAACAAGTTGTCCAAATTTGCTAGTGCGTTTCTGCCTACAGAGGAGTGTCGTGTGCGACGGTTCGAAGTGGGTCTGCGACACTCTATCGGTGCGCATGTCGGGGTCCCGGAGTACAAGACCGTGGACGAGGCTCTGAATCACGCTCTCCGCCTTGAGAGCCTGCATCCTTCCGGTGCTGACGACGTTGTGCACAACTCCAATCACAAACGTCCTAGCCATACGGGAGGCAACAACTACGTGTCAAAGCGTCCAAACAACAGCGGCTACAATGGTCAGAAAACGATACCTCAGTGCACCAATTACGGGCGAGTTGGACACCATGCCAGCCACTGCTTTTCCCGCAATATTAAATGTTTTGCTTGCGGACAGAAGGGTCACAGGGCTCAAAATTGCCCAAGCTTTCGTCAGACTCGTAACGCACCACAACAACAACAAAATCGTCAAGAGAATCGAGGACAGGCGCCTCGACCTGCTCAGCCCGTTCAACCCAACAACCAAGACCGACGTCCTAATGCACAAGGGCGCGTCTTCGTCCTGACTCGAGACGAGGCGTTTGCTTCCGATACTGTCGTGACAGGTATATTGAACTTCAATAATGTACCTGATCGTGTGTTATTTGATTCAGACGCATCGCATGCTTTCATATCGGCGGACTTCGCCGCCGAGCACAAATTTCCTGTAATGTTGTTAGACCTTGATCTTAGCGTAAGTATGCCTTCGGGCGTGCTTCTACTCACAAATTTAGCCTGCGGGGGAGGAACCATATGTATTGGGGGTCAAAAGATCGGTCTTGATGCGATAGTTCTAGATATGAAGGACTTCGACATCATACTGGACATGGATTGGCTCGGTCCTTGCAACGCAAACATCGACTGCGCAGGAAAGAAGGTCACCTTTCGCATACCTGGAGTGTCCGAATTCTGCTATTCGTGTGGTGAAGCATCGCCGACGTACATGGTGATCTCGACAATCTCGGGTCGGAAGCTGCTGCATTCCGGATGCGAAGGCTACTTGGAGTCCGTTCGCGACATGAGACAGGATGGTACAAACGCGGGTGAGACCGACGTTGTGGCAGAATTCCCAGACGTGTTCCCGGACGAGCTACCCGTCATGCCGCCCGATCGAGAAATAGAGTTCACCATCAACACATTCCCCGACACTCGGCCGATCTCGAAAGCTCCGTACAGAATGGCCCCCTGCAGAATTGAAAGAATTGAAGGCACAACTTCAGGAATTACTCGATAGAGGATTTATCCGTCCGAGTGTCTCGCCGTGGGATGCGTCCGTGCTATTTGTAAAGAAGAAGGATGGATCCATGCGGCTCTGCATCGACTATCGGGAATTGAATAAAGCCACCGTCCGAAACAAATACCCCATGTCCCGCATCGACGACTTGTTCAACCAGCTCCAAGGTGCAACGGTGTTTTCGAAGATTGATCTGTAATCGGGTTATCACCAACTCAAAGTCACGCCAGATGACGTGCCGAAGTCTGCCTTTCGCACTCGTTATGGCCACTACGAGTTCTTGGTAATGTCGTTCGGTCTGACAAACGCCCCAGCCGTTTTCATGGATCTAGTGAATCGGGTGTTCCGTCCGTTCGTTGACAAATTCGTAGTAGTCTTCATCGACGACATCCTCGTCTACTCGAAGGATCGAACGCAACATGCAGAGCATCTGCGGACGGTACTCCAAACCCTTCGAGAGAATCAGTTGTATGCGAAAATGAGAAAGTGCGAATTCTGGGTGAACAACGTCTCATTCCTTGGGCACATCATCTCCGCCGCGGGCATCGCAGTCGATCCGAAGAAAGTCGAGGCAGTTGCTGATTGGAAACGGCCCGCATCAGTTAGCAAAATTCGAAACTTCCTAGGCTTGGCGGGATACTATCGACGCTTCGTGAAGGACTTCGCGAAGATTGCATCGCCGTTAACTCGCCTCACCCAGAAAGGAGTCGCATTCAAGTGGTCAAACGACTGTGAAGCTTCCTTCCAGGAGCTCAAACAACGGCTCGTTTAGGCCCCGATACTTACTTTTCCTGACGAGACGGAGGGATTTCAAATCTTCGGCGATGCTTCTGGCCAGGGCTTGGAGTGTGTGCTCATGCAGCGGGATAAGGTGATATCTTTTGCTTCCCTGCAGTTGAAGTCGCACGAGAAGAACTACCCCACGCACGATCTAGAACTAGCGGCAATTGTGTTCGCGTTGAAGCTGTGGCGTCACTATCTCTATGGCAGGGCGTGCAGGATTTATACGGACCACAAAAGCCTCAAGTATCTCTTCACCCAGAAAGAACTGAATTTGCGGCAGAGGCGATGGCTCGAACTAATCAAAGACTATGACTTATCAATCGACCACACGCCGGACAAGGGAAATGTGGTAGCGGATGCGCCGAGCCGAAAGTACTTAGCTTCATTATGCATCAACGATCGACTGCTTCGTGACTTAGAAGGAATGGGCATTGAACTCCGAGTACATTTCAGAGACGTGAAACTAGCGCAACTGCGGGTGGAACCGAGCCTACTAGAGAGGATCAAGTCTGCTCAGAAGGACGACCCATACCTGGAGAAGACGCGGAAGCTGATATCGACAGGAAAAGCGTCCGACTTTGCAGAGGACGAGTCGGGAGTGTTGCGAGTGAAGGGACGGCTATGCGTTCCGAACGACGCAGAACTTAGAAAGGAGATAATGTCGGAGGCGCATTATGAAAAATATTCTTTGCATCTTGGTAGCACCAAGATGTATAAGAACCTCCGCATTGTCTTTTGGTGGCACGGCATGAAGAGGGACGTAGCGCTCTTTATGTCAAAGTGTATGGCCTGTCAGCAAGTCAAAGCCGAGCACCAGCGACCGGACGGGGAGATGCAAAACATTGTCATTCCAAAGTGGAAATGGGATCATGTCACTATGGACTTCGTTGTTGGCTTGCCGAAGACGCCGTGGGGGAACGACGCTATCTGGGTCATCGTCGGTCGACTAACCAAGTCAGCGCACTTTATCGCCATCAAAGTTACTTGGAGCGTCGACCGCCTTGCTCAGATATATCTTGATAAAATAGTTCGGCTGCACGGGGTCCCAGTATCTATCATCTCGGATCGGGATGGACGGTTCGTAGCGCGCTTCTGGAGTAGTCTACATTCAGCGTTGGGGACCAAGTTGAAGTTTAGCTCAGCTTATCATCCTCAGACTGACGGCCAAACAGAGCGGGTGAACCAAATTCTCGAAGACATGTTACGACTCTGTGCGATCGACTTGAAGTCAAGTTGGGACGTTCATCTACCGCTGGCCGAGTTTGCATACAACAACAGCTATCAGTCCAGCATCCAAATGGCGTCGTATGAAGCTTTGTACGACCGGAAGTGCAGATCGCCCATTTGCTGGGATGAAGTCGGAGAGCGGCAGATACTTGGTCCGGAGCTGGTGGAGCAGACTGTGCAGAAGGTCAAGTTGATACGAGAGAGATTGAAGATAGCACAAAGCCGGCAGAAGAGCTATGCCGACACGCACCGACGCCCCCTCGAGTTCTCGGAAGGCGACCACATATTCCTGAAGGTGATGCCCATGCGTGGAGTTTCCAGGTTCGGTGCGAAGGGGAAATTGAGCCCAAGATTTGTTGGTCCGTTCGAAATATTGAAGCGAGTCGCCCCGGTAGCTTACCAAATCGCCTTGCCGCCTGAATTGTCAGAGGTACATGACGTCTTCCACGTCTCCCAATTGCGGAAGTACGTGCACGATCCAGAGTATGTGGTAGATTTGGGTAAGCTGGACTTGAAGGCGGACTTATCATATGTAGAAGAGCCGGTGCAAATCTTGGAGCGCAAGGATAAACTTCTCCGCAACCGTGCTATTCCTCTCGTCCGCGTCCTCAGGAGAAACAATTCAGTCGAGGAGTCGACGTGGGAGCTTGAGTCAGAAATGAAGGAGAAGTTCCCTTCATTGTTCTCGTAGAGGTTGGTTCTATTCTTAAGTTTCGGGGACGAAACTTTTTTCTTAGTTGGTTATGGTGTAGTGCCCCGTCCCTACATCGTGTCCCGTACTCAGTCCACGGGGTGCGCGAGAAAGGAACACTGCCGCTATCGATTCGGTGGGGACCGATAGGTCGGGATCGATCGAGTCGATCGAACGGGAACAGTTGAATTAAGATCCATTCCTCGTTATGGAATGCCTTCTTCGGAACCAAGTCCCATATTCAGCGGGTTGCGCCTCAAGGATTGACTCTGCGGCTGAGTCGGGAGAGACCTTCCGTTGCTCTGCTTTTCACGCCGCTTGCGTTGGTTTTGGCTTTGTTTTCTGAATGCGTTTTCGTGAATGTTTTCGATGGATTTCATGGCTTGCATTTCGAACTCGCATTTCCTATCGAACTCTTTGAATAATGCAGTGTTCTAATCGGTTGCTTGTACGATTTCAGGTAATCGCGTAGGCGACGTCTAGCGCGACCAACAAGTTCTCTGGCCGAAGTAAACTCAAGGTGAGTGGCTGACCCTTCTTTCCTCGACCCCTTCTTAGGCAAAATCGATAGTGATGTTGCGAATGAAAAGATAAATGCAAGGGCACGAACACGAATGAATGAGCAAGTTTTCAAAGAAAATGTAGGCTATGCCTTAACAACTAAAAACATGTCTTTGCACGGTCATGGACAACTTGTCGACAAGGTGAACGTTTTTCCGCACGGCAACCCGAGGCCACAGGACCGTTGCGGCCGAAAAAGGAAACAAGTAATTAGCTGTGCTGGGCACGGGTTAGGCGAGGACTTGCAGCGGGGCTCGCTACTCACGCTGAAAGGACCCCGTCTAACAAAAGCTAGAGGAGTCCACGATGGCTCTGGGAGCCGGTGACCAACCACACGAAATATTGCACTTGGTATGAAAAATGATAACAATTGACAGGGAAGAACATGGTAAGTTTCATAAGGCGCGACGCGGACCGCCGTGGGTAAGTTTCAACATAAATTTTATTATGCTTGCCATATGCTTGTTGAAATTCATTACGATGGTTAGAAACATTCATGAACTAAGTCATATAAACTCTTCAACCAAATGAGAGCTTGGAACTTAAATAGCCACGTGTCACGCCCCGATTCCGTAGAATCGATAATCGTCCCCCGGACGTGATGTCGTACGAACCTAAGTTGCGATCGCACAAGGCATAGTCATAAGGTTATCCGAAACACAACATCAAGTTAGAGTATGCAGAGAAATTGATTGACACATTTGAAATAGAAGTAGACTTTTTCATTGATAATAAAACTTTATTTATTCATTGCCGCGCGGGCTACAACATGACTCGACTTACAAAATGAACGCCGATAAGATAGTTGTTCCATACATTACACCCCTATTTACAAGCAAAAACCATTACACATTTTCCACTTGCTATTGCGGGTAGTCGAGCCGCCATTTTCTTTTGGACTGAGTGCAGGGTCTTCTTCAAAAGGAATCCAGAAACAAGCCTTTACACGCGGACGAGGCTTCAAAAGGGTTCACGTCGCCTTGAGTTTCAAGTGGCACGCCCTTCGTGGTTCGGGGTACCTGCGTGGAGAGCGAGGATCAGTACATTACACTTTGTACTGGTGCGTGGCTATTTAAGTTCCAAGCTCTCATTTTGTTGAAGAGTTTATATGACTTAGAGTATGAATGTTTCTAACCATCGTAATGGATTTCAAACAAGCATATGACAAGCATAATGAAATTTACTTTGAAACTTACCCCGGCAGACCGCGACGCACCTTATGAAATTTACCATGTTCTTTCCTGCCAATTATTATCATTTTTCACACCAAGTGCAATATTTCGTGTGATTGGTCACTGGCATCACAAGCCATCCTAGACGTATAGCTTTGTTAATCGGGATCCTTTCAACGCAAGTAGCTAGCTCCGTTGCAAGTCCCCGCTTAACATGTGCTGAAACCTTATGCACGGCTATACCTTGTTTCCTCCTAGGTCAAAACGGTCCTGTGGCCTCGGGTTGTCGCTCGAGGAAACTATCGCCTTGTCGACAAGTTGTCCATAACCGTGTAAAGACATATTTTCCTTTTTAGTTATTAAGACATAGCCTACATTCTCTTTGAAAACTCAATCATTTTTCCGTGCTCGTGCCCTTGCATTTATCCTTTCATTCGTAACAACATTATCGATTTACCTAGGAAAGGGGTCGAGAAGAGAAGGTCAGCCACTCACCTTGAGTTTACTTCAGGCGAGAGAACTTATTGGTCGCGCTAGACGTCGCCTACGCGATTACCTGAAATCGCACAAGCAACCGATTAGAATACTGCATTATTCAAGGAGTTCGATAGGAAATACGAGTTCGAAATGCAAGCCATGAAAATCATCGAAAATATTCACGAAAAACGCATTCAGAAAACAAAGCCAAAACCAACGCAAGCGGCGTGAAAAGCAGAGCAACGGGAGGTCTCTCCCGACTCAGCCGCAGAGTCAATCCTCGAGGTGCAACCCGCTGAATATGGGACTTGGTTCCGAAGAAAACATTCCATAACGAGGAATGGATCTTAATTCAACCGTTCCCGTTCGATCGACTCGGTCGATCCCGACCTATCGATCCCGACCGAATCGATAGCGACAGTGTTCCTTTCTCGCGCACCCCGTGGACAGAGTACGGGGCACGATGTAGGGACGGGGCACTACACCATAACCAACTAAGAAAAAGTTTCGTCCTCGAAACTTAAGAATAGAACCTACCTCTACGAGAACAACGAAGGAAACTTCTCCTTCATTTCTGACTCAAGCTCCCACGTCGACTCCTCGACCGAAAGGTTTCTCCAGAGGACGCGGACGAGAGGAATAGCACGGTTGCGGAGAAGTTTATCCTTGCACTCCAAGATTTGCACCGGCTCTTCGACATATGACAAGTCCGCCTTCAGGTCCAGCTTACCTAAATCTACCACATGCCCCGGATCGTGCACGTACATCCGCAATTGCGAGACGTAGAAGACGTCATGTACCTCTGACAATGCCGGCGGCAAGACGATTTGGTAGGCTACCGGGGCGAATCGCTTCAATATTTCGAACGGGCCAACAAATCTTGGGCTCAACTTTCCTTTCGCACCGAACCGGGAAACTCCACGCATGGGCATCACCTTCAGGAATACATGGTCGCCTTCCGAGAACTCGAGGGGGCGTCGGTGCGTGTCGGCATAGCTCTTCTGCCGGCTTTGTGCTATCTCAATCTCTCCCGTATCAACTTGACCTTCTGTACCATCTGCTCCACTAGCTCCGGACCAAGTATCTGCCGTTCCCCGACTACATCCTAGCAAATGGGCGATCTGCACTTTCGGCCGTACAAAGCTTCATACGGCGCCATTTGGATGCTGGACTGATAGATGTTATTGTATGCAAACTCGGCCAGCGGTAGATGAACATCCCAACTTGACTTCAAGTCGATCGCACAGAGCCGTAACGTGTCTTCGAGAATTTGGTTCACCCGTTCTGTTTGGCCGTCAGTCTGAGGATGATAAGCTGAGCTAAACTTCAACTTTGTCCCCAACGCGAATGAAGACTACTCCAGAAGCGCGCTACGAACCGTCCATCCCGATCCGAGACGATATATACTGGGACCCCGTGCAGCCGAACTATTTCATCAAGATATATCTGAGCAAGGCGGTCGACGCTCCAAGTAACTTTGATGGCGATGAAGTGCGCTGAATTGGTTAGTCGATCGACGATGACCCAGACGGCGTCGTTTTCCCGCGGCGTCTTCGGCAAGCCAACAACGAAGTCCATAGTGACATGATCTCATTTCCACTATGGAATGGCAAGGTTCTGCATCTCCCCGTCCGGTCGCTGGTGCTCGGATTTGACTTGCTGACAGGCCATACACTTCGACACAAAGAGCGCTACGTCCCTTTTCATGTCGTGCCACCAAAAGACAACGCGGAGGTCCTTATACATCTTGGTGCTACCAGGATGCAAAGAATATTTTTCACAATGCGCCTCCGACATTATCTCCTTTCTAAGTTCTGCGTCATCCGGAACGCATAGCCGTCCCTTCACTCGCAACACTCCCGACTCGTCCTCTGCAAAGTCGGACGCTTTCTCTATCGATATCAGCTTCCGCATCTTCTCCAGGTATGGGTCGTCCTTCTGCGCAGACTTGATCCTCTCCAGTAGGCTCGGTTCTACACGCAGTTGCGACAGTTTCACGTCTCTGAAACGAACTCGGAGTTCGATGCCCATTCCTTCCAAGCCGCAATCTATCCGACTCAAAGTTTCCATCAAGGCGACGGTGCTCAAGGCAACGATCGCCTTGACACGAAGTCTCTACGATGCATCTTACATCCGATTTCCTAACGAGTAGGAATTCACTAGCCAAATTTCCAACTTATCCGTCTCGCAACACCGTATCTAAGTTCGATTCACGCAAGCTTAATTGCAAAGTGAATCCGATCCTACGACATGACTTGTAAGTCATTCCCTTATCGTTCTCTCTCGTGCATAGCACGTTTCTCGCAATCGCCTACTCGCATCACCAAGTTCGTTGGTGAAGTTCTCGTTCGATCGTCAACCAACATAACCATTCAAGTATCCATCCGACGAATACTCAAAATCTAACTTATCATTCTCAATCGAAAGTTATTCCAACAATTCTCGATCGCCTAGACTTATCGTCAACATGCATCGCAATAATTTGTTATCGATGCACTTCTATATGCGATATCGCATGCGTCATCTTACGGTCTGCAGCATTCAATTTGATTTGGCGGTCAAGTCTTCTAGGGTCAGCTGCCCCGAAGCTACGCTCGATAATTGTGGATCATCACCGAAGGACAGTTTATTACGAACCATGCTATATCTTATTTCGGAGCCAAATCACGTTCCGACGCTTTCTACGCGACTATCCATTTTCGAACAAAACCATTTCTATCGGCGTAACTGATGCGCAACTATCCTCCGAGTAAAGTCATGCACTACCGTTGATGATTCCGCAGTTTACGAAACATCCACTCGTATCGAGTTCGAGTCTATCTTATTCGCGGGTCGACACGCGAGATGCTATACGCATCGAGCAATCGCCGATGACTTATAGTCTCGTCTTGATTAATCACAAGTTCATGACCAACCAGTTTGTTCCTTCTCGTATTGCTACTTACAAAATTTTGATAACGCAAGGCGCACTCCATTTTGTATTCCCACATCGTGCTTAACTTTCCTTACGTATCGATCTCGATACGCCGTATCAATTTCGATAGCGCAAGGATCGACTTCGAATTCGTTTCAACGTCAACTTAACTCGCATCGCATACATCCAAGTTCGCAACGAACTTTTCCATACGCATCAACTCATTCTCCGATTCGTCGCATCCCGCTATACTTTGATCGCGTAACTGAGTTACCGATTATCCAACATCGAACCCTCAAGTCACACGATCTCGCCCTCTAAGTTTCGCGTGTTTTTCAGTCGTACTCAAATGAGTTTCGTCGTAGCGTAACCAACTATCTCTTAGGCACGATTACTCACGTCAACCAACTCTTCATCGAAGTCGCCTATCGTGCGATTCGTTTACAACTCGCGTCGCTCAACATTTCTATCGGAATCGCAAGTCGTGCAATTCGATTCGTCTCGCCCAATATTTCTATCGAAATCGCAAGTCATGCGATTCGATTCGATTCGTCTCGCCCAACAATTCTATCGAGATCGCAAGCCATGCGACTCATTTGTAAGTTCGAGTTTTCTTTTTCCGTCGGGCCGATTATTGCTTCAAGGCAAAAATCGTTCCGCTCGTCTTGGTCGTCCGACCAACTTATAACTTTTATCCGACATATCGTTTATTGATTCGAGTCTCGCCTTACCGTCCCAACCGATCTTCGAAGAACACTTGCATCAACATGCCGTCGCACAAATTTCAAATCGAGTCTCGGTACTCTCCCGTCCGTTGCGGACAAACCTTCCGCAATTCTCACAACGCGTCGATGCAATTCATCGCACAAGTGGTATCCCATATACCACTCATAATCGAGTCATTCATCGCCTACGTGGTATGGCATATACCACTCGAAATTAAGTCATTTCCCTCGCACTATACTTAGTATAAACCGACGATCTCTTCCGACTCACGATTTCCGCAGTGATCGTGCTTGATCACAACCGTAACTTTGATTCTTTCAAATCCGACACAACTCGGTAACTTTTCTCGTTTGCCAACATAAGTTTGATGTGCAACCGAACGATCCATTCTATCGATTTACGATTTCAATTCCTTCTGTTGCATCTCGTGCAACACTTTATTATTTTGATATACGTTGCACCACGTGCAACAGTTTTACTTCCGATATGCGTTGCACATCGTGCTACGATTATTTTCGACATTTCATTTCACTTTGTATAACGATTTATTTTCAATCTCCCTTGCACTTCGTGCAACGATTAATTTGATATGCGTTGCACCACGTGCAATAATTTTACTTTCGACACGCGTTGCACATCGTGCAACTATTCATTTCCAATATCCATTGCACCTCGTGCAAGATTATTCCCGACTTTTCAAAGTCTATGCCCAATCCGTTCAACACATTCGGCATTGGCTTATCACTTTCATTTTAACGCATATTCACATTAACTCGTTGCACATCGTGCATCATTTTATTTCTGTTTCAACATGTTACATTGCAACAGTATCTCAAATCGTATTTCACAATTTGTTGCACTTGCAGCAACTAACATTTTTACGGCTCGTTGCATTCGATGCAATATACCCTTCGCGACTTTCTTAGCAAACATCATGAAATTTCCAAAACACAAGCGGCAAAATTTTACGATTTGTATTCGACTTATTGTATGGAACATCCAGTGTGGCATCGAGTAGAGTCAAGAGTGATTTCAAGTGGTGGTGGGCAACTTTTAGAATTATAACGAAGCAAGCGTCCAGAGGAAATTGAGCCTAGAGCTCTGATACCAATCTATCACGTCCCGACCCGAAATCACCCGAATCATCGTCCTCGCAGGGGGCGTGATGCCGCACGAGCCTGAAGTTTGCGCTCATGCAAGGCAAGATGACAAGTTCTCAAATGGTTATCTTTTGATTCGATATTAACACGAAAGGAAAACAGAGTATACAAAACAATTCTCTTTATTGATATTCGAAACTGAGATTACAAATGCCTTCGATAGCCTAACAATATATGCCAAATTGGCTACAACACTCAGGTTCTCTCTTGCCCACAAAGGATTTCACCGTTCCATACATCATGCCTTCTATATCTCGGCTGCATCAATCCAGTTGCATAGTCCGAGCGTCATTGCGATCGCACGCTTCAATGCGCTTCGGCATTCCAAGCCTTAACGCGTTCAAGCAACGCTTCGCCGCGAGCCATCCATTCCCTGCACCCTGCATGAAGCTGGTGGGGGATCAGTACGTTCGTCCTCGCATGTACTGATTCAAAGATCATCTTTCCAAACCGACATTGTAATATTTATGTTGAATCATGCAACTTAGCTTATGATCTTGTTATGTTCTCCTTAGGGTCAATTTCATGGCATATTCGAAAGCGTAAAGCATGTTATCATAGCAAATTGAATAGACAAGCAAACAAGCATTCTCGTGTTTGATTCGTGGCTTACCAAGTCGACGCACTCACCCTTGCGTCCCTTGCACTGACGCAAGGTGAATACGCCCCATTCCATCCCTGTCATGTTATATGTGCATCTCTAAGTAGGATCTATATGCGGGACGCATACGCGCCTACACTTTCAACCCATCGTTCCTTAGCTATATGCGGGCCGTTGGCGTATCCGCGCCGGAATGGACTAAAGGAGTTCCTTTCTTTTCTCTCCTTCTTCTCTCTCTATTTGGTCGGGCTGTCGGACGTTTCACGGGTTGGGTCACATCCCAACAACCGAAACGTTCCCGCTACATACCATCATTTGCGGCTTTTCCCATCTTGTTTAAGGATGTGCGCCTACAAAGATTATTCGAATCCCTCCGCGGCCAAATCGGTTCCGGGAACCTCCGACATTTAACCGTTTGGGGAAAACACTCGTGCATGAGTGATTATCACATTAATCTCGAGCCCATTCCAATCGACCATGCAACGCCCTATCATTCAAGCAATCAAATTCAAACAACCAAACATAGTCTTG
This sequence comes from Iris pallida, assembly GCA_029216955.1. Classification (NCBI taxonomy): domain Eukaryota; kingdom Viridiplantae; phylum Streptophyta; class Magnoliopsida; order Asparagales; family Iridaceae; genus Iris; species Iris pallida. The sequence continues at coordinate 4,848,572 of JANAVB010005596.1, read as the reverse complement.
AGTCCGAGACTCAGACTTATCATCTCGCATCTCTTTCGTTAACTTTCTGTGTTCTTACGTTTCGTACTTCGTTTCAATGATTCAATGGCATAGTGCCTCAACTCAGTGCTCGTCAACCGAACGACCCGAAGGTCTCGAACACCTTTCGAGGCAACATGTCATATCCGACAGTTCCGCCACATTCATACCGCAACTGTATTCTCGCAACGAAGCCATCTTTTATTATTCCGTGCACGTAGGCACGTTTTGACCGTATTTTCAATGTTCTATAGCTTAGCATTCAATGTTCGGGGCTTGCGCGCTAGGGCGCTCGCCTATTGTCTTTCAATGTTCTAGCCGTTCTAACTCGTGCGCGAAGGCACGGTATGGTTCGTGCACTAAGGCACTCGCCGTTTACAGTTATCCCATGTTCTTGCGGCTTGCACACCGAGGCGCTCGCCTTAGCGATATCCAATGTTCCATAGCGACTCGAGCATGTGATGCACGTATCATTTCAATTGTTCTAACTTAGTGTTCGACACACACTATGATTTATCTCCGATCGGACCACGCCCGTGGCGTCGATAGGTTAACTTTTAGCATACAAGAATATATTTGACTTATCGCATGAAGGAGTAAAAAGAAGTCAATCCTCCCACCTTGAGTCGATACGCCTTCGTCGTTTCGCCGAGCCGGTGCGGCTCGATTCCCTAACTTTGTTGCACGGCCACTCTCCTGACTTAGCCATTCGAGCACTTCGTGCTTCATTGAATTATACGTCCAATTCGCCTTAGCGTGCCAACGCCTTAGCCCGTCGCAAGGCGACGATTTGATTTCGCGGACCCCTTACTGAATAAGGCAAAACGTCGACCTCTAATATTTTCACGTCAACGTATAACCTGCACACGAAACCAACTAAAATCAATACTTGCATCGATTCGGACTTGCGCCTTGGTCAATTCGATTTCTTAGAATCTTCGAGCCGATTCAACGCACTCATCCTTTCGAGGCAACGCGGCGCTTCGCATCGATTCACTCGATGCATTCTTCGGGGCAAGGCAACTCTTCCCATCGACTTAGTTCGATGCATTACTCGGGTCGACGTAACTCATCGCATCGACTTAGTTTGATGCGTTACTCGGGACAACTTAACTCTCGTATCGTTTTGCACCGATACATTTCCTTGGGTCAACGCGACTCGCTGAGTCAACGTTTCAGCGTAATGCGCCGTGCGGAGCGGGGCATTACAATAGTGACGCCACAGCTTCAACGCAAACACAATCGCCGCTAATTCTAGGTCGTGCGTGGGTAGTTCTTCTCGTGCGGCTTCAACTGCCGGAAAGCAAAAGATATCACCTTGTCCCGCTGTATGAGCACACACCCTAAGCCCTGGCTAGAAGCATCGCTGAAGATTTGAAATCCCTCCGTCCCTTCAGGAAGAGCAAGTATCGGGACCGAAACGAGCCGTTGTTTGAGCTCCTGGAAGGAAGCTTCACAGTCGTCTGACCACTTGAATGCGACTCCTTTCTGGGTGAGACGAGTCAACGGCGATTTCTCTCTCATACACAGAAAAACCATGTTCAAGCATAACCTTTCATATTATATTCTTACACAATTCTTAAAATTTTAGAACTTCTTTCAGCCCAAAAACATAGCAATAAGACCTCCGCAGCCACTGCAGCTTTGCCACAAAAAGAGAGGTCCAAAACAAAATTGACACTCGGAACCTTCATGTAGAAGTGATGTGGTCCATTTACAGATATAATATGCTAACGTTAATATAAATAAACTACAAGCTAGCTAGTAATATTAAGCCATCAATAGTTCGTTAGGCATATAAGAAGCTTCTGCGAGTATACCATGTCTTACTGTACACAAATAACAATATGTTGAAATCAGAAGAAAACTGAAAACCAACTAAAAAAAGACTTAGAAATAGCAATATAGTATGCTGAGATGTTCTTGAGAATAAAAACAGGGACTGTAAGAGATACTAGCATGCATATGAATGTTTAAGGGCTAAAGTGGGCAAAAGTTTAATACAAGACCAATTGACTCGGAAAAGTAATCCAAGGCTACAAACCACATGTCACCAAAATATTTAGGCAAATTATAAGGGCACTTCATTCTTTACACAGGGCTAACCAAATTTTATTTTATTTTATTTTATTTTATTTACAAGTTTGCCAAAAATTACTTAGGGCTAGCACAAATGTTAGGATATAAGTCAAAAAAATTCTTTCTTCTTCCCTTCTCCCTCCCAAAATCCTAAACATTTTCTCTTCCAAATCTCTCTCAATCCATGTTCATGCCTAAATTTCATCTTCTAGTATTCATTCTAGACGGATTTTCGAGGTTTTGAAGTTTGAACCCATTTTAGGGTTACCAACTTCAAAAATTCGTCCACAGTCGCGACGGGGACGATCATGGACTGTCAAAAATATTGAAATCCTACCAATTGGAAGGATTATCAAAAAAACTGGCAGTCCTACAAAAAACATTGAACATCATACTTTCTTTAGGACTCAAAAATTTTGACAGTTCATCCAATTGGTAGGACTGTCAAAAAATTTGACAGTTCTGCGTAAAACATTGAACAACATATTCTTCCAGGACTGTCAAAATATTTTCACAGTCAAAAAATTTTGGAAGGACTGTCAAAAAATTTGACAGTCCTTCTAATTGGTAGGACTGTCAAGAATTTTGACAGTCCTAAATGAAACTTGTTGTAACAGCAAGTTTTATTTAGGTTAGTTATAAAGGCACTTCACATTTTTATCAGGGCTATCCCATTTTAAACTTTGTATAATTTAATTGATTAGGGCTATCCCACTCTTTGGTATAAAAGTTACTTTTTTTTCTATTTTTCCCTCCCTCTTCTTCTTTTTTCTCAACAACAACAACAAAAATGTTAAACCCTAATATTGTGGAAACCCTAATATTGTTATCCCTAATTTTTTTCTCATTTCCAATTTCGATGGCACCCAAAGGCTCCTCATAATATACAAACCTTAATATGGGAGGAAACCCCAATATTGTTGTTCAACTAGTGCAAACAAGGACTGCCAAATTTTCTGGCAGCCCTACAAACTGAATGGACTGCCAGAAAAATGGGCAGTCCTAAGTCACAGCATGTGAAACAAAGGACTGCCAATTTTTCTGGCAGTCCTTACTGTATGTAGGACTCTCCAATTTTCTGGCAGTCCTGAATACAGTAAGGACTGCCAGAAAAATGGGCAGTCCTTTGTTTCACATGATGTGATTTAGGACTGCCCAGTTTTCTGGCAGTCCTACAAACTGAATGGACTGCCAGAAAACTGGGCAGTCCTAAGTCACAGTATGTGAAACAAATGACTGCCCATTTTTCTGGCAGTCCTTACTGTATGTAGGACTGTCCAGTTTTCTGGCAGTCCTGAATACAGTAAGGACTGCCAGAAAAATGGGCAGTCCTTTGTTTCACATGTTGTGACTTAGGACTGCCCAGTTTTCTGGCAGTCCATTCAGTTGGTAGGACTGCCAAAAAATTGGGCAGTCCTGGTCGACGCACAGTTTTCTCGTTCATGCATACTTGTGTTTAATTTAAATGGGTAATTTCCCACTCCGAATGTAGTTTAATTCATTTGGGCTACAGACAATTGAAATAAACAATATAATGGATGCTTGAATTTTTCAATTTAATTTCTAGGATTTTGGAAACAAATAGAGAAAGAATTTGGGTGCCATCGATCTTCTTGAGAAGGAAATTTGGAATAGAAGAGGAAGAAGAAGAGAAAATTTCTAGGGTGGAAGAAATTTCTAGGAATTTTCAAATTAATTTCTTGCTTGGGATGGAGAAATGGTGGAGGAGAAGAGGAAGAAGAAGAAGAGAGGAGTTAGGGTTTAGGAAGAGAGAAAAAATTTTGCAAATGAGAGAAAAATTTTGGGTTTAGGAAAATTTTACTTTGGGACAGCCCAAAATCAAAAAAATGGGCTGTCCTGAGTAAAACACAAAAAAATCTGGGCTAGCCCCAATCCGGGCTAGCCCTGATCAAATATGAAGTGCCTTTATAACTAACATTTATTTAGGACGGTCAATAATTTTGACAGTCCTAAAGTATGAAGAACATAGTTTGTTTCCTTCGGTAAAAAGGAATGACTTCATTCATGTTACTATATGTTTTGAGTTCAGGTAGTTAGGAAAAGCATTAGGGTTTGTATTTTGTCTGTGAGGAGCCTTTGGGTACCATCTCTGAATTTGGGTGCCCTTATAATTTGCCAATATTTATCATGTCCTTTTAACTTGATAATGCAAGATCACATCAACGACTGAAATGTATTAAACATGCTTATAGAATTAAAGCAAGCAGAGTACCTGTTCTCTATCTACTCTCTTCCAGTATAAGAGCATGTCTCTGGCAAGTTTCTTAGTGCGAATTGCAGCACCTCTCATCAACTTAATTTATCTACTCACTTTCACTTTAACCTGGATGTTATAGTAAACAAAATGTTATTGTTCAGAAGGAAGGGAAATGTAACATAAGCCGATGAGCAGCGCATTGGAAAAGCAAACAAACTCGTGATCAAACAAGTCACAAAGTCCAGATAAAACTTTATACTTCTCTTTGGCACATTTCTGAAAAACGCTTCGCATCACCTATCTGAAATGTTTAATAATTTGCCAATATTTATCATGTCCGTTTAACTTGATAGTGCAAGATCACATCAATGACTGAAATGTATTAAACATGCTTATAGAATTAAAGCAAGCAGAGTACCTGTTCTCTATCTACTCTCTTCCAGTATAAGAGCATGTCTCTGGCAAGCTTCTTAGTGCGACTTGCAGCACCTCTCATCAACTTAATTGATCTACTCACTTTCACTTTAACCTGGATGTTATAGTAAACAAAATGTTATTGGTCAGAAGCAAGGGAAATGTAACATAAGCCGATGAGCAGCGCATTGGAAAAGCAAACAAACTCGTGATCAAATAAGTCACAAAGTCCAGATAAAACTTGTATTGGCACATTTCTGAAAAATGCTTCGCATCTCCTAAGACTTCCTGTGAAGATTAATGAATGATCTGTGATGCTTGGAATATCTCTTCTCACAATATTTAACCAGATTTTCCCAATCTTGTCTATTTCTTCTTTCTCAATTGGGGAAGGATCTTTCTTCACTACCAGCTTCTTAGGCAAACTGCGCTCAATGATCTGTGATTAGTAGATACAGGTATCAGAAAGAATTGCAAATGATAACTAAGCACAGGAAAGGGCAATCGCCCAATTCAAAGTCACTTGAGGCAACCTCATATGTATCTCCCTTTTCCAATACTTTGACGTAATACACATGCATAGTACCAGATTCAGACATGATCAACCGTCGTATTCTTCCAGCTGCCCCTTCCAGAACTGTGTCCAGCCCAAGATTGCTCACTACAAGTGAAAACTTCTGATTCGAGTTACTAGCCGAAAGAGCCTTCAACCTAGCTTGAAGTGATTCGTACTGCGTCTGAGGCTCCGCCAATCCTCCTCGATCCCGAATCTCAAACCTTTTATCGCCGGCAACAAATGCGGCCAGAGACCGTACATCCAGCATTCCCTTTAAGAAATACTCATTTATTTTGATATCCGAATAACTTGGCAACTTCAGAATAGTCGCAAGCCTATCATAGGTCGGAGGGATCCTGTAAGTGATCCCCTCCCCCAATATCCAGGTAAGAAGATTCTAAAGCAGACGGGAGCCTAGTGCTCCTGCCGTACTCTGACTCAAAGTCCTCTCCAAGTACTCCGGCGACCTATCCACATCCCTAATCCTCATCTCCTCCTTAACGCCCGAGACTGTCGTGTGCGTACCTCCCGGACTTTGACCCACTGTGCCGTCTCGCAGACGGCATTGTCACACGGACGCCGCCCACTGCGGAGGGGTCGTCGAAACTCACCCTCCGGTACTTCTCCACATGCTCGCCGAGCATTGACCGGTACTGCTCCTCTGAGAACCTCGTCCCGTAGTCCTCCTCGTCGTCCTCGTCGCTGTCAACATCAGCGGAGGCCCGCTTGCTCCGTCCGTTACTGTAGCCCAGCATGTCGCCCTGACCTGATCGGAACAATGCCGTTTCGATAAAGTTTCAAACTTTCGCAAGGAAATCAAACTAAACAGGGTTAAAACAAGAAGAAGAACAAAAAAGGTGCAACCTTGGCTGCTTGTGATGTCGTCCTGGCTGCTGTTCCCGTAATTGTCGTCATCTTCCCCGCCGTGTCGGGGGAGTTGGTAGTGCATCAGAGGCTAAAAAATCACATAAAAACAAGAAGAAGAAATTAATTTGAGAACTATGGAGGAAGCCGAATTGCTCTCCGAAAAACCCTAGAGACTTCGATCGTACCTCGAGGTTGGAGAGATTGGAGTAGGACATGCCGTTGTTGCTCTGGTGGCGCCGGTGGTCCATGGCGGAGAATTAGGGTTAGGGTTTTCACGGAGAGGAATAATAAGAGGAGGATTTGGGGAAGCAGAGGAGCATTGGCACGTGACGGTGCCACGTGAGGGAGGAGAGAGAAAGTGAGTGCATGGTGATGATAAGAGCATCTCCAACCCTATTGTCTTGTTAAGTGTTGTGAGTCTTAGGTGGCTCCTATGTGGCATGAGGTACAAGACAATGTCTTGGCAAAATTATATCTCAAAAGACAATGAGATAGAAAAACTCTCCCCAATGCAAAAGTATTGAGAAGACAATAAAAAGTATTTTTTCCAACTTCCAAGGCAACTTTTAAGACAACTACTCATCTTCTTTCTTTTTTCTAATATTTTTTATTCATAATTGATGACATAGAAGAGAAGACATTGTCAAGTGCATTGTCTAGAACAAGACAATCAACTTCACAATGTCTTCTTTAACTTTTGTCACATAAGCTTCACAATTGACTTGACAATTGCATTGGAGAAGAACTTTTGAATACAATTTTGTCATTCCTATGTGACATCAACTTTTTTCCAAAGTCACAATATGGTTGGAGATGCTCTAAGAGCATCTCCGACCCTATTGTCTTGTTAAGTGTTGTGAATCTTAGGTGGCTCCTATGTGGCATGAGCCACAAGACAATGTCTTGTTTATGTGGCAAAATTATATCTCAAAAGACAACGAGATAGAAAAACTCTCTCCAATGCAAAAGTATCTAGAAGACAATAAAAAGTATTTTTTTTTTTCCAACTTCCAAGGCAACTTTTAAGACAACTACTCATCTTCTTTCTTTTTTCTAATATTTTTATTCATAATTGATGACATGAAAGAGAAGACATTGTTAAGTGCATTGTTTAGAAAAAGACAATCAACTTCACAATGTGTTCTTTAATTTTTGCCACATAAGCTTCACAATTGACTTGACAATTGCATTGGAGAAGAACTTTTGAATAAAATTTTGTCAATCCTATGTGGCAACAACTTTTTTTCAAAGTCACGATAGGGTTGGAGATGCTCTAAGGCTATAGAACACGAGAGAGAGAGAGAGAAGGGGACTTCGAGAAGGAAGAGAGCGGAGAGGGGCTAACGTGCGATGAGGTTCGGTGTGGGGCCCACTCGCTTCCTGTGAAACCCAGTTTTTGGATTTGTAATTTATTATTATTATTATATAATATTATTACTATTATTATTATCATATTGTGGATTCAAAAAATTATTTTCAAAATAATAATTTGGATTTTTGCTTGTGAGACCCGAGCCTGGACCAGTCCGAGCCCGACCCTGATTCAATTTCGTTTCCCTTAGTGTAGCTCCCCTTCCCAAAAACTTTGAAATATCTTATTATTATTTATTTTATGGGTTTACAAATGTTCGTATTATTATTTTAGATATTGAGGAATAGTTTCTAATTATTAAAATAGAGGTACAAATTTATATTTTATTATTAAGGTGCTATCCTATATATAGATAACAAGATTATTAGTATTTATGATATTTATGGAAATTATTTTAGATTGTGAGTTTAAGGATACATGTGTGTGGATGTATAGGTAAATATACGTGAGCGAATATATAATATAATATGTGTGTATGTAAGTATATATATATAGGAATAAAGATATATATACGTATATGTGGACATGTTTATTTATATATATATAATATATATATATATATATATATATATATATATATATATATATATATATATATATATATATGTGTATATATATATAGGTATTGTGCGTGTATATGTAAATATGGATGTGTATGTGTATATATATATATATATATATATATATATATATATATATATATATATATATATATATATATATATATATACGTGAATGCATATGTATATATATAAATATATATGCAAGTGTATACGAGTATATATATATATATATATATATATATATAAATATATCTACGTAGGCATACGTGTGTATGTGTATACAAAACATACATATATATTTATATATGTGTAGGTGTATATATATTTGTATGTATTAATATGTATGCATGTATTTATATGTATAGATATATATATGTAAACATATATTTATAGGTATACATATATATAGATATTGTACATTTAAGAAATACAATAAAAATCATCAAACCAATAGACTACAGGCCTGGCCAGCCAACCAGACCGATAGGCCACAGGCCTGGCCCTACGTGTTTGCTCAGCAAACATTCCTTTCGAATTTTCCCGAACCCGCGCTTAAAACTCTGAAACCCGAGAGTCTCAACAGCAGGTTCAAGCCCACCCGGATCCATGAAGGCAGCCCAGCCTAGCCCATTCCTTCTATTGGGTCGCGGACCCACATGGGATCCGAACCCTCTAACCGATCCGAACCCAACAACCTATTTTCCCTTTTGCCCAGGCTGAGCCGAGCCGTCCCGATCACATAGGATATAGGTATTTATACGAGAGATCGAGCGAGAGCAGTTGAAACTCCAAACCCTAACTTGGAGGTCTCGACTCGCGCTCGAAACCCACGGCGCCCCTCCCGACGACCTGGGCAGCCACCCGCCGCCGTGGCATCGGCCTCGCGTCGCCGGAGACGGCCGACAGGCCGCACACAGCGAACAGGGGCACAACAGCAGCGATTGCCCGAGCGCCCATCTTCGTGACACGATTCCCGTCACCTCGTTGTGCCTTTTCGTGCCTCGTCTTCGCAGGTACATCGTCAACTTAACCCTCTTGGAACCCATCTAGATATTTTGTACGAAATCAACCCAGGCACGAGAGGAAATCGACATGAAAGTCGACGAAAATCAGTCCGAAACAGAACTCTAGTTCAGTCCATGAACCCACTTTCGAGGATTGTTTCCGATCAATCCAGTCCCTCATTAGAAAATCTATTTGAAGAGACTTTTAGACAACATATAGGTCTTCATTACCCTTCTTGTGGAATTTGAAATCATCGACTGAACGTCGAGAAATCGAATTCCAAAGTTTCCCAAAAATCTGTTTTCAAAACGTTGAAATTGCTCCACACGACGTGCGTCACGCCAATCGGGACGACGTGGTCGCGAACCGAAAGAATCGAAAGCTGCGTAACGGTTTCGTGGTCGTGTGGGCTTTGACGGAATTCAAATTGGTCGCGTGTGCGCGACGAATTTGATGCGTATCCGTCGAAATTCCCCGTATCGTGCACTTTGCAAATTATCCAATTACTTTGTGCACGCTCGTCAGATCGAGACGAAACTTGCGCCAACAGAACCGTATCGTTTTTCTGGTCCTGCATGCCAAGTTTGGTCAAATTCTGAGACAGTTGATTCCGACGTCGTTTTGCGGCCCCCACGGTTCCACTCAACGGGCGATTTTGTGCACGGCCCGCCGGAATCCAACTTTGGACATACGGTTGGGTTCGTATCGGAAAACTGGATTCGTAGACATGTAGTTTGACGACTTTAGAGACCGTTGACTCTGGCACGCTTTTCGGTGCAAAACGGGTCCAACGGCGGACATCGTTTTGGCCCGAAATTACCGTTTTGTCCCTGTGTCCAGAATTGGACTTAAGGACAGACAATCCTAGCTATTTGGACTATTCTGAGATCATTGGTGATGTTTATTTCAGCTTTCGGGGACTGTTGTACGGGTTTGACTATTGTGGCACATTGAGTGGTACAGATTGTCGGTTTCACCAGCAGAGGACCACAGGCGAGTACAGTTTATTGTTTGCATTTCGATATTGATTTTTACTATATTTCATTGAGTGGCCATTGGTTATGTGATTATTTTCTAGTTTAAATTGTTGAGTCGGGAAAGAGAAGTACCAACGATGTGTGATCTGACCTTAGACAGTGTAGACAGTGTAGACAGTGATTCATTACTTCTTGTAGACAGTGTAGACAGTGATTACTATTGCTTATTTATCGTAGACAGTGTAGACAGTGATTATCATTGCTTATTTTCGTAGACAGTGTAGTGATCTCTATTGCTTATTAATTGTAGACAGTGCAATTCACATAATGTAGACAGTGTAATTTAGACAGTGTAATGTAGACAGTGTAGACAGTGTAACTTTAGACAGTGTAGACAGTGTCGCATAATTGTCCCGAGACCGATCACATATCAAAGGTACTTCTAGCAGTTGGGGAAGGTCTGTTGTGTCTATTTATTTACTATTATTTTTCTGTATTTCCTGTTTATTTTCAAAACTCATAATTGATGTCTAACCTTTGTTTTATAGTCATCTTCTTTATTTGAAATTGCATTCAGTGAATTGTGCTCGTTCCATTCCTGACTGGAAACCAACATTTTCAGGTTAGCCGAGGATCACTTAGTTGGGGAGTGATGGTATACTTGCAGACGGGAAGCCTAGAGATTAGCTAGCTAGTGGAGTTGTAGCCATTCAAATATTTGTACAAGTTTATATTTTTCAGCAAATGTAAAACTTGTGATCTTTGTAAATTAAATTAATTATGTGAATGAGCATTGTTTGTGATTTTGATCTTCATGGCCGTGACAGCGTTCTACCGCCGACACTGCGGCGTAGGCTGGCTTGGACACGTCTTGTATCCGTTTTTTTTAAAAAAAAAAATAGGTGCGGGTCGTGATAAGTTTTTGTGGTGGCCCATGCAGGTCCGTCTTCGCAAGCCATGCGAACTCGTGATAGTACTTAAGTTAGCCGTACTATTGCGAGCCTGCGATCAGAAAATGCTCATTTCACGAATTAGAATTAATTTAATTTACAAGGATGACTAGGACTAGGAGTCCCTTATACAAATTTACCGATGGGTAGTCAAGGCCATGCAATTTAGATGAGGAGTTATTAATTGTCTAGTTTGCCAGAACCCCATAAGTACACTATTACCTCGATATGACGATATAATCCAAAGTGGATAGTTATTCGCTTGGTGAAGCAGAGCTTCCTAGAATTAATGGTCTAACCTTGATAAGATTATTCAATTCCTTCTCTTGCCTCTTTAGATATCGTCATTGCCGAATAGTCCGAATTGCCTATTCAATTCCCATTGTGCCCAAGAATTATTATTTTATATAATTTCTGATCAGGTTAACCATATGCGAACCTCAAGTTAGTGTCGATTCAAAATTTTCCTCAATAGTTGAATATACATGGAATAGATTAGAATGTTGTATCCCTTTATCTTCAGTTATTTCCTCCATGTTCATCTTTAATCTGAGGATTATGACTGATAAATACTTACATTTTATTTCATAGCCAGTTGTTTGAATCTCTAGAAACTCGTGATTTCTTACAGATGTAGTTAAAGAAATGTTAGTTAACTCATAATGGCAGGACAGCAGCGCACTGTCGCCATTTATTTAAATTAAGAAGACTATGGATTCACTGCAGCCAGTAGCGCACTGGCGAGACAAAACCCCTAAAGTTGAAATTGTTATATAGGCTATAGGATGTTACTAGAAACTGTGTCTAGTGGTCCTCTTTTTCATAGTTACCCTTGAGTCTATATTGGTTAGAGTTAAGAAGTATTCGATTTTGTATCACATCTGAATCACGAAACCAAGGGTTTACCACAGCCCGATTTTACGGGCGAGGCGTAGTCCTCGGTGAAATGATTCAGACGCGATTACAAGTTAAGGATACTATAGAGGATATGACAGTGCCCTGTGTGTTCCATAAGATCCGAAGCCAATATTGGTGGAAGTTTGTAAGCTGGATAGCGTCACCCGATCTAGCATTCCGTGGTCCTTGTGACCTATTGACGAGGATATCGACTGACACTAATAGGTTTACCTAGAATATAGAATTTAGAATATCCATAGCCCATTAGTCGACCAAGTCCTTGTGGATCAGAAGATAGTAGGAAGACCGTATAAGCAAGAACACCAGGTGAAGTTTGATTCCCTCAAAACTTGTACTATATGTGCCTTCTTTCAAAAATCTTGTATACCGAAAATTTGACTATTTTGACCAATGTTGCTATCACGGCCTAGTTTTGCAAGCTCACTCTGTTCTCGGGCTTGATTCAGGGCATATGTTTAGTGGGGACGCCTGCTAACTTATTGTCTAATCAGAATCAGTGTATTATGGTCTGATCAACCATGATACATTTGGTTCGCTCTTCGTTTAATTACACTACGTGGATGGAGATATATAGGTACCTAGGATCTCATCCGCGACTGCTTGACAATTCCTCTTGAATTATACGTTCGCCCTTGAATCACGTGATTGTATTCAGTAATATCCTTCTTGAACTCTTTATGGTTTTTGTCTTTCACCTATTTGGAAAGACGAAAGCTCGTGATGGTAGAGAGATATAGAGTATTCCCATGGCTATGATGATGGTAGGCACAAGTGTA